>VXAY01000540.1:504959-574252 GCA_013399855.1 Oxyruncus cristatus | reverse complement strand
TAATAATAATAATAATAATAATAGGAAGACACTGAGGTGTGCCCTGGCACATTGGCTCCTCCCAGCACACAGCCCAAGCTGTCAAGTTTGACTCCCCACAGCTCCCCGCATCACGGGGAGCTGAGCTTTGTGGTTGTGCTCTGACCACAGGCCAAGCTTAACATTTCCACTTGCTTTTGCTTTCAGACTTGCTGGTTTTGGAGCATGTGGAGTCCCCATTTTTTACTGGTGGCTCTCTCCACCAAGATGTGGCACGAAGGCATGCAAACTGAGTTGAGCCCAACGCTGTTGGAGATCGTTTGCTGGCTCCTCATCCCCGTGCCAGCACTGTTTTGGTGGCAGGGCTGCTGTAACCAGGCCAGCTGAGGGTCTGCTCTGATTTACAGCACTTGGCTACAGCCCCCTGTATCCACACAGGGAGCTTGGAAGTGCTCCTGCTTTGCCAGTCCAAAATGCACATTTATGCCAAGTGAAAACATCTCCCCACATGTCCCGCAGCACCAGCTCTGCTGCAGGGATCTCCTTTAGTGCAGATCCCTCAGCTGTGAGCTGGGGAAGGGAGTCCCCCTTCTCTCCACCCCACAGAGAACCTGGGCAGCCTCCGGGAACGAGATGAACCCAAACAGGCTGTGCAGGGAAAGCACAAGGCAAGTCCAGTCGAGATTTTTTCCAATCTAAAGGAGAAAAAATTTCGCAGCAGGAAAAGGGCAGAAATAATCTAAACCTCAATCGGGAGTTTAAAGAAGCCCAAGTCAGGCCAGCAGTGTGTGAGGAAGCCCTGAACCCCGAAGATTAAGAGCTCTGTGCCCCTCAGGTCTCATTACCTTGAGGTTCTGCAGGAGAACAGCACATCCCACCCCAGCTCAGGGCAGATTTTGGGGACCGCTGGAGCAGGTCTGACCTGCTGAGGCTGGAGGGCAACAGCCAGTCTTGTCATCTGGGAAGAATTCAAGGAGAAAAAGGAGTTTATTTCTCTGGAGGGATGAATTCAGGTTGGCTCTGCTGGAAGAGGGGGGTTTGGTGGCGATAAATCAGATTTTCATGGCGGGGGGTGGTTCGTGCTGCTGCGAGATGGTCCTTCCTGACGCAAAAGCCGTGCACAGATGCTTCCACCTCTCCTTCCATCCCATCTGAGCAAATAACCCCTCCTGGAGACAGACAGGGACAGATGGAGGGGGCAGCACAAGATTTACCCCGGGGCCAGAGCCCAGCAGGAGCAGGGGGAGGGCTGGGGGCCAGGCGCTCTCGGCTGCCGGGAATTATCGCCGCTCCATCAATGTCAGGAAGCACATGTCGGATTTTGCCAACCCTCTGGATTGCAGCTCCTGGGGCCCTGCTCGGGTGCCGAGCGCTGCCTCCGGATTTCTGGAGCTGGGAAGTCTGCAAATGGTTTTGTGCACTCACCCCCGTGCCTGGATTTTTGGGAATGCTGGTCGGACACTTGAAAGCAGATGCCGCAGTCCGGGGAGGGCAGGCTTTGGGGGAGATCATGGGATTAGTTGCACTAGTCCAAGATTTTTCCATGTAAACATCCTTGTTCTATTGGGTTTCTGTAAAACTCGAGATTTCTGCGAAATATCTCCCCCTGCAAGTGTCACTTTTGTTGGAAGTGTTCATTTCTTCCGGAAAACAGGAATGAAATATTTCCCTCCAGGCTGATGTTAAACTATTCTGTCTGAGTTGCCACAAGTGGAGCTCTCTGGGTAAAAACTGTCACCTGAAATGTTTCTGACAGAAAAAAAAAAAAATCACGGTGGATTTAGTCAAAGTATTTTGCAAATTCCTCTTGAATTGTGACAATGAACAAAGAAACCCCTGCACAACACCTGGAGTTCTGCCTTTCAGCAGTCTTAAATTGAAATGAGCCTTAATTCAGAAGCACTTCTTTTCTTAGACACTTAATTCCTTTTCGCTCAACACACGCACACACACACACACATATTAAAAAAAAAAAGAAAAATAGAACATTTGCAGTCTAAAGAATAGACTTTACTCCTATCAAAATGTGGATTTTTTTTTTTTTCTCCTCATTGTTAATATTGTTTGCAGACAAATGACGACTCAGGTGTTTAAGTGTCCCAAGAAGGATGTTCAAGACCATGGTTTTCTCAGGGGAGGAGGGATTATTTTTCCTCTGTGGGTCCCCCCCTGCCTTGGGTTCTGTCCCCCAGCTCTCCAGGGCTGACTGACAGTGTGGGCAGAGGCAGGTTCATGTCTTGCTGTGCCAGAACGAGCTGTTTTGACAGATCCAGATGGAAATTGCCCGGGATTCCAGTCCTGCCGTTATTTCTTCCTGCATGTTTCGAAGTTCCTGTTCTCATCTGGGACAAGCAAATGTCAAAACAGCACTTTGGGATTTTTATCTCCTCTTGTCTCCAAGCCACTCTGATTTGCTCCCCTCTATCTCCCACGCTCGACAGATCAGCTGCACTTTGGGTTTCCAGAGAGGCAGAGCAGCACTTCCCGCTTGCTCCTGGGAGGGCTTTTTCCACGCCACAGCCTGGAATTCACCTGCTCTTCCCTCTTCCCAGGTTCTCCTGGCAGCACAGCCCCACCGGGACCTGCTCCAGCCTCAGCTGCCACTCCTTGGAAATGGTGGGGGAAATGCACTGCCCCAACAAGCCCAAATCCATCAGGAGAATGGGAGGAAGAGCCGGGCAGGTCGTCCTCGTGCGGCTCTGCCTTGAACTGGTTCATCCCCACGGGCACAAAAACAGGCTGAGGAAGTTGGGGCTGTTCAGCCTGGAAAAAGGAAAAGGTTGTGTGGAGACCTCACAGCACCTTCCAGGATCTGAAGGGCTACAGGGGAGCTGGAGAGGGACTGTTCAACAGCAACTGGAGTGACAGGGCAAGGAGTGATGGGTCCAAATGGGAAGAGGGGAAATTTAGGTTAGATATTGGGAAGGAATTTTTTCCAATGAGGGTGGGGAGACCCTGGCACAGGTTGTCCACAGAAGCTGTGGCTGCCCCTGGATCCCTGGGATTGTCCAAGGCCAGGTTGGACGGGGCTTGGAGCAACCTGGGCTGGTGGAAGGTGTCCCTGCCCATGGCAGGGGGTGGGACTGGATGTTCTTTACCGTCCCTTCCAACCCAAACCATTCCAGGATTCTGTGACTCTACAAAAGCCCTCAGCTCATCACCAAGGGCAGACAACCCATTCCTTCCAAAAAACTTCCTACCCAGTTTCCCTCTATCCCCCACTTAAACACAGGGGCTTGAAAATTCCATTCCACGGCATCGAGTTCCCCAGATCCAGTTCTTTCCAAGCTGGGAGCAGGTAGCTGTGGGCAGAGGGAGCTGCCTGACCTGGATTTCCACTCTCCCTTGACTTAGGGGAGTTTTGCTCTGCTGATGCCTAATTACATCCAGGCAAATGTTATTCCTGGAGCTTGGGCTCCAATCTCAGCTTCTAAATAAAGCCGTTTGCGGGGTGTGGGGGAAGAGGGATGAGCGGCCACAGCCCCATTAACGCCGGAGGGGGAGTTAATGAGTCCTGAAGAAATCCTGCATCTCACTGGCTGCCTGGCAGAGTGGACCTGCTTGTAACAGTGGTTTATTGAACTGCATTTTCCCCCCCTCTTCTTTTTAAAGTTCCTAAATATTTTATGAACACCTGTAGGGCAAGGCATCAGCTTCCCTCTCCATGCCAGCCCTTGATAACTTACTCGGCGCTTTTATTGCGTGTTAAATTCTTTATGGGTGTAATTGTGAAACCTTCAGAGGTGCTTCCAGGGCAGTCTTTGTCATTGTCCCCTCGGCGTGGTGACAGCCAGCAGTGGGACGTGTCCTCAGGGTTGTGCCTCTCCCTTTTATGTTGCAGGTGGCACCTGAAAGTCTCCAACGGGGACCACCACGTTCAGCTCTGCCCGTGAAAATGCAGCCAAATCCCTGCTCTGGGGTATTTCCTGGGCTGGATCCTGCCCAGCCTGTGTGGAGGCAACGAGAGGCAGGGAAGGATGTGGTGGCTGCTGGATGTGAGCTCGTGTTTGCTCGGGAAAGGTTTGCCATCGGAGGGGCAGCATTAACGGGGATGATGGATGTGCACAGCGATGATTCCTGGCACATCTGAAGCTGGGAGAGCCAGGGGAGGGCTGTGCTTGGGTACCTGGGGTGCCTCTCTTTCCTCCTAAATGAATCCTAAATTGGCAGTGATGTAAAGGGGAGGGAGACAGGGATTTCTGGTTGTGACCCCCTTGTCTGTGGGGTTATTTTGACCCTCCCGCGGGGAGCCCCGGTTTTGCTGCTTCATCTTTGAGGTGTTTGGGCCCTGCTCTGAAATTACAGGTGGGGGAATAGGGTTGTGATGGAGAAACGAACCAGGACAAATGCAAATGCCAACATCTGCCTTTGATTCTGGAAGATGACTCGTTTGGTTGTTCACGTCTCTCTGATTTCGCTTCCCAGCTTCAGGGATACGCGGCAGGAGGGGGCAGACAGGGAAAGAGAAGCTCCAAGGGAATGGTGAGAGAACACGGAAGAGAGGAGAATGGTTTTAAAAAATATATAAACAGAGGTATCCACACTGGAAATACCATCCTAAGGGCTCCTCCCTTTCTCTGCAGCACCGGGAGTGACGTGCGCCAAGAAACTCACGTCCCGTTGCTGCCGCAGCGAGACCTGGTTGGGAAAGGGGTGGGGGGCACAAAAGCACCTGAGCCTGCAAGGAAGGCTCCCAGGCCCCGAATTATGGGCTTCACTTTCTTGTGGAAGCTGTACCCCAACTGTGGCCCTGGGAATTCAGCCCTGACGGGTGTGTGAGCAGAGCTGGGGAAGCCAATCTGCCGAGAGGGACCCCGGCTGCTTCTCGTGTGTGGCAAAACCTTGCGCAGCACCTCAGGGGAGACACAAGCCTGAAATCTTAATTAAAAAGCAGAAAGCAGGTTTCATGCTAGGCTGATATTGTGACTCTCTTCCCTTTATGGACAATTCTTATGCAAGCTCCTACTGTGTCTGTGGAATTGCTAATTTAAGGGAAGCTGCAGATTTGTGCGGTGCAGGGCCTGTGTCAGCAGTGTTTAACATCAGGAGATCGAGGTGTGTGCCGAAGCCTCACGTTGTTAGGAACTTTCTTTTTTATTTCTTGCAATCCTTCCTTTCCTGCCATCTACTTCAGAAGGCACCAGAAGGAGCATTGTCACCACCCGGGGTGCGTGGAGAGAGCACCGATAAACCAAAGTGTCACCGTTCAGCATTAAAACTCTGCTCACGGCCAAACAGCAGCAAGGTCTGTGTCAGCAGAAGATGCCACACGTGGGCTTCCCGCTCCTCAAGTCCCGTCTGGAATTTTCAGGGGGGGGAAAAGCACAGAGTTCTCGGACAAATGCACAGACGTCTCCGACCAAGAAGGCTGAGGACAGCATTTGAGGGACCTGTGATTGATTTTTTGCCTTGATCCAAGCCTGGTGGAGACTTCGGAAAGCCAGGCTGACATTGCCAAATCTGGGCCAGGCCACAAGCAGTGGATGTGACAGAGCTGCCCCATCTCCAGCTGAACATGAAGCAAGGATACACCCTCTAGAGAGGGTTGGCTTCCTTTTCACACCTGATTAGGGAAGTACAAGCTCCTCTTTTGATGCATGACTTTGAAAAATTTAACTTAATTCCTTTAGTTTCCACACCTTTTTTAGCAAATAAAATCTTCTGTCCCATTATTTCGGGAAATGCGGAACAAACTGGTAGTGATGGGAAGGCTTAAGAGGTCTGAAAATACAGGTTTTTGGGATGGTCCTAAAAGCAGCAGTCCCAGAATTAAGGAGATTTTAGGGACAGGCTGCACCTTATGGAGGTGGATGACCCCAGGTGGACCCATAGCTTCTTTGTGGGTCCTTTGGGCACCTGGACCTTGCCAGACACCAGATTTTTGCCAGGCATGACTTGCACTTCCCTGCAGAGATTTAAGGAAGATTTCAGTTCAGATTAGTGCCAGCAACAGATGAAATCCAAGATAACTTTATCTCTCCCCTTATGGAGGAAGGACATTTCCAGACAACGCCTAATCCAATTGTGAAAGTCTCTACCAGGGGAGACCAAACCCAGAAATGGGTTTGAAAAGTCATTAGACAAATATGGGCAGAAAAGGGCCATCAAGGGCTTTTAAATACGAGTTACTTACGGATACGTCTGGCTCAGGAAGGCCCCGAGCTGCAGATGGCCAGAGTCAGGAAGGGTTTATGGCCTCCTGCCTGTCCTGTCCCTGTCCCAGCCCTACAGGAGACTCGATGGCCTTCTGATCTGATCCAGGAAGCTCTTACATCCTTATCACCAATGGCCTCTGAGAAATGATAAGAGATTGATGAAAAGGGGAGCTGCAAGTAAACTCACATTGGATCTTTGTTGTCAGCTCCTTGCAGGAAGGCAAGATTTGGACACAGTTTGTGCCAGAGGTGTCCAAACTCCATCCCTCTGGTCCAGCTGTGAGGATACAGCCCAGATGTTTGCAGAAGCTGGGAATAGAAACATCCTCTCTTCAGCTCGTGGGTGTGGGGCTGGAGGGAGGGTGTTTCTCTGGGGCCTGCTGGTCACAGGGATCCAGGAGAGCTTGAGCATCTCCAAGAGAGTGAGAAGACTGGCACAGCAAAGCCATTTGCAGACAGAAGAGGCCAGGCAGAGGCAGCTGATGGATTAGTCTCTCATCTCAGGGAAGCGAGGTTTGCGTCTGCCTACGGGCACGGCTGTAAATGAGCCCCTAATGGATTCTGCTCCTAAAACTTCCCTGTAATACAGAAATAGCTGCATCCCTCAGAAGCAGGAAAGGGGGAGGGGGGTGCTGAGAAAGGCTTTGAGTTCCACGGCAGGGAAGGGATGCTGGAGCCCCTGGAGTGGTTGAGACAGCGAGGAAACCTCTCCTGGAGCAGCCTGGGCGGCGCTGAGACCGGGAAGAGACTGGTAAATGGGAGATGTGGCTACCTCCCTCCCTCACTCCCGAGTTCTGTGTGCTGGCATGGCTGCTGCTGAACTGACAAACATCCCAAAGGTATTAGTCCCTCTTAAACCTCGCCCCAAGCAAACCCCACACTCGGGATCAGCAATGCACCCTCCACCCCACCCCACTGCATCCCCGCACATCAGGGCCCCCCCCAGTTTGGCTCAGATCCGGGACGGGAGGCTGCGGGAGCCTTGGAATGTGGGGGATCACTCCCGCCCTGCACATCCCCCTCCCCATCCCCTCCCTGCCGAGGCAGCCCCCGCTCTCCCGCGGGGTTAAACGGAGGGAGACGCTGCGCTCAGCAGGGCTGGGGACCGGAGATGCTGAACGGCTCCGCACCGGTGTCCGCAAACAGAGCGACAAACAAACCAATAAACAAACAAGCGGCGTCTGCTCCGCGGGGACTTTGCTCTCTCCGAGTGCATTCGGGGCTCCCGGATGGACGGAGCTGACCCTGGACACGCCACCCCCATCAGCCTCGTCGGAGGGGGATGGATCAGTGACTGCAGCAGCAGGTACGAGGTGCCGGGGGGCAGCTGGTGTGGTGGAAGGTGCCCCTGCTCGTAGCACGATGATACGTAAGGTCGCTCCCAGCGCGAATTGTTCCGCGGTTCTGATGCTGTGAAATGGGAGCGGGTCAGAGGGAAAACGGGGGCTCTGCCCCAGCAGCTGCAGAGCTCAGGTTAAGCCGAGCCTGTGCCAAAGTCAGAGGTGGGGAGAGGTGGAGGGGTCCTTGACAAAGCGATGGGGGCAGGGTCAGTCTCTGGGCCTGAAAAGCCCCAAAACACACATGAAGTGGGGTGAAAGACTTCGCTGGCAACACCTCTTGCCGAGGGGTTAAGCAGCAGCGGGGAGATGCAGGGCCCCGTGCAGAGCCATCGCAGCAATGCCCCCTCCTGGAGACTTCTTCCTCTGAATCAATCCCCTCCTGGAAGAGGCTGGAGATTTAGGATGCTCCAGCGGGGGTAAACTCCAGTCGGGCAGGGCTGGTTTCTTTCCATTTTATTTTTTTCCCCCTGTCAATCAGGGCTGGGATTTTTATTTTTTTTTCCCTCCCCAAAGTTCTTTCAGTTTACCAGTGCCAGCAATCTTTTCCAGGGCCAGAATAAAATCCCCAAATACGTGGGATTCTCCAGCCCTGGTGGGACTTGAATACAGGTCACCCAAGTCCCCACTGCCCACCCCACGTGCAGTGCTGTGCTCTCCCCACACGGATGGACAGCAGGCAGAGCCCCCCTGAGCAGTGACACTGGCACAGGGATGCAGAGATGAGCAGGGCCAGTTCTCATCTCTTCATCTTTCAGGTGAGGTCCCCTTGACCTGAGAAATGTAAGAAAATCAGGCTGTGACTCGGGGCAAGGGGTAACTCATGGGATGTTTTCCTGGAGCTGATTAGTGGAGAAAACAAGGGTGGCTGCAGGAGTGTGAATGGTGCTTCCACTCGCTGCAGGGCTGGAGCCCCTCTGCTCTGGAGCCAGGCTGGGAGACCTGGGGGGGTTCCCCTGGAGAAGAGAAGGCTCCAGGGAGACCTTCAGACCTCCAGAGAGCCCCTTGAAGGGCCTAAAGGGGCTCCAGGAGAGCTGGAGAGGGACTGGGGACAAGGGTTGGAGGGACAGGATACAGGGAATGGCTTCCCACTGCCAGAGGGCAGGGAGAGATGGGATATGGGGAAGGAATTGTTGGCTGTGAGGGTGTGGACGCCCTGGCACAGGTTGCCCAGAGAAGCTGTTGCTGCCCCTGGAACTCCTGGAAGTGTCCAAGGTCAGGCTGGATGGGGCTTGGAGCAACCTGGGAGAGTGGGAGGTGTCCCTGACCGTGGAGGGGGAGGAATGAGATGGGCTTTAAGGTCCCTTCACATCCAAACCATTCCAAGATTCTCCCTTATCCCAGTAATGCTGTAGGGAGAAGAAACCCCACCCAGTTCAAGTCAAGCTGGAGAGAAGTCCTGGAGCTGCCAACCAGGTCTGGTCAAGGGGGCTGGGCCCTGCAGTGCAGCAGCCCTGGAGCTGCTTCCCTGACCCGCTCTCCTGTTTTGCAACCCTGCACATTTTGCTGCCACTGAAATTTGCCTTTCGAGTGGGCAACCCCTGCAAGGCGCAGCAAGTGCCCTTTGGCTGCTCTGCTGTGCCGGGCTCAGCCCTGGCACTCCCCGTGACCACACACCACCCTCTCCTGAGCCGAGCCCGGAGTTCGACGGGGCCGGGGGGAAAAGATCCTTCTGTTTGGAGGTCACAGGGACGAGCTTGGGTGTTGGGCGGAGTCTGGCAGACGCCACCTTGCAAGGAATCTTTCTAATCTGTCAGATGATTCCCTTCCCGCTCCCTTCCATCATTTTTATGGGCCCGCAGGTCTCGCTGTGTCTCGGCGGGAGGTGGGATCCGGCCCGAGCTCCGCAGTCGGTGCCTGATTCATCTCTGCTAATTCCTTTTGCCATTTGCCATAATAACAATAATCAAAATGAATTAATTCGGTATTAGCGGAGAAGGAACGTTGGAACTGCTCGGGAATGGTGCTGCAATCAAATGAGATACGTGTCAATTCAAAGGAAGATCTCTTTATCTCTTTAATAGCTTTTTACCTGCCTGGGACTGCATTTTGCTCTCAAGGATGGACTATGGTATTAATACAACTTATAGTTGTTCTGAGATGTTTTCCATCTTTCACAGCTTGTTCTAAATATTTTAGTAAACATAAAGCCATTTTCTTCCTTTCATCCTCCCTCAAAATGAGGCAGAAGATGATAAAAACTCTAGTTTTCCCCTCAACGAACGTACCTTTTTATGGCTTATCGGGAATCAGGCAAAATGGATCAATTAGGTGCTCGTGTGGAGCAGCTTCTTGTTTATGGGGTGATAACTCCAGGCAGAGAGAAACAAACTCTCGGGGTATATGGCCACAGTGTTTATTAGAAAGATGTATTTATACCAGGCGAATAGGAAACACCATCAATTTATTATCAGCACTGGGCAAAGGTCAGACTAATAAAGAACTTATTGAAAATGGGACTTGGGTGCCAGATTTAGGGTCTTGGCTAAAAGAGATGCTCAACTACACCCCTCACAGCCCTCCTTTCAAGGATTCCTGACTTGCTGAGGTTCATCAGCCCTGGGCTGAGGAAAGGAGAGGAGATGATCAGGGACTGTCACCTCCACTGAGATGGGACCTGGGTGATGATGGGGGATAGGGATGAGATGCTGGATCTGTCCTGGGCACCTGCCTTGGGCCACTTCAAGCTCTGGTGGCTTTGTCACCGTGTTCCAGAGTGTTTGTGACAGCCAGCTGCTGGCATTGCCCACCCCTTCTCTCTTTGAGGGCCACCTTTGGTCCTGTCCCAGGAGGACACAGTGTCCCAGTGAACACCCAGCAGAGATTTCCTTTGCTCAGAGGAGGTGTGAGGCTGTTCCTGGAGTGAAAGGCTTTACTTCCATCCTTGTGCTTTTGCAGGGAGGAGACACTGGGTGGGAGGAAGTGCTCTGACTGCATGGGGATCTCAGAGAGTGCAGCACAGCCAAGGGCCAGCTGAGTCACAGAATCCCAGAGCATCCTCAGCTGGAAGGACCGCCAAGGACCATCCCGTCCAACCCTCAGCCCTGCACAGTCTCCCCCTGTGCCCCAGAGGAGCAGCCAAAGCCTCCTGGAGCTCTGGCAGCCTTGGGGCTGTGCCCACTGCCCTGGGGAGCCTGGTCAGTGCCCAACCAGCCTCTGGGGGAAGAACCTTTCCCTGAGATCCAACCTGACCCTGCCCTGACACAGCTCCAGCCCTTCCCTGGGTCCTGTCCCTGCTCCCCCCAGAGCAGAGCTCAGTCCTGCCCCTCCTCTGCCCCTGCCCAGGCCGTTGGAACTGCACTGAGGTCTCCCCTCAGTCTCCTCTGCTCCAGCTGAACACACCAAGTGCCCTCAGCTGCTCCTCTCAAGGACCTTCACCATCAATTTATTATTTTAGCACTGGATAAAGGTCAGACTAATAAAGGACTCACTGAAAATGGGACTTAGGTGCCAGATTTAGGGTCTTGCCTTAAATAAATGCTCCCCACTGGAGGCTTCCTCAGCAGCAGAAGGACTTGTTGAGATTCACCATCCCTGGGCTGAGGGAAACCCTCCTTTGGACACTCTCTAATGGCTCTGTATCTTCCTTATATTTCGGTGCCCAAAACTGCCCAAAATATTCAAGGCCAGCAGCCCTTCTCCGGGGGTAAAGAACAGACAGACCTACCTGAGCTGCTGATTTGCACCAAGGCTGTGCAGGAGCCCCTCTGTGAGGTTGCCATGAGGTCCCCACGGAGCAGCAGCAGCGGGAAGTCATCCCACGTTGGCGGCAGGTTCAGCCCCGAGCCATCCCATGCTCTCGTCTCTCATTTTCCTGCCGTCATTCCGAGGAGAGGATGGTGGGTGAAATATGAAAGGAACAAATCAGAATTACCTCGCTGGCGTGACAGCCAGGAGAGCTCCGGCTTGGGGGAGCCGAATGGAATGATAAATCCCGTCGCTTAAACCGTGTAATGAATTTTCCCGGAGATTTGTCTCGGAGCAAAGAGCGGGAGAGGAGGGGGAAAGTACGACGTTCTCCCCGGGTTTTGCAGGAGGGTTGCAGGCAGCTCTGACTCAATATCTGATCTAATCCTGTCCTCTGTCAGTGCAAGATATTCCCCCTTGTCCTGTCCCTCCAGGCCCTTGTCCAAAGTCCTTCTCCAGCTCTCTTGGAGCCCCTTTAAGCACTGGAAGGGGTTCTAAGGTCTCCTTGGAGCCTTCTCTTCTCCTACTCAAACCCAACACAGCTCTCAAGCCCCTGCCACGTGACCCTGAGCAAAGAAGTGTCTTCCCAAGTCCTTCTGCAAAATGGAAGCCGCTGGTTTTGCCTGGATTGAGCTGTGAAACACGAGGCTGCTTTGTTTGAATACAGCTGAAATCTGCTCTCCTACCCGGGCACGAAGTGTTGCAGTGGAAATTACACTTCCCTGTATTTGGGCTTTAGATTATGGAAGTAAAATTAAATTTAAACTCCTTTGCAGAAAGGTAATTTTTCCTAATCACTCACGCTGCTGCACAGATCCCTACGACTTGATCACGTTCTAATTAGATTAACTGGATGGAGAATAATTTCGTTCTCCGAGAAGATCAACTACAAAAGACAAGCAATTCTATAGACTCTGGGGTGGAGGGGGGGAAAACACACAACAAAAAAACCCTGCCCTCATTCAGAGCTTTAAAACCAAAGCCCAAAATGGCCAGTAATTAAATTGTTGAAGAATTTATTAGTATATTTGGATGACCTAGGGGGTTGTTTTTCCTTCCTTTCCCTCCCCTTTCATAATTTCCCCTTGTGCTCTGCCTCCTTTCCTCCTGGCCGTAAAATGAGACGTGGAATTCCAATTCCTTCCATTGATTTTTGAGATAAAAATTTAAGAAACTCGAGTAACAAAAGGTTGTGCTCCTGTGTTCTGCATGTGAAATGGATTGTCTTTGTTCCAGGGGCAGAAAATATTGAGCTGTGTAATGCCTGGAGGTCTTTGACCTGAATACTAATAGTCATTATTTACCAGAAATGAACACAAGCCAAGGAGGTTCAGCACCTCCTGATTGGCTTTGGCATCCCAACAAAGGCATGGAATGAGGGACGAGGGCCATGACAAGCGGATCCAGCTCAATTCTTTGGCCTCACCCAACTTGCTGAGCTGAGCCGCCCGCGAATTAATGCCCCACGGTCCCTTTGCTGGAAGCATCTGCCTGGTGGCTGTCCCCAAACAGCCTGGAACGCTCTGGGAGGAGGCTGCATTCCCCATGTCCTCACCGGGCTCCTGTTTTTATTTTGCCCTTCCCTCAGGCAGCGCTCACCTTTGCCGGGCACAAGTTCAGAGCTGAGGTGGGAGAATTCGCGGCTATAAATTCCCTCTCGCCTGGGAGACACGGTGGTTGGGCAGGACAGCCCTCTCCCTGCCCCGGTTTTTGCGCGGAGGAAAGATGCTGAGCTGCAAACGCAGCCTGGGGGCAGCTGGGGACCCACGGGGGCCACGGGGAGGTGCCAGCTGGAAACTCATCCTTGAAGCTCCAGGATGAGACACGTCAGGGCCCGTTAACTTCTGGGAAGGACACGGAGGCTCCTCAGTTGCTCCCTGTTGTCTCTTAAAAATCCACGGGTGATTAGATCAGAAGGGCAGCTTTGCCACTTGACCTTCAGTGTGCCCAAGGAGGTCAATTAGAAGGGCACAAACGTGGCCAGGTTTGCTCTGGTGGCTCTCAGGTCAATGCTGCTCTTTTCTGAACTGTCAGAGAATCACAGAATTATTGAGGCTGGAAAAGACCTCCAAGGTCATCGAGTCCCCCCTGTGCCCGATGCCCACCTTGTCCCCCAGCCCAGAGCACTGAGTGCCACGGCCAGGCCTTCCTTGGGCACCTCCAGGGCTGGGGACTCCAAACCTCGCTGGGCAGCCCCTGCCAAGGCCTGACCACCCTTTCCAGGGAGAAATTCCTCCTGATGTCCAACCTGCCCCTCCCCTGGCCCAGCTGGAGGCCGTTCCCTCTCCTCCTGTCCCTTGTTCCCTGGCAGCAGAGCCCGACCCCCCCCCCGGCTCCCCCCTCCTGTCAGGGAGTTGCAGAGCCAGAAGGTTCCCCCTGAGCCTCCTTTTCTCCAGGCTGAGCCCCCCCAGCTCCCTCAGCTGCTCCTGCTGCTCCAGCCCCTTCCCAGCTCCGTTCCCTTCCCTGCCCACGCTCCAGCCCCTCAGTGTCCTTCTTGTCGTGAGGGCCTCAGAACTCTTGTACAAAGATGCTGCCAAAATGCACCTTCCCAATACTCAGTGAACAAGGAAATTGTACCTGGAGCTGTGTTGGAGCCAAATAACACAGGACAGAGCCTTTTCCATTTCTCCTGTATCCATTTGTTTCCCCGTGAGACGGGCGGCAGATTTATGTCTCCCCAGTTCGGCGTCTCCAGGAGGTGTCGGGCTGGTTTGTGCTGAATGCAAAGTGCCCTCCAGGGTTTGAAATATGGAAAGGATTTGGATCGAGCAGATAGGCCACCTTGAAGATCTAATCCCCAGGAATAATGATGGGGCCTGGCAAAGCCAGAGCAAGTTGCTGAAATTAATAGCAAGAGATCTATTAAAGGGATTGGACGCACGTTTTAACACTTACAACGTTATCTCTGGCTGGTTGTGGCAGGGACTGTATTTTTCCCCGAAAACAAAGGTCTAGGGGGTGATTTATAGACTGGAGAGGGTGGAGAGAAACTTGGATTTCCAGAACTCTGAGCTTTGGCTGGGAGTGAGGGCTGGTGACTCGGCCCTGGGGGGCCATCTCCTTTAGTGTCTTATTTGGGATCAAGATGTGCCTGTGAAGGGATCCCCCACCAGTCATGTTTTGTTCACCACCTTGGAGAGCTTGAACTGGCGGTGCTCTGGGAGCATCCCAGACATTTCCAGAGCGTGGGATAGGGCTGGGGCCACTCCAAAACACCCCATCCGACTCCTATATCATCATTATTAATGCAGACATAGCCAAGCACACAAATCCCACATTTACTTTGGAAGGGGACCTGTGGCTTGGTTACCAAAGCCTCCAAAATTGTCAGGATAAATAAAACCCTCTACCATTGCCTTTTTAGTGTTGGTGAGTAAGGCATTGCTTTATCCTGGCCAGGAGGTGGGTGAGTGACTGACAAAATCCCAGTCTCCACACAGACCCCGATACAAAACCTTTGCACCCATTTGTACATCGAAGAAATCAGTGTTCATTGGCTCTAAACTACACAATTCTCATTAATTATCATTCTAACCTCCATTGGTTATGGATTTCTTGCTGGTTTTGTTAATTAGCCCATATTTTCTGTACCTTTTTCCTCCAGGAGGGACTTTCCAATATTCTGAGTCTTTGTTAGTCTCCCCTTTGTCTTCTGGTTTCTGTGAAATCTACTTGAGGGCCGTAAGTTCTGCATTCCAGATCTCCAACCTCAACACTCCATCTTTGTCTCCCAGGCCTAGTTAGTTTATCAAAACTTAAAGTTTCACTGATTTCCCCAAGCTGTGTTCCCACAGAAGTAGCTCATGGCAACTTCACTAAATGCTGGCTAAGGGGAACTGAAGGATAACACACTATTCATAATTAATATATATGGGCTATGATTGATTATAACAATTTATTAAAAGTTGATTAAAACCATTAATTAAAATTATTAAAGAGTTCTGTCTTTTCCAAGAGCTCGAGGATCCTCCATTTCTAGGGGGAAGCTTCTGGGGGCTTCCTGCTTTCTGCACTTGCAGTACATCCGTGTTTTTGTCTCCAATTACCCACTTGGGCAGCTGGAAAACCACGAGTCTCTTCTGCAAAGGTGAGGCCCTGACATTTTGTCAGCACTAAGTGGACAGTTGAAGTGTATTTATGCCCATGTATCTCTCTATCTCCAAATATTAGAATGCTTTGAGCTGGCAAAGGTCGGAGTGCTGGGCTTTACAGCCTCAGCCTTTTTTTTTTGGGGGGGATGGGATTCTGCGTGTGCCATGAAAAATAAAGTAGGAGATGGAAAACCCCATCTCCAGGACCACCCAGAGCACAATTCTGGGGTGCCAGGTCTGGAATATTTAACTTGATTCCTCCCCAGACCTGCTTAAGGGATAATGACGAAGCTCTCCTGGGCTGCTCTAGGGGGAAAAAGCATCTTCTAACCCTGAATGTGTCATTGGCACATCATAAATTCTGGGATGTTCACAGGCTCTTGAACCTCCTGGTTCATGGCACAGCCTGAGCAGGTCCTTTTATGTTCCCTGACACTCGTTAGGTGGTTTTAAGAGATTGGAGGGAATGGAAAAATCAGATTTAGTCATTTCTTTTACAATATGCCCCTAAAAGGAGCCTCATAAAATATGAATTCCACTGAATGTGCTTGTTTCTAAATTCAGAACATGTGTCCAAGTGAATTTGTGGCTCAGGAAATGAAGGACAAACTGCCTGGGACGGGAGATGTGCAGACAGGCAGCTGCCCTCTCCCTGCCCTGCTGGTCCCTCCTGCCTGCCAGGGCATTTCCCAAAATATATTCCACCCAAGGCACCTCATCCGTGCTGCGTGACCCTCCTGCCTCATCCTGGTCCAGCTCCTGATCCTTAATTTGCAATATTAATATTGGATGTGGATATGGGAAGACGGTGATGTCTCAGCCACTTTCCCGGGGCTGCCCCGTGGCTCCTCCACCTCCAAAGAACGAGCCTGACACTTCAACAGGACGAGGAAAAGTTCTCCTGCCCCGCCAAATATTTTAGGATCAGCAAACCCCCTCTGCCAACCACGCTGGGATGGGAAGAGCAGCTGTGAGATACCTGCTGGCAGATATTTCCCAAAACATATTGCTCCCAAGGCACCTCATCCTTGCTGTGTGACCCTCCTGCCACTTCCAGCTCAGCTCCTGATCCTTAGTTTGGAATATTGATGTTGGATGTAGATATGGGAAGATGGTGATGTCTCAGCCACCTTCCTGGGGCTGCCCTGGATCTTACTCCCTGTGACTCCTCCACTTCCAAGGAACGAGCCTGACACTTCAACAGGACAAGTTTTCCTGCCCTGCCAAATGTTTTAGGATCAGCAAAACTTTGCCAACCACACTGGGATGGGAAGAGCAGCTGTGAAATACCTGCTGGCAGATATTTCCCAAAATATACTGCACCCTCATCTGTACTATGCAACCCTCCTGCCTCATCCTGGTCCAGCTCCTGTCTCATCCAGCCTCAGCTCCTGATCCTTACTTTGGAATATTGATGTTGGGTGTGGATATGGGAAGATGGTGATGCCTCAACCACCTTCCTGGGGCTGCCCTGTGACTCCTCCACCTCCAAGGAACAAGCCTGACACTTCCACAGGACAAGTTTTCCTGCCCTGCCAAATGTTTTAGGATCAGCAAAACTTTGCCAACCACACTGGGATGGGAAGAGCAGCTGTGAAATACCTGCTGGCAGGCATTTCCCAAAATATATTGCTCCCAAGGCACCTCATCCTCGCTGTGTGACCCTCCTGCCTCATCCTGGTCCAGCTCCTGCCTCATCCAGCCTCAGCTCCTGATGCTTAGTTTGGAATATTGATGTTGGATGTGGATATAGGAAGACGGTGATGTCTCAGCCACCTTCCTTGGGCTGCCCTGGATTTTGCTCCCTGTGACTCCTCCACCTCCAAGGAACAAGCCTGACACTTTAAACAGGACGAGGAAAAATTGTCCTGCCCTGCCAAATATTTTACGATCAGCAAACCTCCTCTGCCAACCACGCTGGGATGGGAAGAGCAGCTCTCAAATACCATTTGCAATAGAAAAGCTTGGCAGAGTAAATTGCTTTTGATCTGTGCAAATAATTCCCCTGGCACTTTTGGGGGAGGTTTCTGTATCCGTTTCTGCCGTGTTAACTTCTGTGTTTGTAAGAATTAATTTCACGATCGTCAGCCCCACATTGTGAGAGGCAGAACCATTTAAAAAAAACCAGAAATGTCTCCTATTTTGCAAATATCAAGGCTGAAACACGAACAAAGACAAAAAATGTCCCAGAGGCAGCCAGAAAGGAGGGGGGCTGGAGGAAGCCTCCTCTGTGCAAAAGTTATTTTACCAAATAGGCATTTCCTAAAGTCCCAGCTTCCCCCCGGTGCTGAGGACTTCACTGGCCTCCGAGTCAATATTTTTTCCCCTCCTCCTTTAATTTTCTTGGGGTTTAAGGTGTGATACGGCCTTGCTGCAACCTTTTGAGGGCAGCAGTGATTGTCACTGGCTGAGCTCATTTCTCTCCAGTGTGGGAACAGCGTTCCAGGGGAGGGAGGAGCAGCAGGGAACATTTACAGTTGTGAGCCATCATAAATTACCCATCGCGGCGTGAGGGAGAGGGGATGGAAGTTGGGTGTTTAATCAGACCCACTTCAAGGTGTTGCAGAACAAAATCTTCGTGGGAAAATTGCCCAGGGGAGGTTTTACCCAGCAATGGATGAGCTGGGGCCATCCAAAGGGATGTGATCCACTGATGCTATGGGAGCTGCGGGGGTTTATGGGTGATTTTTGGGCTGGCTCCCTCATGCTGAACCCTCCCTGGCTGCTGGAATGCTGCTCCTGGTGATGATTAACCTGATATTTAACTGGGGAGAGCACCGGGGTGTTTGCTTGTTTTCAGGCTCTGTTTCTCTCCATTAAAACCACAACAAAACCAAGGAGCAACGCAAGTAATTCCATGGGGGCCGAGCAGGGCAGAACACGTTTGCTCTCTGATGAGAGGAGCTGCAGTAAATCCTTGACTGGGAGCTGGATGGATCAGAGTTCTGGGCATAGACAGGCTGAGAAAAAATTGGGAGGCAAGCTGGTCATCAGGAGGATGGATGGAGAGATTAAATAAAGATCTACTCAGCCATCCATCCATCTGTCCTCAGTCTTCATCTGGGAGGAGAGCTCGCTCCCAATGATGGGAAATGTCTCTGGACTTAAGAAGCAGGATGGATAGGTGGGGGAGCAGATGGATGCTTGGACAGCTTTCTCCCAATCCATCTCCATCTGTCCTTACACCTAAATCTTTATCTAATCTAGTTGATGCACACAGACAAATAGCTGCAAACCTGAGTGGGGAAGAGAGGCAGAGAAAGAATTTAGGATGCTGTGGAGAGAGAGGGGTTCGATTCACCCCCAGAAAGGAGAGGACACCGTGTTTTTGGAGCAGTCCCGCCTGTCCTGCCCTTGTTGCCTGTGAGGCCACAGCTCTGCCCTGGCTGCTGCTAACCTTGCTGTGCTCAGGCTTTGCCTTTAGAGCAGAAAAGGGATAAAAAAAAACAAACCTAAAATTAAAAATATCTTCTTTTTTTTTTTTGCCTTTCCATCTGCTCACGTCCCCTTTCCTGGGGCCTGAATGCCAGGATCATTCAACGGAAAGTTATTGGGAAAGTCACTGCATTGGCTTTTTCTCTACAGATAACACTGTAATTCAGGGCCTCTGGAATTGCAACATGAATCAAGCTGGACAGCCGAGTCTGGGCATCCCAGTCCTCCCACGAGCAGGGACATGAGGCCCTGCTCTGCCTCCAGGAGGTCTGTGGCCACCCAAATGTGACAACTCCAGGAGCTGACCCCAAGGCTGTGTGTTCCTCCAGGAGAACCAGCTTTTTGGGAAGCAGGGAGCCACGCTCTGTCCTGGGAATGGGGATCCAGGGGTTTTCACACAGTAGGTTTCCCAGTGTTTTAGGGAGAAGGACAGAAGGATGGAATCAGAGAATTGTTTAAACTGGAAAAGCCCTCCAAGATCATGGAGTCCAACCATTCCCCCAGCACTGCCAAGGCCACCACTGACCCACGTCCCCAAGTGCCACATCCACTGTGGTTTTTAAACCTCTCCAGGGATGGGGATTCCACCCCTGCCCTGGGCAGCTGTGCCAGGGCTGGACAGCCCTTTCCATGGAGAAATTTTCTTTAATATCTGACCTGCCCCTCCCCTGGCCCAGCTGGAGGCCGTTCCCTCTCCTCCTGTCCCTGTTCCCTGGCAGTAGAGCCCGACCCCCCCCGGCTCCCCCCTCCTGTCAGGGAGTTGCAGAGCCAGAAGGTCCCCCCTGAGCCTCCTTTTCTCCAGGCTGAGCCCCCCCAGCTCCCTCAGCCGCTCCTGCTGCTCCAGCCCGTTCCCCAGCTCCGTTCCCTTCCCTGGACATGCTCCAGCCCCTCCATGTCCTTGCTGTGAGGGCCCCAGCACTCATGATGCAAAGGTAGGGATGTTTAGGACCCGGGTGCTGTGCCGGGAATCCACTCGGCACATCCCTCCGATTTTTGATCCTTTCTTCTTCCAGACCCCTTCCCAAAACCACCCAGTGGACCCTGGACCAAAATTCTGGCAGTTCTCCAGCCTGTGATTCCAGTAAGTGCCGTTTCTCCCCGTCCATCAAGACCGAGCCCTGCGCGGGAGCCGCTCTTTTAGCAGAGATTGGAATCCCCTTTGTGTGCCAGGATCGATAAAGGACTCGTGAGGGATATCTCAATAGTAACGACCCGGATAATAAATAGGGCCACGGGCTGGATGCTGAGCTCCCTGCGCCCCTGTGTTAAAAGATCCTGACCCCAAATGCTTGGAGAGCAGGAAATCTGCTCGTTGATTTCCTGCCCCTGGGCTGGAGTTCTGAGCAGAGAAAAGAGCTGGGGAGGAAGAGGCAGGTGGAGGCAGAGTATTAAAGGGCCACGTGTTTGCCTCAAGTTAACTTTTCCCACCCTTTTACCCTTCTTTCCTTACCGTGGCCAGCTGCCAAACCCGTCAGCCCCTAGGAATTAGGGTGCCTTTGTGGCCCCTTCCCCGTCTCCCACTGGTGATTTCGTCCCACGGAGTCCAGGGGACCCACCCTGACAGTGACCAGTTTGGGCAGGGGGTAAGGTGGGTGCTGAAATGGGGGTCTTGGGTGTCAGGTGTGGGTGGGTGGGCGCTGCAATAGGGTTCTTGGGGGTAGAGTGGGTGCTGGAATAGGGTCCTTTGGTGTCAGGGGGGTGGGTGGGTGCTGCAACAGGGTCCGTGGGTGCCATCCTGCAGCTGCAGGTGATTTTTCCAGCTTTAGGGAAATCTGTGGCTGTTTCCCCCCACCACCAAGGGCATTAACCCCTGATGTCCAGCGGCTGGGATGGCTGGACTGGTTTGCTGTGTGTCCCCCCTCCAGCACAGCCCCACCTTCCCCAGAACCCCCCTCCTGGTGAGACACAACCCCGTGATGAGCTCGTTTTTTAGCACAGGGAAAACCAACAGGGAGCCAGAGCGGGGCGGGGGGGGGGAGGATTTTAATACCCATCCCTGTGTAACTGCTGCAGAAAGGGAAAGTTCACTGGCTGTCGATATTGCCCTGCTGTGATAAAAGCTTAAGAAGCTGCTTTGCAGCTGCCCACTGTGAGGAACATGCTATAAATGTTTCCAGAGTGAAGTGACACATCACAGCTCATGGTTGTTCCCACTGAGAACGATCCCAGCTCTGGCACCTTCCAGGGGCACCCTCGTGGAGCACAATCTAGTGGCACTGGCACAATCAGACTCGTATTGTTGTTCCCAGGTACAGGATTCACCACCTGGGAATTAATACCCACTGCTTCATGTGTCAGTCTCAAAATGAGTTAAAATAAGGCGGGTTTGGCACCTTCCAGCAGGGAAACTGAGGCAGGGACAGCCCCACTCACTCTGAGTTTACCTCTGACACATCACACCCTACACACAGTTTACAAACAGGGAACATCCTGCAGCTCTTCAGCCCATTTCCCTGAGGAAATTAAGCTCTAAAGAAACCCCACGCTGTGGGCACGGGGGTGTGGATCCGGCCTTTCTCCCACCTCTGGAACTTTTTAATGTGTTTGTTTTATTTTCAGGCAAATTTGACGGAGGAATTGGAGTTCCTGATGATGTTTCTGCCACCTCCTGTCAAGAGCAGCTGAGCAGAGAAAGTCCCCAGGAGTGACCTGAGTGAAACCCAGAGCTGTGGCTCGGGATTGGAGGGGGGTGGGGGGAGGAAAACAAAGGAGACTTAATGGCAGGAAAGGTCTCAGCCAGAGCTCACAGACACGAACGTGCAGGGAACCAGCCAATCTGGAGGCTGATACTCGTGTAACTATTCATTTTTTTCCTCCTGATTTCTTTTGAATTCCTGTCGTTAGGTGTGTAGGGACGTGGAGGTGAGACTCTGCTGCACCAAAACCCACACAGGGAGGATGAAGGGAAGGTGGGAAAGGGTGTCAAGGCACCAAAACATCAGCTATAACACCCAAATTTACCTCAGAGCAGCTGAGGTGAGACAGGGACCCCTTTCCTCCCCATTGCCGGCTTGTAACTGTGCCCCTGCATCTGTCCTGCCATCATCTCACGTGGAATTGCATCAGATTTCTATATAAAAACATGGATTTCATGTAACCATTCGAGTATATCTCAGCTTAGATGTTCTGCATATAAAAGCTCCGGGAAGTTATTTATTTGAGCCCCGTTTAAAGTGATTTTGCTGATGTATTCTGCAGAGTGGGTTTAGCGTGTGAGCTCTTTAGCAAAACCATTTCTGTATTAATGAGACCCAACCCAAAGCCACTAAACGTGACTTTAAAGGAATGTCTCAGGGAGTCTCTTAGCCTGAGATGGATGGATGGGAGCAGACAGAGCGTGTTTGTAAACTTCCACGTCGCCAAATCAGACTGGAACTCATTAAATACAGCGAAATAATCCACTGAATAATTCACTCGGGTTGAATATGAAAGATCTGGTGAACCTTGGGTTGTTTGATTGAAAAACAGCTTATTTTTTATGCTCCCGTGACAAGGTAAAAGTATGAGTTGTCTGTCTCCTTGGTGTCAAGGGCCTTCCTTGGAGGAAGGTGCATTAAAGCCGAAATCTGGCAAATTCTGGCTGGAAGAAAAGTGGGTGATTTGCTGGGGAGGGTCCCCCCGACTTGGGGACATGGGGGACTTTTGAATATTCATCTTTTTTCGTGCCCTGGTGGGACGTGGCTGCCATGGGGGCTTCCCGGGGAGCTCCGAGCTCGGAGTGGGCTGCGGGTTTTGGGCTCTTCCCGTGACCCTGGGAGGGTGTTCTGTGTCAGGCCAGGCTTTGGCAGTGCTGGGGGGAGTAGAAACCACTCAGGTCATATTTTTCCTTGCCCTCTAACTCTTGCCCTCTTGTCCCCAGGCACCCGTAGCTGGGACAAGGAGCTGCCCCAGCCCCGGGGCAAAGTTGGGGGCTGTGTTGCCCCTTTTTCTGCTTTCAAAGCCAGAGGGCAGCTCCAGGAGCAGCCGAGGTTTTTGGGGGAACACAGGCTCCTGGCTCCAGGAATCCATGCACCAGGAGTGCCCTGCCTGCACAGCTGACCTTCCCCAAGCAGGGAGAACAGCCCCGAAATCCCAGAATATGCCGAGTTGGAAAGGGACCCACAAGGATCATCGAGTCCAACCCTGCTCAGGTCCAACCCCAAGAGTCTGCTCTTGAAGTAAGGGAAAAGCTCACATCCCACTTTTTGTAGGCCAGATCTCAGCTCTGGGCCTGGCTTCTCAGACATCCCTGCAGCTTGGGAAGGGATCATCCTTGTTCCCTCCCTGGGCGCTTTAACCCCTGTCACGCCAGCGAGGTGACTCCCCCGTCGGCTCAGGGATCTCCCAGCAGAAGGGAAAGCTTTAAACAAAATACAATTTTACAGTTCATTTCAGGTAATCACAGAGTCTATGTTCCGAAATGATCCTCTCAGCATTGCCCACGGAGAGCAGCAATGGCTGATTGGCATTCCATTACTAAACAGCTAAGCCATTCATAATGCAAAAAAACAGACTCGATGGAAAGATTTGATTCAGTTTTCAAGCTAGACTAATTCAAAACCCAGTGCTCTATAAATCAGAGCAAATGTTCTTTATAAAAAAAATACAGCCAGAGCCCGTGTGCAGTATCAGATCTATGATTTATGCCTGTATCCCATTAAACTGAAGGACAAGTGAGGGGAGCACGGGGCTGTCACTGAATATTGGATTCCCATCTGCCCTGTGATAAACATGTTCAGTGACTGTGGAAACAGCCCCCATGTCCCGAGGGACATTTGGGGACATTCTGTTATCTCCTGGGGAGGGGGCACAGCTGAACTCTGCCAGCAGGGACAGAGGGGCTGAGGGTGGGGAGGGCAGAGCTGACGCCCTGTAGCACCCTGGCCATGGGCAGGAGCTCCCACCATGGCTCCTGCCAAGGCAGACACTGCCCATGTACAGACCCAACACGCCCTGCCCTGAGGAGGCTTCATGATGCACACCCAGACACTGCTTGGGGGGTTTGTTCTTCATGGAATCAGGGAATGTTTTGTGCTGGAAGAGATGTTAAAGCTCATCTCACCCTCTGCCGTGGGCAGGGACACCTTCTGCCAGCCCAGGTTGCTCCAAGCCCTGTCCAACCTGGCCTTGGACACTTCCAGGGGTGGGGCAGCCACAGCTTCTCTGAGCACAAGTTCTTCTTCCTCAGTACAAGTAAAACTCACTCCAGCTCTGCTGAAACCTGTAGTTTTTCCTTCTTTGCTGCACCATCTCGTGTCCTGAAAACTGTGTCCTGCTTGCAGAGAGAGGAGACCAGAGGAAAACAACGTTTCTCCACACTGCCCCCCTGGTCAGCAGGTTAGGGAAGGGCTGGTGGGTGGGTGATCTCCTCTGAGCACCTCTCAGCTCGTGACATGTCTTGGCAGACACACAGACACTGGTGTGATGCCCAAGGACAGCCTGTGGGGAAGCACTGGGATCCTGCACCAGCCTCCAAATCCAGCTGAAACCGTGAGCTGCCCTGACCACGGGGACCTTCCCCCTGCTCTCCTCTGTCCTCTTCCCCGTTGAGCACTGCTGTGAGCTGTGCTGGTGGTTTCGCCCCGGAAAACAGACAGTTAAGGTTTGTTGGGAAATCTGCAGTGCTGAGCAGATGATTCAGGAGTGATGTAGCAGTAATTTTGGTAGGGAAGTGCAAGAGAACAAGCCCAGAATTTACCGGTGGGAGCCTCCCTGCCTGCAGCCCCTGCAAACTGTCCGGTCCCCAGCACCTCCATCCCCACAGAGGTGCCCAGGGCCTCACCCAGGTGAGGCCTGTTGGACAGGGAGGATTTGACCCAGGCCAGAAAACTCCCTAAATTCACTTCCTTCCCCCTAAACTTCCCTGTCTGGTGGCAGCTCCATCACTCCTTGGAAGCCCAACCCCTCTTTCAGCCTTGGCACAGCGACGGTCGCTGCAGGTCGCACCGAACCCCCGAGTTTGGGTTTTTTCCTCAGCTCCCCAGGAATTAACCCATAACCAGAGTTCTCTGCCTGTATCCAGAGCTCTCTGCCTGTATCCTGACATTGTTTACTTTCCCTATAAAGTTCATGAAGCAGAGGGTGCATCTGGGGGCTGGTAACATCTGTTGGCAATCTCGAGCTCGCGGGGAAACGGATGCCATCTTTCAGGAACCATCACTGACATTTTAAAAGCCATGTCTGAAATCCCCAAACAATTAAGAGGCATCTTCTTTACATTCCCTGCCTATCTGAGGCATTACACAGTCAAGGCACCAGCTGAGAAGTACATGTTGATCTTGACAGGGAAAGCTACGATTAATGAATAATGGAGCACCAGCAATATATAACTTTCAGGAGGTGCCATCATAATTCAATCCAAACAGTAATATCAGGGTCTTTTCTTGGAGGAGTCTAAGCAGCAGTTAAATATTAAATAAAAAAGATGACATTTTATTTTATTTTCCTATGACAATTCCACATCTCCTGATTCAAAGAAGCATAAGGTAAGAAAGTGCCACCGTGGAAGGGGAAGGAAAGTTTAAATGCAAATTCACCTGCCCCCAGCTTGGGCTATAAAAGTGCTTAATGAGGGAAGAGGGGAACAGGGCTGTGGCACTGGGCTGCACTCTCTGGACTGATTTACCGCCTGTATTTGTGCCCTTTGTCTTTTCATCATCATTCAAATCGCTGGAGCTGTTGTAGGAAAAAGCTTCAAACTTTTCTCACTGTGTTTGTGAGCGTGTGAAGATGTGTCCTTTCAAAAAAACCCAATGATTCCCAGCCTGCACTGGAGCCTTGGCCAGTCAGCCCTGGTTGAAGCAGATTTAATGTCATTAATGGGTTCTGCTTGCTCTGAACATGCCTCTTGTCCCTTTTCTTTTACTTCTCTGGAGTTGTGCTCCTGTGCAGTGCCCCAGAGGCATCTCCCTGCTGTCCCACAGCATTTCACAGAGTCATTGAGGAACTATGAGGTTGGAAAACACCTCCAAAATCATTGGAGTCCACCCTTGTGCCCAATGCCCACCTTGTCACCCAGCCCAGAGCACTGAGTGCCACGGCCAGGCCTTCCTTGGGCACCTCCAGGGATGGGGACTCCACCTCATCCCACTAATCCCACAGACCCATCAACAAGCCTGACTCCAGCCCTCAGAGAAATTCCCACCTCCCTGACACACTCATTTGGAAGTCAGAGGACACAAAGCCTTGTTCCCTGTGCCAGACCCAGCAAAATTCAGCTCTGTTTCAAACCACCCCTCACACCCTCTGGGTCCTGGCCCCTTCTCCCACCCCTCGTTCTTGCCATTAGAGCAGAAACCTCCGTTGTGGCCTCTCTGCCTCATTGACTCCTCATTTCTTTCCAAATCTCACATCATCCCTTCCCAGCACAGTCTCTTTTCCCTCTTCCCGCTGTTAGGGCTGAACGATTTCATTAATTCCCCCCAGCACTGCCCACTTCACTGCTCCCACTAACGACTCCATCAAGCATCCACTGACATCTGGTATTTAAGTCTCCTGACTGTTTTTCACACACATTTTGCACATCAGCGTTCCTGACCCGGCCAGGGCAGAGGTGCCCTGGGCAGCTCTCAAGGTGAAATCCCCCTGCCAGCAACCCCCCCTTCCCACCATTAGTGTTTATTAAGTAAATTGTGGTGGCTCCTCTGTCACCCATCCCAATCCTCCTCCGTGCAACTTGGTCCACAAAAACGATGTTCCCGGCAAGGAACTGTGAGGAAAGGGAGAGCAAATGGGGACGACGTGGATTTGGGGTGAAGCAATGGGCACCTGCTGGGCTGTGGGTCCAGGGTGCTCACATTCAGCCCCTCCTCGTAAGTTTAATCCTATAAATGTTTGGCAGATGCGTGGGATTAACTCCTGGTTGCTTTTTCCACCTGGAAGAACAAAAGCTCTGCTTGTCCTGATGGTGCCAGGCTCTGCTGCCAGCCAGGATGGTTGTTCTAAGAGAATTGGAGGTGTGGGGGTGTCAGCAGAGCTGCTGAGAGCATCGTGGTGTGGGAAACAAAGCCTCAATTGATGCTAAATCCCCTTTTGCTGCAAGCTGAGCCGAGCTCCCAAGGCTTAAAGGGTGCAGTGACCCGGGAGCTCCTCATGAGACTTGTACTCCAGCCCCTTCAGCAGGTTCGTGTCCCTCCCCCGAGCTGGGAGGACATCACGGCCTGGCGGGAAAGGAGCTGTCTGGGGGCTGCACGGGGGGGCTCTGACACCCCCATTCCCCCCAGGTGTCCCCAACACAGTCTGCAGGGTGCCAGGGCAGGAAAGGGCTTTGAGGCTGCCCTGGGCACCTTGCTGGCACTGCCCGTGTCCCCAGGCATACCCACAGCTTCAGAGAACGGGTTGGATTGGAAGACACCTTGAAGATCATTTTGCTCCACCCCTTGCCATGGGCAGGGACACCTTCCACTAGCCCAAGGTTGCTCCAACCTGGCCTTGGACACTTCCAGGGATTCCAGGAGCAGCCACAGCTTGTCTGGGCAAACTCTGCCAGAGCCTCACAAGAATTTCTTCCCAATATTTGATTTAGATCTCTCCTCTCTTAAGTTTAAAACCTTTCCCCCTTGTCCTATTACTGTCTGCCCATGTGAAAATTCCCTCTCCCTCGTTTTTCTAAGCCCCCTTTAGGCCCTGGAAGGGGCT
This sequence comes from Oxyruncus cristatus, assembly GCA_013399855.1. Lineage (NCBI taxonomy): Eukaryota > Metazoa > Chordata > Aves > Passeriformes > Cotingidae > Oxyruncus > Oxyruncus cristatus. The sequence continues at coordinate 546,952 of VXAY01000540.1, read as the reverse complement.
CTCAGGTCTCCCTGGAGACCTTGTCTTCTCCAGCTCTCCCAGCCTGGCTCCATATTCCCGTTTGCCATGTCCTTGATAACCAGATTTCCCAGCCAGAGAGTCAAAAGCTGGTGTGGGAAAACAAACGGAGAAAAGGGAAATGACGGATCTGAAACGTGCAGGGCAGGGCTGAGTGAGCAGCAGAGAGGGCCTTTAATCCTCTCAAATCCAATGTTCTCAGCAGCATCCTGAGCCCCACGGTGGCACAGGAGAGCAGCCAGCAGCACCTCCGGGTTCTCTGCAGCAGAGAGGGCTGAGTTTCAGGGCTGCAGTCCCCTACAATAACAGATCCAGCAGATAAGGCAGACAAAGAGAAACGGGAAGAGGCTCAGACCTTAAACTCGGCCTGACTGCCGGGCTTTATTCGTGAGACGTGTTCCCCACACCACAGAGCTCTCAGCAGCTCTCCTGAACACCCCCACAGCCCGCCCTCCTCCTCTTCAGAACAACCCTTCTGGCTGGAGGCACCAGGACGAGAAGCGGAGCTTTTGTTCTTCCAGGTGGAAAAAGCAGCCAGGAGTTAATCCCACGCATCTGCCAAACATTTATAGGATTACACCTATGGGGAGGGGCTGAATGCGAGCACCCTGAACCCCACAGCCCAGCAGATGCCCATTGCCTCACCCCAAATCCACGTCGTCCCCATTTGCTCTCCCTTTCCTCACAGTTCCTTGCCGGGAACATCGTTTTTGTGGACCAAGTTGCACGGAGGAGGATTGTGATGGGCGACAGAGGAGCCACCACAGTTTATTTAATAAATAAAGGCTCAGATCTTAAACTCGGCTTGATGTCGGGCTTTATTCGTGAGACGACGCTGCGACCGCGCCGGAGCCCCGCAGCAAAAACCCCAACCCATGGGAAGTTTCCAAACAGAGGCATTAAAGTGGAAGGACTCGGAGAAACACCAGCCCAGCCCAGCAAACAGCTCCGGGCGTTTAGCAAAGGCCACCCCCCCGCCAACCCCGAGCACAAAGCAAGCGGAGTTAATCTGCAGTTCAGGCCACTTTTCAAAGACCTGCTTTTGTTTCCTTCCTCATTTCTTCGCCAACCACCCGTGGAAGGCTTGTTGGCTTTCCAAACCCGCTTCACAAAGGGACAGTAATTTACCAATCAGCTCTTTTATTTCATGTTTCCCCTTTATTTATTTATTTTTTTTAAACAAAACAAAACTAAACTAAACTGATTTAAAGTCAGTAGCGATTTTGGAGGGGGTGGATAGCGGGAGGGAAAAACACATTGTCAGGCCTTTAATTCTGTCCAGATAAGAGAACTGCACTAAATCACTTCCAAAAAGGGAGCAGAGGTTAAGATAAGGCTCTGTGCTTTCAAAAGTATCTCAGTAACTCCATTAGAGAGAGAACTGGTAAAAAGCAAGCAAAATGGAGAAAAATACATTTTCCTGGGAGTTTAACATATTTTTTTTGTCTCAATGGAATTAGAAGGAACCTTTCTTCCCCAGGGAAAGAATTTTCTTCCCTAGTAACAAGTGATAGGGGAAGAGGAAACGTCCTGAAGGTGCACCAGGGGAGGTCGAGGCCGGATGTTAGGAAACGTTTCTTCATGGAAAAGGGTTGTGGAGTCCCCATCCCTGGAGGGATTTAGGAGACTTGTGGATGTGGCACTTGGGGACATGGGATAGTGGAGGGAGTTAATAACTTGTACTGAGAAGCTGTGGCTGCCCCATCCCTGGAAGCGCCCAAGGTCAGGTTGGAACGGGCTTGGAACAACCTGGGGTAGTGGAAGATGTCCCTGCCCATGGCAGGGGGTGGGACTGGATGATATTTACGGTCTCTTCCAACCCAAACCATTCCAGGATTGTTTGACTGGGAGAGGGCAGCGTGGTCAGGAGGTTTCCCTACCAGGGCTGGAATTGGTTAAGTTTTGACAGAGTGATTTATATCCTTTTTTTTTGTTGTTTTTTCATGAGGTCTCCCTGCTTCCTGCTGCAAATTTCAATATTTCACGGGGAAAACAAAACCTCCTTGGCTTTCAGTTGACGTTTTATTTGTTTTCAAGCAGGATGTTGTGACACAATGTTTGACACGTTCCCAGTGGAAATGGAAGCTCGTCTTGCCTGAGTTGTCTGGGTTGTCACTGTTCCCTTCCTTTAACAGTTCAGGCTCCTGAACCTGATTCAGGTTCCACCCTGACCCTTCGCACAACCCCCTGCCCTGCCCAGGCCTGAGCTCCTCTCCTTGTCCCTGTAGGAGAAATGGGGCTACAAAGGAAAAATCAGCCCAAACTGCTTATTAAATAAAAGCCCCAGAGCTGTTTTCCATCAGCTGCCGTTTCTAAACAGACTCGAAGAGGGGGGAAAAAAATCCAAACAGGTTCTGTAACCGCAGCAGAGCCTGTCTTACAGCTTCCCACTTCCTAGGGGGGACTGTGCCTGGCCAATCCATCATCCCTCTGTCATCCCTCTGGCTCCTCCTGCCATAACTCACTGAGATGCAATCCCTGTCATCTCCAAGAGGGATGGTGGCAGGAGGGGAAAGTTATGGCTTGTGGGAGCAGCACAGCACGTGGGACTTGTTCTGCATAAGGAAATCTCTCTCTGCCACCCTTATTCGTGTATCCCCCTCTCCACATCCTCCTTCCATATCCCCCTCTCCATATTCCCTCTCCATATCCCCTCCCAGTGGAAGGTGTCCCTGCCCATGGCAGGGGGTGGAATGGGATGAGCTTTAAGTCCCTTCCAACCCAAACCATTCTGGGATTCTAACAAGAGCTGGAAACTCTTGTTCCTTGCAGTCCCACCTCCCTGCATGTTGATGATCCCACGGTGCTGACCCCAGTATTTGGGTTGTGAGCCCTTGGCCACTCCAGCTTTATTGCCCTATGGAGTCACAATCCCAGGGTTTTCCAGTGCCCCATCCTGACTGGGGCAGCCGTGGAGTCTGGGCTGGGCTGTGTTCACACAGTCGGGTTTCTGCTGACACAGGAACGTGTGACACGACACTTTGTGGACTTGGGGCTTTGCACTTCCATGATGGCAATGGAAAAACATCAATCTGGCTGCTGTAAACATTCCAGAAACACAGGTATTCAATCAAAAATGTCCTTTTGTTCCTTCCTGCTCCATGCTCTGTCCTTGGACGCCGGGCTGAGCTCATCTCATTCCTGCGATGTCCCTCTGTAAGACAGGAGCAGATAGCCTGGAAAGGGGCTGCTTTGGAAAAAATCCTCCTTGCCATATGCAGAATATGCTCTCCCTCTCTGGGGAGGCACCTCAGGGCACCCTTCCCTCTCCCCAGGGTGCTGGGGAGAGAAATGAGTTATTAAAGTCTCAACACAGGGCTCGGGAAGGCGGAGCAGGACTGGGGGAAGCATCGAGGGCTGTGGCAGCATCTGTGCTCCAGCGCTGCTCAGAAGCCCTTTTGGGCTGGAATAACAGCCAGTCCGGGCTGGAATAACAGTCAGGAGGACACAGCTTTGGTGGGAAGCTCTGGCTTCGGTGAAATTCCACCGAGTCCAGCTTTTGGGCCGGGCTCCAGCCAGACTAGGCCGGGCTCTGTCAGAGCTCAGTCCCTCCCGGCCCCTGTCGCTCCTGCAAAGCCCTGACTCGGAGATTCCCCCAGCAAAACCCAAGCTGAACATCCTCTCCCGTCCCTGTGTGCTGCCCAAGAACAGGGAGGTTGCAGCCTTTCCTTCCCTTTGCAGAGAAAACAGGGGAGGCAGGGAGAGAGGGAAGTGCTGGTCCCATCCCTGCTTTGGAGAGCTCCTGGGGAAGGAAGATATCCAGGACCTCGGGGGACCTGAGCCAAACCAAATGGGTGCCTCACCAAAACAACATCAGTCATCCGGGAAACATTCCCAGGGAACCAGGTGTTAATGGGGTGTCACATTTGTCTTGCTGACAGCTGGCATCACTTGATAAGAATTAATCAGCTATAAATAAATAAATAACAGTGATAACCCCCCTCCAATATCTACTAACAAGGCTGTTTGTGAATTTATTTCTCTTTATTTATTTATTTTTTTTAGCGTTCCTCTTATCTTACACAGGGGAAGTGGGGGGATGGGGGGGAGGGAAAAGCCAGCAGGGAAGATAAAAATGTTGGGTAAATCCAGCATGGCTGGATTATGCTGTTGGACCTGAGTGTTTCGGTGTTAGGGAGCAGACATCTGCTCCGTGCTCCTGCCTGATAGCAAGAACAGGCAGCTTTATCACCAGTTGGGTTTCCAGGCAAATATTTTCCGAGGGGCTTTCAAAGCCTTGCACAGGCACCTGCACACACAACATGCAGAAAAATAGTCTGGTTTTCGCAAGATTTGTGTTGGATTGGGGCTGGACTGAAGGGAGGGGGGGGGTCTCCTAAGGATGATTGTTAGCAAGCTGCAAGTTGATCAATAATCTCGATGGAGATGCAATTGGTTTCTCTAGTGGGGAGTTTATGATTCTGCCATAAATAGAAATAATTGATCGTCCATTAGGGTGGTTGTGAAGGGTATTGGAGATGCTCTATGGGCGTTTGTTCTTCTAGGGAATGACTTTATTTATAAGCCCAGTCTAGGGCACATCAGGGACCTGCTGTGGTCAAAATTTCGGGTGGGAATTTGACTTCGGTGGCCAAGTCACAGCTGATACCTTGGAAACTTCCCACGAGGGATGAGAGTTTCCGTGACCTCCATGGGAAGTCAGAGCAGCTCTCTGCTCTGTGGCACATTCGAGGGGGCAAAGGCTCTCTCTGAGCCATCCCAGCTCCTTGGACCACTCTCTCCCTGCTTGGGTGACCCTCTGCTCCCATCCTGGGCCACCCTGGGGTGATGCAGCCCTGGTTGGACCCTTTGCCTTCCACAGTTTTCCGAAGCCAAGCCACATTTCTGAACACTCAGTGCACTTTTACGGTGTCTCCACATAAATATCAACGGGATCTTGTCTGTTAAAACCCCATCTATTTGAGCATATAATTTTGCCAGAGTCAGAATCTATTAGTGAAATCTCAGCCCCTGTGACAAGATAACAGAATCCCCAAATTAAACAGGGTTTCCACAATTACAGCTTCTCCCTTTCTTTCCCAGCATTAACGCCCTGGACACTGCTGTCAGCCGAGATAAGATCTGAATTCTATCCTGACAAGGCAAATGTTATCAGGGATCAGTTAATTACACACTGGATTTCAACAGAGGCAAATAAACCCCCTGTGGGTTAGTGGGAAAACTGCTGCCTTCCCACCAGGATTCCCTCTTCCATCCCTCTCTCTCCATCCTGAGGAGGAAATGGGAGTCAATGGGAGTTTTGTGCCTGTTTTCAGGCCTTGCCCCAGGCTGACAGGGATGTCCCGTGGCAGGCTGCTGACAGGGAAGAGGTGGAGGACATTCCAAGGGTTTCCTGCAGGAAAGGACTTGCAAGGAGGAGAGGAAACCTCTTGGTTTAGTGGAAAGGAGGGTCCTGGCTCTGCAAAGAGCTCTGGGGAGGAGCAGGAGCTCAGATGGTAGAAAGGATTTCTTGGAAGTGGGGGATGATGCTCAGCGGAGGCGTCATCCCATGGTGGCAACCCCTCGGTTCACTTTGAATGTCAAGTGTGATTGATTCGTGGTGTGATTGATTTGTGGTGTGATTGATTCGTGGTGTGATTGATTAGTGGTGTGATTGATTCACGGCATAGCGTGGGATGGTTGGGGTGTCCTCTGCAGGGCCAGGAGTTGGACTCCATGGTCCTTGTGGGTCCCTTCCAACTCAAGGTATTCCATGGTTCTATGAAGAAATCAGGACATGTCTCAGTCTGCCTTCAGGAGATTTCAGCCTGCCAATTATTATATTATTTCTTTATTTTATTACTTCTTTATTATTTCCTTAGAGCCCCTTCCAAGGCCTAAAAGGGCTCCAGGAGAGCTGGAGAGGGGCTGGGGACAAGGCATGGAGGGACAGGACACAGGGAATGGCTTCCCACTGCCAGAGGGCAGGGAGAGATGGAATATTAGGAAGGAATTCTTGGCTGTGAGGGTGGGGAGGCCCTGGCACAGGTTGCCCAGAGAAGCTGTGGCTGCCCCTGGAATCCCTGGAAGTGTCCAAGGCCAGGTTGGACAGGGCTTGGAACAACCTGGGCTGGTGGAAGGTGTCCCTGCCCATGGCAGGGGGCAGAATGAGATGAGCTTTAAGGTCCCTTCCAACCCACTCCATCCTATGGTTCTGTGAAAACTGATAACTCTCATGATAATTCACAGGTCCACTGAGCTCACCCCTGCCAGCAGATGACCCCTGTGGCTATTTTCAATCCTCATTTCCTCCAGCTGTTTAAGGATCATCCCCAAAAGGGTCTCTTCCAGCCAGGATGGTGTTCCCCTGCTCAGTGCCAGCACCCAGACCCACCACAGCACCCCAGCCTTGGCCTCGGCAAAACCGGGAAGTGCCTCTATTTTTCTGCAGGAGTCTTTGGGATTCACAGTCTCCACCAGAGCCTCCCCTGTGGTCTCCTTTTGATATTTCCCAGCCAGCTGGGGCTCAGAGCAGGGTGACACACCATTAACAGCCTCGTGCTAACTTGCTAAATGCCAGGAAATTCGGCAGCAAAAGCAGGCAATCACTCTGGGCAGCTTAATCTTTGACTGCTTAAATTAAGATCTTTTACAAGGGCTTTATTTTCAAGGAAAGAGTGATCAGCTTGTCCTGAAAATGAGATTCTTTTAAAGTGTTTCATCTGCATTACCCGCTTTTGACAAGTTTGACGTGATGGAAGTCCTGTTTGAGTAGGTACTTAAAGGGCTTGGAGTAAATTCTGGGCAGGCTCCTCAGGGAATGGAGCTGCGAGTTCCTCCAAGAAATTCCTGACAAGGACCACTCCACTCTCCTGCTCTCCACGAGCAAAGAAACCCTGAATTTGTTCTTACACTCCCAGCCCCATGATTTTCTTTTCAGTTAAGTGCTGCTTTATTTCATGGCCCGTGTTCAATGCCCCGGGGTAAAATCCATCATTCCAAAGCAGAAGTGAGGGTTTCATTCCTGTCCCTGGGAGTCACCAAATGGCCAAGAAGGTGCCCCACCAGTCAGGCCAACGTGGCAGTGCCTGGGACTTGTTAAGTTGATATCTTTGAGTTCAATAAGGAAATAACACAAAATAATAGTAGTTCACCGTTATCTTGGTGAACAACAACGATGGACACCCCAAACAGCCCAGTGGGAAACACCAGCCAGGCGGAAAATGCCAGTAACAAGCATTTTGCATGTTCCAACTTGCTCTTCCTTTTAATTCTGGTTAAGAAGGAGGAGAAAGTGCTCTGTGTGTGGAATGGAAAAGAGAACCAGAGTGGCAACAGTGGGCACCACCGTGACGGATGGAGCTCCTCCCGTGCCCCAGCAGGCGTGGCAGGAGCTGCCACCAAAGGAAACCAAAGGAATTAATAGTGGAGGTACCACCAGCTTTCACTCTCAGGCAGTTGGCTCCCAGTTAAACAATGAGAATCCTAATTTCTCGCTTGATTTGGGCTTCATTGTATTTAATTCTAGCACACAGCTGGAGGACCAGGGCTCTGAGCAGCCTGGTCTACTGGAAGGTTCCCTGCCCATGTCAGAAAGTGGTTTTTAAGGTCCCTTCCAACCCAAACAGTTCTGAGATTCTGGGATTCTCTGACCTTCTTGGGCAAAGCTTAACCACAGGGACACTGATTCCTCCAGAGGAGAGCTGGGACAGCTCCTCAGGGATCACTGCTGCCACAGCCAGGACCCTCCCTGCATCCTGCATCCATAAATTACCTGTGACCTTTTCCTTTCTGTTTTTTTTTTTCCCCCTCCAGAACGAAACAAAAGCTGCAACAACAAGCTCGAAATGTTGGTGATATTTGTTCTGCCCGGGTGGGGGGCAGAGCTCCCTTATTGCAGTCCAAAGAACACAGAGCATTTGAAACACATCCCCGGCACTCCAAAAAGCTGCAGCAGGACCACTGTCCCCCAGAAAGGCTGATCCAGGGCAGGAATGAAAACGGGTGGTGGAGGTAGAGGGAGAAGAGGGAGCAGAAGAACAAGCTGAGAAGCCCTGAGCCCAGCACAGGGTGACTGATGGGCCACGAAGAACCTTCCCCTGAGCAGAACTGGGAGAGCTGGGATAGATCAGCCCAGAGTGAAGAGGCCTGCCCAGCTCTGCCTGCTCCAGTGCCAGATCCCTCTTCCCACTGATTGAGTTGGGAAGTGGGGGTCTGTCACTGCAGCCTAACGGAGCATCATCAGCTCACCTGGATGAGGCACTTAATGGAGAGAACATCCATCCCCCTCGGATTCCCGGCCGCACGTTTCGGCAGCACAAGAGGTGTCACTGCGCTTTCCTTTCTTTGAGAGGCCGGTTTGGGGTTATCAGCAAATCCTGCTGTCCACAGGAACACCTGGAATGTGCTTGCAGGACAGAAAGGGAACAGGGAAAACACGGAGCTGGCAGAGACAGGCCTGACTTGGCAATGAGGGGATTCACCGAAACAAGACAAGATGTTCCGGGCTGTGTCCTGAACTGGTGTAAGTCCCGTGGTGGGCTGCATTCATAGCACCACTCTCTGTGTTTAAGCAAAAAAATAAGCAATTTAGTTGTTGTCATGCAAGACTGAACATGATTTTTAATGCAGTGAGCAGAGATGTCCACAGCATCTTATCTTCCATGTAATTTTCTGAATTTGGCCCTTGTTTCTTGCTACGGGTTGTGCAACAGGCACTGATTGTGGGGAGCAGGGACAGGCCCCAGGGAAGGGCTGGAGCTGTGTCAGGGCAGGGTCAGGTTGGATCTCAGGGAAAGGTTCTTCCCCCAGAGGCTGGGTGGGCACTGACCAGGCTCCCCAGGGCAGTGGGCACAGCCCCAAGGCTGCCAGAGCTCCAGGAGGCTTTGGCTGCTCCTCTGGGGCACAGGGGGGGACTCTTGGGGCTGGGGCTGTGCAGGGCTGAGGGTTGGACTGGATGGTCCTTGGGGGTCCCTTCCAGCTCAGCATGTTCTGGGTAATATTCTGTGTAATATTCTGGGTAACAACTGTGGTTGACAGCTCTCAACATCAGGTTTCTGATGTCCCCACCAGGCTCTTGGGCTGCACCAGTAGGAAGTGTCCCATCCACCTGCAGTGCTGCAGTGGATGATGTAAATACAGCTCCAAGCAAAGCCACAGCAGCTGGAAAACATCCCCTGTACAAAACAGGCTGCCACTCAAAATCAGGTAGAAATACCTTATTTACAAATACAAAGAAGAGGAAGAAATAAAAACTCACAGCTGGAGAGAAGCAGCTACAGGATGAGAGAAGGTGTGTGTGTCCATTCTGACAATTCCTGTAAGGAAAGGATTTTTTAAAATAAAATAAGCCAGTTATCATGGAATAGTTTGGGTTGGAAGGGGCTTTAAAAGCCATCTGTCCCTCCACACCTTGTCCCCAGTCCCTCTCCAGCTCTCCTGGAGCCCCTTTAGGCCCTGCAAGGAGCTCTCAGCTCTCCCTGGAGCCTTCTCTTTTCCAAGGGAACCCCCCCAGCTCTCCCAGCCTGGCTCCAGAGCAGAGGGGCTCCAGCCCTGCAGCATCTTCAGATGGATTGATCTTCACCTGCAGGGCAGAACTTTGGTCCTTAGAGGTGACAGAGACTGAATGACCTTGACAAAGCCCATCACATCTTTGTCCTGCTCCCTGACATTCAATGCTCCCAGCCTGGAAGGCAAATTGAAGATATTGTCTCTTAAACAGTTGTTCAGGAGAAACTTGAGCAACAGCTGAGTCAGTGTTGGTCCAACTCAGAGGAAGCTTTTTTTTTTTTCAAAGGGTCATAATGTCACTGCAGACTGAGAGCTGATGTAAAAGGGGAAAACAGAGGGATGAAAGGAGTAGTCAGAGGAAGAAATCAAGTGAACAAAGCTCATTTCCTTGAGGTATTTGAGCTTCTGATCAACTCTAGTATCTGCAAGCAGCAGGGAGCCTTATTTATATATTATTTATTTTTGGCTTAAAAAGAAACGTTCTCTTGTGTGACAGCTTCTGCCTGGATTTTTGTGCTGTCTTCTTTCCTTTTTCCCCGTGTTTCGTGTTTGTTTTTTTTTTTTTATTATTATTTCTTCTTCTTCTTTGGGGTGTCTTAACAGAGCCACTCAGCCTCCGTTTGCTTTTGTAGACAGAACTTCAAGGCATGACCTCAGCCAGTCGGGAGCTCCCGTAGCCTCGGGCTCTGCCTTGGCCCTGCCTCCCCTCCCTGCCCCAGCTCTGATCTTCCCGGGGCTTTCCATCACAGCCCCGACATCCAGGGATGCTTTGTGCTGCTGATTGGGAAGGGGCAGGGCTGCGAGCGTGTTGCCAGGCTGCCCCTGGAGGATAACTTTTCATTAGTGATGTGGAAAGTGGAAAATAAAATAGACTATTACGCTCCTTTATCTTCAGGGAACGGTTGTGGTTTGTTTTTTTCTTCTCTCCCCATCCCCTCCCTTCAGATCCGAAAGCGTTTCAGTTCAGAGCAGCGTCCTGAGCACGAAGAGGGGAAGGGAATTCTGAGAGCATTTAATTTACAGCCCAGGTGACTTGTGCCATGGCTTGTTACTTGTGCCACGGCTTGTGACTTGTGCCACGGCTTGTGACTTGTGCCACGTGTGCTTTTATTGCTCCCTGCCAGTGCCTCGGCCAGGACGGCTCGTCCCCGCAGTGCTGCACTTTACAGTCCTCAAACCTGGCTCTGAAATCACGAGAAAACCCCCCCCCAGTTCCTCAACCCTGCAGAAACGGCCCGGAAAGGGAGTTAAACAACATCCCTCGGGCTGCACCACAAGCCCGAGAGAGATCAGAGGACGGGCTGGGCGGGGTGAAGAAAACTTTATAAACCCCTCCTTCAGGGGTATCGGAGGTGCCCTCTGCCTGTTCCCCACTGCTCCAACCGCTGTGCCACACGAGGAGGTGGCATCGTGCCACACGAGGAGGTGGCATCATCCCACCCTTGGCAGACAGCAAAGCCCCCGGGCGTCCGTGCACAGCTGGCACCCAGCGGTGCCCGCCCTTGCCAGCGAGCTGGCCAAGTGGAAAATGGGGATTTGTAGGTACAAGCCCTTTGATTTTCCACTGGGAGAAGAACACAGGCAGGAGGAGATGGGAACTTAAATCAGAGCTCACTGATACGGATCCAAGAAAGCTTCCAGATCAATATTTAAAAGAGTGAGCTGGTGAAGGCAAACCACGTTCCCTCTCCATCCATCAGCTCTGCTGCTTATCTCATCTATCTCATCTACCTCCTGTCTCCTCCCGGGCTTCTCCCGTCCCAAATCTGCAGTACCATCTAGCCCTCTAATAATTGCTCTGTGTTCCATCTCACTTCTACAAGGGAAGGAGCAGGGCACTCGTGTACAGGGTGCTTGGGAATGAAATTAGGATAAGGGAAGAATCAGGGGATTTGGGAAGAATCAGGGCATTTGGCACCCAGCACTGGGACTTCTTTTCACTCTTTGGTCACCTACAGGATGCTTGGAAATGAAGTTAGGATAAGGGAAGAATCAGAGCATTTGGGAAGGATCAGGGCATTTGGCACCCAATATAGGGACCTTTTATCACTCTTTGCTCATGCACAGCAGGCTTGGGAATGAAATGAGGATAAGGGAAGAATCAGGGGATTTGGGAAGGATCAGGGCACTTGGCACCCAGTATTGGGTTCCCTCTTCGCTCTTTGCTCATGTACAGGAGGCTTGGGAATGAAATGAGGATAAGGGAAGAATCAGGGCATTTGGGAAGAATGAGGGCATTTGGTAACCAATATAGGGACCTTTTATCACTCTTTGCTCATGCACAGGAGGCTTGGGAATGAAATTAGGATAAGGGATGCTGACATCCTGCTTTATCCTGCACAGGCAGGTCACTGCTGAGGGAGGTCGTTGTGATCCACTGGGAAAGACTTTGCACCCTGGTAGCTCCAGGTAGGGAAGTGCTGTCGCTTTCCCGTTTGCTTTGGTGTTGCTGAAATCAGGAGGAGAAACGTTTGGATGCTGTTGAGAGGGTCAATGTGTTGTAAATGTCAGGTTTGGCTGTTTCGGCCTTTTGGGAAACCACCCCTGGTGTCACAGCTGCCCCTTCACCACTGTGGGGTGTTGCTGCCTGTAGTGACATTACAGCAGGAAAACAAATCCCAGAAAAGCGCCTCAGAACCGGAGGGTTACGTGATCCCAGCAGGCAGCTCTCAGTTTTCCTCGCTCTGCCACTGCCCGCCGGGCCAGGGATTTGTAGCTGAAATGCCATCTGTGCTCTGCAGCCCCTTATCTCCCTGGTGTGCTGAGATAGCACCTGATTCCCACAGCCCTGGCTGCTCTCCGAGGTGTGTTGGTCCTCCCAGGGGATGGGGAAGTGCCATTATCTCCCTGGTACAGCTGGGAACGCTTCACCACGGCCCAAATCCCCCCTGCCAGGGCCAGTGATGCAGAGGGCAAGACTGATTTAGTAAAAATGCAGTAGTTTGGGGTGGGATCTACAACTTCCTCATGAGGGCAAGAGGAGGGGCAGGACTGAGCTCTGCTCTGGGGGGGAGCAGGGACAGGCCCCAGGGAAGGGCTGGAGCTGTGTCAGGGCAGGGTCAGGTTGGATCTCAGGGAAAGGTTCTTCCCCCAGAGGCTGGTTGGGCACTGACCAGGCTCCCCAGGGCAGTGGGCACAGCCCCAAGGCTGCCAGAGCTCCAGGAGGCTTTGGCTGCTCCTCTGGGGCACAGGGGGGGACTCTTGGGGCTGGGGCTGTGCAGGGCTGAGGGTTGGACTGGATGGTCCTTGGAGGTCCCTTCCAGCTCAGCACATTCTGGGATTCTGGGAAATTTCTCTCACTTTGTCAGAAGTCCACTGTATCTCTGCCTCCATGGCAGTTCAGAGTCCTCTGCTTGGATGGGAAGCAGCATTCCAAGGTGTGAACCACCTCAGCCAGTTGTGGTGACCTAAACCAGCCCACAGGCATCATGTCCTGGGAATACAGATGTGCGCCATGACTATGGAGGTGGGACTGTCATCCACCCTAAAACTACCTAAAGATGAATGCCTTTGACATTCACTGGAATAAGACTTAAGGGTATTCCCTGAATATTTTAGGTCTGACTTACCTGAAGGGACCTTTGGATGGTTTGGGACAGAGCAGGTTGTTAAACACTGTTGACTCCTCACCAATGGGCTGCCCTTTGTGATCTCAGCACCTGCTCAGAGGGGATGAATTGCCCTTTGGAAATACCTTTTCCTGCCACTGGCTTAACTTTAAAGCCTGACTTTGAGGTGGAAAATGTTCTTTAGTGAGACATGAAGTCCAACTGCTACACTCATTTCTGTCTCTAGAGGTCCCTCCTCATGTTCTGGTGTTCCCAGAAGCATCTTCTCGCCACTGTTTTGGGAACTATTTCAAAGCAGGAATAGTGGGTAGGTCCAGGAGTGTGGGTGGAGGTTCATCCATGTGGAGGTTTGTGCTGGGTATTGCCACAGGAATTTGGTGTCAATCAGGCAAGATTGTCCAGGCAGTAAACTTCACATTTATGTGCAAATGAGGAGACAGTCCCACTGAAGTGGAGGGAGAGGATGTTGATCAATGTTCTGCTAGGCTTTAAGGGAAAGATATTGCCCAATGCTGTGGAAAATTAAAATTTGTTTCTAATACGTATGGTAAATTTAATGCTAAAGACCAAAGATAAATGGGAAGAGAGTTTAATCCGAGCTGACCCCATTTTTGCTGGAATGTCATTTGCTATGGTTTCTGCTCCCTCTCAGAAAGCAGGAGCCACACTAATTAGTTCTTGCATTCTGCACATCAATTACTGCTCCCAAACATTTCAAGGAGAAAAGTGAGGGATGCTGGGAAAGGCATGGAAGGAACTTGCCTGTGTCCACAGTGAGTTTCCACGTGCTCAGGAATTGAAGGACTGATGCTGCAGAGTCAGGAGCAAGGCTCTTGGCCTCTCAGTGCTTCTCCACTTATTGAGGTCACTTCTGGTCATGGGATGAAATTCACTTTGGGATGAGAAGATCTGCTTGACCAAAGAGGCTCCGGAGCGTGCAGGGCTTGGCTGGACTGAAGGTCCTTGAGACGGACCCCAAATTTCTGCTTTTTCAGAACTGAACACTGTCCTCACCACAGACACACACACACAAGGATCCTCTTTTGCATTAAACTCTTGAGGTCTCATAAACTGATCCAGCTATTGAAAAGCTGATTTGCAAAAAATCCCTTGCCAAGCAAAAGATGAAACCAGAGAACCCCTTCTAGCCTTCATTCTTAGAGGGAAAAAAACCTCAGAAATAACATGATTTATGGAAATTCCCTCAGAATTGATAGGAGTTTGAGCTTTATCTCCCTTAAATAGTTCCCCGGGAGGCTTAGGGAAGCTTTTCCCACAGGCTGGGTTGTCACAGCTGTGGGACAGGTTCCCCCTAAAGGCACTGAATTTGCACAGCTCGGCGAAAATGCAAAGGGTGGTTAAAACTGAGCTCAAATAGCACCACTGACACGGCTGCACCACATCCCAAACGGCCCTGACCCGCCACATCTGTCACACCGACCTTCTCCCACCCCAGCAGCTCGCTTCTCCCGGCCTGAAGGATGGAAATGAGCCTGTCTGCAGCTGACGGGGGCTCAGCAAAACTCAGCAGCAGATGATCGAAGTCTAACAGTTCAGACAAAAGGCCTCAAAACTTCTCTCGGGGCGGCTCAGGGTCCCTTCGTGCCCTGCCGGCGGAATTTCATTAGTTTGTAGCCGTGACAGGTTATAATCAACCTGTCCAGCTTTAATTCCATCCGTAATTATGCTGCAGATTTTTATTTATTTGCTTTACTAGAGCTGTCAAAGCGCCCTGCTGAAAGAAACTACTCCCAAACCCGTTTTCTCCCAGGCAACTGGAAAAGTCCCTCATGCAGCCAGGCAGCAATGGAGGTGTTTAAAGGCCAGTGCCCAAGACACGAGGTGTTAAGGGGAAGTGGTTCATCCTAAAGGGTTAATTGCTCTTTGCTGGAAAGCCTGGGAGGAAATGGCATTAAACAGCCAGGACAGTCGCTTAGGTTGTAGTGCTCCAAACTGGAAAGTTGATTTGTTCCCTGATGGAGAACTTACCACTCCAGCCCCTAGAAAAGGGTCAGTCGGGCTTGATCAGGAGGATTTTGTCCCTGGAGACCCTCTAGCTGGAGCACAAAGCCCTCCAGTGAAAGAACTGACTCCAGTCAACCAGGAGATGGGCTTCAAACCCTTCCCTGGGGTCCCTGAGCAAAGCCAAACCTTCTGCCTGGAGCTGAGGTGTGCGAAATGAAGGTGTCACTCTTCCTGTCAGCTGCTCCTCTCACCCCTGACCGCCTGGCAAAGGGCACAGGGAAACCTGAACACTCCAAAATCATGAAGTGAGGTGCCTGATTTCAGCCAAAAATAATTGTAGGGACAATCGTAATTGCTTGCTCCTGCATGGATTTTGGGGAAGGGGGACACTTCGACAGTGCTTGTGGCCATCATACGTATTTTTAAGTAGTCACATCAGTCCAGGTGTAACTATCCCATGATTTTTCTCTCCCTGGAAAGAAAAGGCCAGTTGGATTCAGTGCTTTGGTGTAAATTGTCATCATTTGAGCGGAGAGCCCCATCTCTGCTGCGGTGTGAGGGCAGTGGGAGAGCTGGGGGATGACAATTTGATTACTGGGCTTTTCCTCAAGCTCACTGCACTATGATTCTCATGTCTTGCATGAGAGGATTTCTCCAGCTTCTCTTGACCTTTTCTGAACAGTCCTGTAGTGGTTCCATTACACTCTCCTGGCCATTTTATAAACACTGCCACTAAAGAAATGCTGCTTCTAATTGAGCATCATTTTAGATGTTAAAAATTGCAATAGTGGGGTTATTTTTTTTCCTTTTTCTCAGCTTCAATAAGGTGCTGAGCTTTTTGGGGGGCTTTTTAGGTAAGAAGCTCTCTTGTGTTCCAGTCCCCAGCTGCTGTTTTTCCAGGTGATTTTACACTGAATCCTTCTTCCCTGGGCTATTAGAGGATGACAGTGGGACATAAGAGCTTCACTGCCCTGAGGCGGCCTCACCTTGAATATTGGGGCAGTTTTGGGCACCACGATGTAAGAAAGATACTGAGCCATTGGAGAGTGTCCAAAGGAGGGCAGTGAAGGTGGGGAAGGGCCTTGGTGTGAAGGTGTGTGAGGACACTGAGGGCACTTGGTGTGTTCAGCTGGAGCAGAGGAGGCTGAGGGGAGACCTCAGTGCAGTTCCAACTGCCTGGGCAGGGGCAGAGGAGGGGCAGGACTGAGCTCTGCTCTGGGGGAGCAGGGACAGGCCCCAGGGAAGGGCTGGAGCTGTGTCAGGGCAGGGCCAGGTTGGATCTCAGGGAAAGGTTCTTCCCCCAGAGGCTGGTTGGGCACTGACCAGGCTCCCCAGGGCAGTGGGCACAGCCCCAAGGCTGCCAGAGCTCCAGGGGGGTTTGGGCAACGCTCTGAGGGACAGGGTGGGATTGTTGGGGTGTCTGTGCAGGGTCAGGGGTTGGATGGATGACCCTTGGGGGTCCCTTCCAGCCTTCCAGCTCAGGATACTTTGTGATTCTGTGATTCTGTGAGTCAGTGCTGGCTTTGCTCTGTGCCAATCACTCAGGAAACCTCTCCGTGGCCTGGTGAGAAGAACCAGCTCTGTGGGACGAGGCTTTGCAGGGGATGCTCTGGAACTGTCTGTCATCATTACAGCACTTTGCCTTCAAAAACCAACCTGACAGAAGCGTTTTGTCCCCAGGGGGTGAGGAGATGATTCCAAAAGGACATCTCCCCTGGCCACCTCGGGGTTGGCATATCCCTGCCCATCCCTGGCACGGCGAGCTGGGACTGTTCTCTATGCAAATGGGGATTAATAATTCAGCATCTTCCCCGTTCTGGGGGGAAGATGCCTTGGCTGTGGGAGGTGTGTGGGTTGGTGGGGTGGGCAGAGATGTGTCTTGTGATGTGTCAGGACACCACTTCAGACCTTCAGAGTGGAGGGAACCAGCACGACCCTTCAGGGTTTTTATACCATAATAATTACCTTTTCTGGCCACGTGGGATATTTTTAGCCTGCTTGCCTGAGGAAATTAAGCTTATATGATCATGTAATGAATGTGTGAGCGTTCCTGCATGTTTATTCTGACCTTAATAATTCTGGAACCCACTGGCAGCTTCCAGCAGATTTGCTGGGGGAGGAAAGCAGTCTCACAGTACAATTAAGTTTTTACACACGCTGTGAAAACACTGGTCAGGTAGAGGAGAGAAAGCCTCTAAATGCTCCCAATCAGCATTTCTTGTCTGAACAACAGGCCAGAGCGTGGGCTTCTACCTTTACCAGACATCAAAGACTCCACACCGGGGGAGGGAATTTAGAAAACCCCATTGGAACGGCAGGAAAGGGTTTGATCGGGGCTGCAATCAAGCATGAAATGCAGATCTTAGGGAAAGAGGGCTTTGTTAGTCCGTGTGCTGATGGGACTGCATATTAACTGCTGATTAGTTGTATCAGCACAAAGGCAAGAGTGGATTTAGTCGGGAGGTATAAAGCCATTCCTGGTAGCACAGCTTGTTCCTCTTCCCCACATAAGTGCATTTGTGTCAGAAAGGCTGTTTTCTGCACTCAGGGAGTTAATGCCCCCCTCTCACTTTGGGGCACAAACAGGGCTTAAAAGCCCAGAGTATTTCACGGGGAGATTTCTGTGCTGGGGTAAACCCAAACAGCTGTCAGATTTGGGTCTCTGCTGTACTTAAAGTGACACGGATTAGGACCAGGGAAGGGAGTTCTTACGGCAAATCCTCTGCGTTGCTCTTCCTTGGAGACTGAGATAGAGCTCTGCTGCTTCCCGGGGTGCTCAGCTTTGGGGTGATTCAGACACACCTCATTAATCCACCCCACTGTCCAGACCTACCCCGTTTTCCTCCTCTCTTACAGCTTTTCAAGGTGGGAAAACCACCTCCTTCTTTCCCAGAGGACTCCCACACTGCATCCCCCCAGCTTCCCATCTCACCCCCCCCAGCTGTTTCTACAGAGAGATATCCATGATGGTTATATGTTCTTCAAACACACGTGGGAGCCCTCTTAAAATTGATGTAGTCTTCACTTCATTTAGCATCATTCACACTGGGCTTTAATGCAGTTTAGCAAATCCATTGGAAATTCAGGCCTTTGCTAAATTCATACTAGTTTTTCCAAGCCTGCTGACAGCAGCCAAACTTTGACACGTGTGGGGACAAAATGGTTGGAAGTGGCCATTGTTTGTTCTCTTTGGTGCCGTGGTTGATGGTCCCAGCTAAATGATGGGCAAGTGACCATCCAGCTGCACGGAATCCCTTCCAGCCTCCCCACTTCCCATCCAACCCCAATTAAAGCTCCGGGCATCGCTTGAGGCAACTGGGTGACACCAAGCCCCCCGAGCAGCTGGGGACTGGGAAATGATGTTGCACTCTCAGCAAGGCGGGCTGATCATCTGGCAAAGCCAGCAGAGCTCTGAGGTGAAAAAGCTGCCGTGAAATCCAGTGCCAGAAGGGATTTTGCTCCAGATCCCAGCCTGGAAGCAATGCCCTGTCCAAAGAAACAAGCCCCACTGCAGGGCAGGGTTATTTTTCCCGACGTTTTCCTCTTCCTGCCTGCAAGTTAATGGGTGATACCTTTAGAGAGTGAATTTAATTAAACCCTGTGAGTCTGTTTTGTACCCTCCAGCAAAATAGCCAGAGACCCCATAAACACATCTCTTCTCCTATCCTTGCCAGTTTAGAGCAGCTGGAATCAAACTGATGCCAACACAGCCACTGTGAGTTCATTAAAGCTTTCCTGGACAAAAGGATTGTATCCCAAGGGTTTATCTGCCATGAACAAGCCGGGTGAAAACAACAGGAGGAATAATATCCCGGTGAAGAAAACCCTGAGCTGCTCGAATGGGCCGTAGGGAATCGGGGCAGGTGGGTGTGTTCATCCTCTGTGGATCCCCAGGGATTGGGCTGAACACCTGCCAGTGGACTGGGGGGAAAATGTGCTTCTCCAGGTGCGTGAGATTCTGGAAACTCTGAGCATCCTGGATTAGTTGGTGCTCATAGTTATCCTCGAATCCCAGGATGGGTTGGGTTGGAAGGGACCTTAAAGCCCATCTTGTTCCACCCCCTGCCATGGGCAGGGACACCTTCCATCAGCCCAGGTTGCTCCAACCTGCCCTTGGACACTCCCAGGGATTCCAGGGGCAGCCACAGTTTCTCTGCCCGACCTGTGCCAGGGCCTCCCCACCCTCACAGCCAACAATTCCTTCCCCATATCCCATCTACCCCTGCCCTCTGGCAGAGAGAAGCCATTCCCTGTGTCCTGTCCCTCCATGCCTTGTCCCCAGTCCCTCTCCAGCTCTCCTGGAGCCCCTTTAGGCCCTGCAAGGGGCTCTCAGCTCTCCCTGGAGCCTTCTCTTCTCCAGGGGACCCCCCCCAGCTCTCCCAGCCTGGCTCCAGAGCAGAGGGGCTCCAGCCCTTCGAGCATCTCCGTGGTGGAATGAGACAATCTTTAAGGTCCCTCCCAGCCCAAACCATTCAATTATTCTGTGACGATTTAGGATGGGAACAATCCTCTCTCTGAAGGTGCTGCTCTCTGTTGAATCAGAGCATCCCGGGATTGTCTATATGGCAAACTATCCCAACACTCCACATGCCCTGAAGCACCTGGATATGCAGCAGCTCCATCCTGGAGCTCCAGCTGCCGTTTCACTTCGCCCGAGGCACCTCCAGCTGCAGCAGGTCGAGGTGTTTCTGAACAGCTCAGCCAATCCAGTGGTGCCCTGTGCATGGAGGACCTGTCTGCTCCCTTTTACAGCTCCAAAGAGTGAACTAAATGATAGGATGAAACATATTCCATGTGCAGCTGCTCCAAGGGAACAGAACAGCATTAGGCAGCCCTGGTGCTCATTAAACTCCTCTGGCTGGAAGGATGTAATGAACCGCTTTTATTACAACAGTAATTTCTTCCTCTCACATTTGGTGGCCGTATATTCATGGGGGATGAGGGGAAGGGAGGAAGATCAGGGCAGGCTGAGATATATTGAGTGTGGAAAAGTTGACACCGGTGTGGCTGAGAGACAGGAGAGAGCCGAGATGGGAGTGGAGTATCCCCAAGCCCATTATAACACCATCAAACTGACCTTTTAAATATATATATATATATATATACATATATGAACAATAAAAAGGTTCCTGCTCCTTCAGCAGCTCTGAAGTTGGTTTAATGACCAGGCATCACTAGCAGCAGAGCTGTCCCACACCTCGGCTGCCCCAGGAATGTTTCATTCCACCTCGTGGGATGTCCACGTGTGGCAGGAAGCTCCAGGCGGCTGATGGGACCTTGTGGGGAGAGCTCCAGTGGTGCTCCACGACAGAGGGGAGGAGGAGGCAAAGCTTAGAAAGGATCCAGCCTGAAAAGGAGCCTGGCTCTCACCCCAAAATTTTAACACTGGGCTTCTCCTCCTCCTCCTCCTCCGTCTTTCAGTCTGGTTGTAACCAAGGTAGTTTTTGTACAAAGAGATAATCCATGATTAATTGCCATTTTAATAAATGGCTAATCAATTTATATGGGTTGCTATAGAGTTTAATAAATCAGGAACAGGTTGATTATAACCATGGCTTATGGCCATCCTATAATACCTCCCTCTGATGTGCTTATAATAATCTGTAACATCCTCCAGTGCTGTCGGGAACTCATTTAAAACACCAGTTAGGGGGTTTTTTTAACATGTTAAAAGCACAGGCTGAGTAAATATTCCTCTATACTTGTAAGCCACGTGACCTTTCCTAGCTGTAAAACTTGGGGCCAAATCAATGCCCATTGGCAAGGAAATGGACTCCCAGGGCTTGAAAAAGGAGCTGGGAGAGTGAGCTCATTGTAAGAAGGGTAATAATTGAGTGGGGTTTGAGGCCCGTGCTGTACGAGAGGGGCCAGAAAAACCCACCTGGGAGGAAGGGAATGGTGAAGGGAAGAGCCAGCCCCCCGCTCCCTGGGCTGCCTGCCCACCTCGCAGCAGCCACGGGGGGTTTGCAGAGAGCTGAAGGTTGTTCTTGGCTCTCACGTCCCACAGTCAGGGGTGGGTTGAACCTGGTGAACTTCTGTCCCTCCTTCCACAGAGTCACAGGGTGGTTGAGGCTTCAGGGACCTCCTGAGGTCACCTCTCCCCCCCTCTCACCCGAGGCCCCCTCGCTCAGGGTCACCCTTTAATCTGCTTTTCCTCTGGCCCTGCAGCAGCTCGTTCCATTGTGTAATCACAGAGCAAGGGAAAACCGCTCTGAAGGGAACATTTATATGATTAGACACACACCAAGAGAGGGAAAAGGTCTTTCTGGGAAGTCTGAACTTTGCCTACAAACACCCAGGAGGGCTTTGGGGGCCGTTTCACAGCCTGGATGTCCCCGCCGGGCCCCAGAAGGTCACCTTGGCTGTTCCCGGGGCTGTGTCCTGCAACTTTCCAAAGGAGAAACAGGAGTTCAGCGCTTGAACTGATCCCCCAGAGAACCAGAATTGCTGCTGTTCTCCAACCCCCGTGTTTCAGAGCCGTCACGACAGAAGAGAATAATGATAAATTAAAAAAGCGAAGCAAACTGTGAGCCTGAATGTTTAAAATCCCCCAGCCAGAAGGTTTTGCCTATTTTATATTCCAATTTTTTTTTTGCTTTTTTCTTTTTCTTTTTAGTTTCTGACTCGACTCACACAACTCTTTGCAAGAAGCCTTGCTAAATATAGACTGAAACCTGTAGCTGCCTGGAAAGAGAAGTGTGGTGATTTCTGAAGAACTCAAGCCTATAAAAGCTGACACACAGCCCCTCACACTCTCTAAAAACCATCTCCTGGTGGATTTATTAGTCTTAGGCAACAGCAGTTGGTCTGAAAAGAAAATGTATTTAACCTTTCTTTTTAATTGTCGCACTGTTAACCTGTCAGTTCTACACGGGGCTGTTAATAATTCCACTTTAAATGTCTCAAAAGGAACTTTCATGTTTAAATATTAAACATTCAAACTTGGGTACACTTCGGAAAGGATCGAAGCGGCACTTTGAGCACTGATGTGGCTCAAGGCAAAGTCCACTGGGGTGCCTGGGAATTGTCACAGTGAACTCGACCAGCCCGGACACAGCGTGGGCTGCAAATCCTGATCCCGGGATCAAACCCCGGGAGCTTCAACCGGGGTGAGCTGTAGGAGTTCAAGCCTTGGAAAGGACCTGGGGAGACTGAAATTTGGGCCACGTAGAGAATCATCTCGAAATTTGGCCCTGGGCCTCAAAGCTTTCGAAAACAGGGCGGGTAAGTTTAGTTTGGAGGAGGTCAGACACGGCTCTGTGCCCCTCTGCAGGACTTTGCCAGTGAGTCCTGGCCAAGTGGGGCAGGTCCAAGCAAGGTGAGGAGTGGAGCTGCTGGGGAGGCAGTGAAGGTGCTGGTGCTGAGCAGCTGGATTTTCCACTGCTGGTTCCTCCCCTGCCTGCTCACACCTCTCTGCCAGGCACAGAGGAACAGAGGCCAATCCTCACGGCAACGTGACTGCACACGCCAGGGATGGAGCCACAGACCCCTCCCACGTCTGTTGTTAAGCACATCCTGGCTGAGTGTCTTTTCCTCACTTGGATGCTCCCTTTATGCACAGGACAAGTTGCTTTTCCGACCAGGTGGCTCCCGCTGCAATAGAAACACGTGGGTTTACTGCCATCCATACTTTGCAGTGACCTGAATATTCCCCAAACTTGTGTCATCCTGCCCGATGCACATTTAGTGCCTAATTGTCACGGGAGGCAGCGCTGACACCGCTGGGCCCTGCCCTGGCTGCCACCCCCAGCAGTCAGTGACGGTGACAGGGCTGGTGCCGTGAGCGCCGCTGCCGATGCTGAGCTGGTAACGCTCCGTGCCTGTGACATGTGAATCAAGCTCTGGGTAAGTGAGCTGCTTTAGAACATAATGAATAAACACCCTCGGGTTTGAAGAGGGGAGGCTGTCAAAGGCTTTCTAAAAATAGCTGCTAATTGGCTTTGTATTAGGCTTATTATTGCCTGTGAAGTTTTGGAATTGCAGCTTCCTCCTGGGTGCATCCCTGTGCTCCAGGCACAGGCACTGCCTCTCCCAGCCCAGGATTGTCTTTGGCACAGGGCAGTGCCCTGCTCCACGTGGGATGGGAACAAAACTCCCCCAGTGCTTTTCTGGAAGCGCCTTCCCCTGTCTATTTGTGCCACTTGTTTGGCTGGGGACAGTTTTGAAAGGTCCAGACCAGAAACAAATCCCTGAGGGATTTACTGCCCCTGACACAGCTCACCATGAATTGGCTGCGCCACGAGCTCCTCAACTCCAAAACTTTTCCTGCCAAGCAGTTTTGGTTTGGAGAAAAAAAAACCCTGAATCATGTTTCCTGGTTGAAGTGTTTGTGCCAGGGAAAGAATCTCATCTCCCGGGCACAGAAGGAGCAGCACTGCCCTGCTCCCTCCAGGGCAGGTTCTCTGGCTCTTGCACCTCCCTGGAGAGGGGCTGGTCCTCACCTCCAGAATCACACAATCAACCAGGATGGAAAGACCCCTGAGACCATCGAGTCCAACCTGTGACCCAGCCCCACCTTGTCACCCAGCCCATGGCCCTGAGTGACACGTCCCGTCTGTCCTTAAACACCCCCAGGGATGGTGACTCCATCCCCTCCCTGGGCAGCCCCTTCCAGTGTCCAGCCTTTGTATCCTGTGCTATAAAATCAAACGGATGCCACCACAGAATCACTGAGGTTGGAAAACACCTCTGAGATGATTGAGCCCCCCCTGTGCCCCATCCCCACCCTGTCCCCCAGCCCAGACACCTCCAGGGCTGGGGACTCCACACCCTCCCTGGGCAGCCCCTGCCAATGCCTGACCACCCTTTCCATGAGGAAATTCCTGCTGATGTCCAACCTGACTCTCCCCTGGTGCAGCTCGATGCAGAGGGGTGAGATGGGCCCTGAGGTTTCAGTGGAAGAGAGGATTAATTGGTCAGGAGCGGGATGAGCTCTCAGAGGATCCATCAGGAAATCTCTTCCACAGATTGCACTCTGTTGGTTGAAAAACCCTTCAGGCTTCAGTGATATGTTTGCTGAGGTATTTTAAGCATTTTGGGTACTGCCTGTGGGTTGCTCAGGCCATTTGACGGGTCCTTTGGAGCCAGCTTGCAGCGAGAACACAGAGGGGATGGTCAGTGGGGTCTGGAACCGGCTTGAGATCCCTGCTCCTCCCTCCTCCCTCTGTTTTTCCACACCAGGAGATCACAAGTTCCCTCTTTGCTCTGTGCATACCTCTGGATGAGATGACAACTTCATCTGAGAAAGGCCCCACCTGTAAATTACCCTGGACCCCCTGCATGTCCCAGCCTGAGCACATATTCCCAGCTTGGCCCAAAACGTGAGGGTAACGAGGGCCCCTCCTTCCCCCACCTGAAGCCACTCTGCTCCTTCCTGCCCCGTGATCAAACTCCTGCTGCCTTTGATGGGATTTAGACCAGGTGTTTCTTCCTCAGGCTCTTCCATCGAAGTTCCCAGGTATCTTTAAGCAGAGGTGGAGGAAAAGCCTTGGGCCCTGCAATCCACCCCAATCATCCCCACTCCTTTTAATTTCACATTCAGTGTTTTTCTTTGTGAAAGGAACGAAGGGACTGTAACAATCACGGTGAAACGAGGCAGTGAGTGCCTGGAGGTGACGACGACATAAAATCACAGTCATCAGATCGTTATATTTTACACTGGCTCCTTGTTTCACGGGGATTAAAAACCACTCGGG
Source organism: Oxyruncus cristatus (assembly GCA_013399855.1). Classification (NCBI taxonomy): domain Eukaryota; kingdom Metazoa; phylum Chordata; class Aves; order Passeriformes; family Cotingidae; genus Oxyruncus; species Oxyruncus cristatus. The sequence goes on along the minus strand of VXAY01000540.1, from coordinate 522,255 downwards.
ACACTGGGACGACGAAAGGCTGCAGAAGAGGGGTGGGTGCCCCCAATTCAAAGCCAGCAAATGGCACCACTGGCCACACCCGGGGCTGCCCCGTGTGAGAGGTGACTCCACCCAGTGCTCCCAGTTCCCTCCCAGTATCACTCCCTGGCTCTTTCCTAGTGCTTCTAGTTCTCTCCCAGGGCTCCCGGTATCACTCCACGACTTTCTCCAGGGTTCCCAGTTCCCTCCCACTGCTCCCACTTCCCCCCTAGTCCACCCAGTATAAGTCCCTGGCTTCCCTTCCAGTGCTCCCAGTATCACTCCTTGACTCCCCTCAGTGCTCCCAGTTTCCCACCACTGCTCCCAGTTGCCTCCCACTGCTCCCAGTATCACTCCTTGACTCTCCTCTGAGCTCCTAGTATTACTCCTTGACTCCCTCCAGCGCTCCCAGTTCCCTCCCACTGCTCCCAGTATCACTCCTTGACTCCCTTCAGCGCTCCCAGTTCCCTCCCACTGCTCCCAGAATCACTTCTTCACTCTCCCCAATGCTACCAGTTCCCTCCCAGAGCTCCCAGTTCACTCCTAGCCCTCCCAGTATCACTCCTTGACTCCCTCCTAGAGCTTCCAGTTCCCTCCCCCGGTGCATCCCAGTAAGAGCAGAAAAAAGGGTGTGGATGGGAGGAAAAGAGGTTTAAATTGTGAGAAAACCCTCCTTTGCTGTCGCTGTCTGTGTTTAAATGATGGGGAACCCCCTTCACCTGTGCTTTTAAGGGTATCAGTTGAAGGAAAACACTCCTTTTCTATGATGTAAGTGGTTCCAGTCGGTGGGGAACCCCCATTTTCTGTTGGTTTTGGGTTTAAATGGAAGGGGGAAATACTTGTGGTGCCATTTTCTGGGTTTGGATTGAGAGCAACCCCCCATTTAAGGTTTAAATTAAAGGGGATTCCCTGTTGCCCCACGATTTTAAAGGGCTTAAAAATTGAGAGGAACCACTTTCTGTGCCACCTGGGACTGAAAGGGGATGTGGGTGATGGGGGGTTAGGAGGAGATGAGGCTTCTTGAGGGGGGACACAGTCCTTTCCCCCAGCACAGGAGTCCCGTGGCCTCTGTGTGGGTGGCAGGGAGGGGACTGTGCTGCCTCACTGCACCCCCTTCTCGCCCCCCAAACCTCCCTGTTTGATGCCCAGCACGTGCCGATTTTAATCTCCCCCTCGGGATCCGGCAGGGAAGGGTTTTCTAAAGGCAGGGGAAGGGATGTGGCATTTAAACATCGTCTGGAGAGACTTCTCAGCGTGACGTGGCCAAGATTTACCAGGGCAGCTCCACCACCTCTGGGAGAAGCCATAAAAAGCCTGCACAGCACCGTCCCTCATCAGGAAGGGCAGGGATGGAATGTTTAATGGGGGAGATGTTTCTCCTGGAGGCTGAAGCCTTCGTTTCGGGAGCTGCTGTTTAACCAGAGATGTAAATTTAAGGTTTATATCCAGCGTGCTGGGGGAGAGATGATGCCGAGTGGGAATTGCTGCTGAAGGCAGGGCGTTGCACCACTGAACAGTACAGCTCACTGGGATGTTTATTCAAGGCTCATTCTGTTTAGATCCAGGTGCTGGAGTAATATTACCTTGGAATCTCCAATGTCAGAGCTGATGGAGGAGGCACAGCCCTTCCCAGGCATATCCTGTTGCCTGAGCCCATCCTTTGCAATGATCCTGAAGGCTCAGGGGGGAAAAGGGTGGCTTTGGGCCTGATGCTAATGAAGCACGGGGTAGACAGTTCCTATCCCACAACACTTCCACCCTAAAACAGTCTGTTTGCTTCCCTGGACATGGGCAAGGTGAGATCCTTGGTTTTTTGGTGGATCCAGGCTCAGTGGTGGGCCCTGGCACTGCTCTGCATGGATATGAAAATGGCACAAACAACTGGAAATGGGATCCAGGGAAGCTTCATACATAATCCCAGGGTCTTTGCTCTGTTCTCAGTCACTGCCTGGTGGGCACCAAAGGGTAAACACTCCCATTCCAGGTCTGCTGGCTCCAAGTCTGTGGGGTGAAGTACCTGGGAGTGAGGTTGGAGCTGGGGTTTCCCAACTGTTTTTGGACTAAGTGCCCCAAAAAGCTTTTGGGGCTTAGCTTGCCGTGCACTGAGATCTTCCCACCACAAGCAAAATATGTCCCTGAGCCTTTATGTGCCAAACCAGAAGCCCCCTGGCAGACACGGACAGGACGGGTGCCTGTGCCCGTGTCCTTCTCCATCACGAGGTGAAGCACAAACCTCTGCCCAAGGCTGGCCCACGTGGCCATGGGTGCTCATGGGGTGGGTCACCCACATCAGCCACCCCACCAAATCACCTGCCTGAGCCTCCTGGCCACGATGTGCCACCCCACCAACACCCTGCTGGGCACAGAGGCAGCAAAAGGACCCTGTGACGACCCCGCCGGGGGCCCCCCCCTCGTCACTTGGCTCCACCGAGGTGGCACAGCCAGATCCACACTCAGGACTCAGGTCTCAGCCACAGGAGCAACACTCAGGCAGCGTCTTCAGGATCTCCTTGTGATCTTTCTCCAGAGATGGCCTTCATGGAAATTTCCAGTTATCCAGCTGATGCACAAACTGCTGCTGCTCCAGCAGTTCCGTGCTCGCCCTCGGCTTGGGCCGCTGCAAGGACAGCGGATTTGGGCTCAGATTCCCCCACGGAGTTTTGGGCAGTTGCCTGTGCCAGTTGAAGGTCATGGTCCTCATTTCCAATGCAGTTCGTTGGCTCCAAGTCCAGCTGACATCAAAGAGGGGGTTTTGATCTGCGAACAGCAGTGACGGGGCAGCTCACGGAGCCAAGAGGGGAAGGTGACACAGCTGGGGACAGAGAGCTTTCCCTGCTGAGGGGGCCTGGATCTCTTCCCAAAGCTCTGAGCTGATCCAAATGGCCAACTGCAAGTCGGGAAACTGCAAAGCCTTTCTCTTGGAAAATGGGAGTGATACCCAGCACTCCTCACTTTGATATATCCGAAGTAATCAAAACACTCCTTATGCCATTAGCCACAGACCCGAAAGACGAGGAAAAAAAAAAATACACCAGTTGCTCCAGGGTTCCCTGCTGTGGACAAGGGGGTGTTTGCACCATCTCTGCATCAGCTCTGCAAAGAGAAGCCCAAAAATGAGACACCCCCAGCCCTCCCTCCCAGCTGGGTCAGCGCAGAGCAGCCACAAGAGGTGGCTCTTCTGATGTTTGCCTTCTCTCCCTTTTCTACCTAAACATCTAAATGGAAATCAATGCTCACCCTCAGAGAGAACGTTTTCACTTCAAAAAAAGTCCAAAAGGGTTGTTTCAAACGCTTCCCATTTCCCTGGTTTTGAAGGGGGAGATTGTGCAGAGATCAACCTTTCGCTGTGGATGTGTCTGATGTTGAAAACTTCTGCAGGCAGGGGAGGGGAGGGTCAGCTCCAAACTCCCTGAGCACCTCTGCTTGGCTTTTCCCAAACCTACTCTACCCCCTCTCCCAGCTCCTTTGGTCCCTGAGTGAAGAAAAGTCCAAATCCAGGAGCAGAGGGAAGGAAAAGGCTGGTTTACAGCACCAAAAGTCTGTTTTATAACACCAAAAGTCTGTTTTATAACACCAAAAGTCTGTTTTATAACACCAAAAGTCTGTTTTATAACACCAAAAGGCTGTTCTACAGCACCAAAGGGCTGTTCTACACCACCAAAAGGCTGTTTTTTAACACCAAAAAGCTGTTCTACATCACCAAAGGTTTGGTTTTTTTTTTAACACCAAAAAGCTGTTTTACACCACCAAAGGGTTTTTTTTTTAACACAAAAAGGCTGGTTTTTAACACCAAAAGGCTGTTCTACATCACCAAAGGGGTTTTTTTCTAACACCAAAAGGCACCAAAGGGGTTTTTTTAAACACCAAAAGGCTGTTCTAGGTCACCAAAGGGTTGGGTTTTAACACCAAAAGGCTGTTTTACAGCACCAAAGGGGTGAGTTTTTTAACACCAAAAGGCTGTTTTACAGCACCAAAGGACAAAAATATGCTTTATAACACCAAAAGGCTGTTCTACATCACCAAAAGTCTGTTTTATAACACCAAAAGGCTGTTTTACACCACCAAAAGGCTGTTTTACAGCACCAAAGGGCTGGTTTTTCACACCAAAGGGCTGTTGCACAACACCAGAGCATAAAAAGGACGAATAACCAGATGCCCATTTCCATGGAAATGATAGAGTGGTTTAGGAGGGGACGGACCTGGCACACCTGGGGCACTTCACAGCCATGAACCCAGGCAACATAATTAAACCTAAATTACCCAGGGTTTTATTTATTAGTTGTGGACTGCAAAAGACACAATAAAAACACAACAATAAAAAATGCAGCCTTTCAGCCAAAGTGCTTTCTGACCAGAATAATGGAGCGTTTTTGTTCCCCCCCCCTTTTTTTTTTCCCCTTGGACTGTTCCCAAGCAGTGAGTAAAATCTGGGAAGCCCAGCTTGCAGTGTGACATGTGGAGAGAGCCACAGTAATGTCCTGCTGCACTGAATTTCCCAGATTTAGCAAAAAAAAATCCATGTTGTTTCCCCACTCCTTTCTTGTCCCTCCCTCACCAAACACAAACTGTCTACAACAAGCATCTATTTTCGGGTCTTCCAGTGTGGATCCACACTCTTAATCACTTGGTGGCCCTGTAAACTTCGAGAGTTTGCCTCTAACACGCGGGTCAGGGACGTTTAAATTTACTACCTGCTCTGCTTCTCAAATATGGGCCCAGCAAGGGATGTGAAAACAGATATTAATACTTAATACCAGCTGGGATGCCTCATAATTGACCAAAGAACAGTTTTACAGAGAGAAGAAAGGAAAAACCCACCAAAGAAAAACAAGTCAGAGCTACTGAAAACTAAGCTTTACCTACAAACTCTTGAAAATTGTCCAAACCATGACAGAAACGATAGAGCAGAGTGGGTGTTTGTTCCTGCTAAACAATCATTTCCACATAATGAAAGTTTTTATGATTAATTGCAAGATGTTGCCTCTGCATAGGAGGTTCTCCTGGGCTTTGTTCAAATACGGATTTTTGGATGTGGGGGGGAAGGAATCAATCTTCCTTCCCTTCCCTTCCCTGAGGAAACCACAGTTATGGAGGTTTGCTCTTTTTTTTTTTTTTTGGCTGCCTGGAAGAACAAGTGTCAAACAATCACAGCAAAACGCTGCTGGGAGGAGAGGTGGGGGCTGGTTGTAACAGCTTGGATTGATGCATCCTCAGGAACAGGGCGGCAGCAGGAGCAGAGAAGTGACTCCAGTGGCCCTGGTGATGCCTCACCTCAAGTGCTGTGTCCAGCTCTGGGCCCCTCAGCTCAGGAAGGACGTGGAGGGGCTGGAGCAGGGGCAGAGAAGAGCAGCGAGGCTGGGAAGGGACTGGAACACAATTCCCACGAGGAGAGGCTGAGGGAGCTGGGGGGGCTCAGCCTGGAGATGAGGAGGCTCAGGGGAGACCTCAGCACTCTGCACAACCCCCTGACAGGAGGGTGTAGCCAGGTGGGCATCAACCTCTTCTCCCAGGAACCAGCAGTAGGACAAGAGAACAGGCAGGCACCGGATTAGGACAAGAGCTTGGCAAGTAATTTTTATTTAGCTGTTAGTCTTATTTAGTCGTGTTAGTTTTGTTTAGTAATTTGTTTAGTTTTGTTAAATGAGTAAGTTTTATTTAGTTTACAGAAATGGCTTGGCAAGCAACTTTCCTTGAGAAACAAGGGGGTTCTTGTGCCATGAGGTGGCTGGAATAGCAGAATCCTCCTGTCAGGGCTGCAAGAGTGGAGAAGGTGTCACATGCCCTGTCCCACCCATGTTGGTCCTGTCACCCACGGCTTGGAAAGCGGTCCAGCACGTAGGTGGGCCTACTGGGTCAGTGGGACACTGGGTGCTGCTGGAGAAATGGCCCAAGATGGGGATGGTCATCCCCAAAAGACGCAAGGAAGGAGGACATCAAGTTTCCTACAAAGCAGAAAAAAAAAAAAAAAAAAAAAGCCTTAGCAGGGCCTGAAGTGACAAATTTCACCTCCAAAGCAAAGGAGCACTTTGTGTGGGACACGTGGCTGTGACCAACCTGCACCAAACCTCCCACCTGGGGACACAGACCTGGAGGAGACCTACAGCTGGGATGTGATGCTGCTACTCAGCTCTGGTAGCTCTACTCAGCGACCTGTGCAGGTGGGACTGGGACCATTTCACCCCTGGGTCTGACCTGTGCAGGTGGGACAGACCCTGTTTCACCCCTGGATCTGCTCTGTGAAATTGGGACTGGCCCCATTTCACCTCTGGATCTAAGGGTGTCCCACCCACTCGTCCATCCAGAGGGAATGGAGCACCAGGATCTGCAAGGCTACTCTTGGAAATCCCAGCCATGCACTCTCTGCATGAAAGCAAATCCTCACTGAGGCCTCATTGCCAGCTTTGAAAGTCTCGTTTTGGTTTGGTTTCCTGTCAAGAGCGTAACCACTCAAATTTATGCAGATTATTCACTCCTGCCAGGTGTTTATTTTATATGGTTTTCTTCCACCCTGCTCCACCGTGAAAGAAAAATGGGGTAATATTTGCTAATGAGGCAAGTGGGATATTTCCAGGCCCCTTTAACTTACAAGGAATAAAATATATTTTTTAAGAAATTGCTGACCCTTTAAAGCTCAACTGCTGGCTTATCTCAGGGACATGTTTCTTAGTCAGCAAAAAGCCTTTCCTGAAGGAGTTGTTTGTAATTCATTAGTACTGGGGTAATAGCCACAATCTTAAATAATTCCAGTGATTATAAACCACTGCGCAGGGCTCCTAAAAGAGGGAATGACTGCTGTTCCACCCAGGAAAGAAAGCCCTGACCCTCCATTTCTCAAGTGCGGCTGGGGGGCCACTCTCGTCACTACATGGCCAGCAAGAGCTCCCTGTGAGGGCACCTTTGGTCTGGGAGGAATCTTCGTCCTTATTCAATTTTGGGAGTCAAACATCCAATTTCTGCGAAGAAGCTAATGATTACTGTTCCACCCAGGAAAGAAAGCCCTTACCCTCCACTTCTCAGGTGCAGTTCGTGCACCACTCTCGACACTACACAGACAGCAAGAGCTTCCTGTGCTGGCAGCTTTGGTCTGGGAGGAATCTTGGTCCGTATTCAATTTGGGCAGTCGGGCGGCCAATTTCTGAGCCGGGCTCCAAAAAGAGGGAATGACTGCCCTTCCACCCAGGAAAGAAAGCCCTGACTCTCCGTCTCTCAAGTACAGTTGGTGGGCCACTCTTTTCACTACCTAGACAGCAAGAGATTTGTGTGAGGGCACCTTTGGTCTGGGTGGAATCTTCGTCCGTATTGAATTTTGGGGGTTGGACTTCCAATTTCAGCACAGCGCTTCTTCAAGGCAACAACTGCCTTTCCAACCAGGAAAGAAAGCCCTGAGCCTCTGTCTTTCAGGTGCAGTTCGTGCACCACTCTCAACACTACGCAGACAGCAAAAGATTTGTGTGAGGACACCTTTGGTCTGGGAGGAATCTTAGTCCATATTCTATTTGGGCAGTCAGGGGGCCAATTTCTGAGCAGGTGCTCCATAAAGCGAACGACTGCCCTTCCACCCAGGAAAGAAAGCCCTGAGCCTCTGTCTCTCAGGTGCAGTTGGTGGGCCACTCTAGTCACTACACAGCAAGAGCTTTCTGTTCGGGACACTTCTGTCTGGGAGGAATCCTTGCCTGTTTTGTGTTTTGGGAGTTGGACAGCCAGTTTCTGCGCAGGGCTCCGAAAATCGACAGACTGACGTTCCACCCAGGAAAGAAAGCCCTGTGCCTCCGTCTCTCGGGTGCAGTTCGTGCACCACCCTCGGCACTACACGGACAGCAAGAGCTTTCTCTGTGGGCACCTCTTATCTGAGGGCCACTCGTGTAAATCAGGAGGGATCCAGTGAGTTGGGTGAGTTGTCGTGGCTTTGTATCCACTTGCCAGGCTGGCCCAGAGCTCCCCTCCGAGGTCTCGTGTCCCCAGTTTTATGGGTGTGCTCACATCACCTCCTTGATATGCCAGGGAAAATTGCTGCTCGTGGAAAAACCTCGAGGCTCCTGCAGTGGGGACCAGCAGAATCCAGGGCAGGTGCAGCTCCTCAAGCTGTATTTATGGATATTTGTGTTATAACAAGCACCACCTCCTCAGTGCCAGGGAATAAAACCTGCCTGGGAATTCTCAGTGTAATACAGGGTAAGGAAAAGGCCTGATTTTGTAGCCACTTTAACTTGAGCTTAAGCTTTTTGCTGAATTGGGCAGCAGAGGTGGATTTGCATATGTTAAAGGAGATTTGCTGGGGTTAGGTTTCACTTTTTTTTTTTAAAAAAAAAGGAAGTAGTGAGAGGCAATAGAGAGATTTACACAACACAGGAATGAGAAAACTCACAATTCACAGTAATCAGTCCAAATTAAAAGCATTTCCCGCTCACAAATCCTGCCTACAAAATCTGAAAACTGCTCTGGAGCCTCTTGGCTTTTGTAAAGGATACATCCAGGCAGCCAAAAAAATGGAGCAGGACCAGCCAGCAGCAGATCTGGATCTGGGAGCAGCTTCTTCCATTGCCCTGGGAGCTGCCAATCCACCACACAGGAAACAACTGCCTCAAACCTCCCCACGGCTCCAGCCTCGGGCTGGTGCTTCACCAGCTGGTTTTGGGATGGGAAAAAGAGCCCTTATGTTTCTGGGGTTTCTCCATTTCCACTGGAGCTCCAGGAAAAGCAGCCTCCTGTCCTTTTTAGACGGGGATAGCATTTCAACAGAGCGGAGCAACAGTTCGTCAGGGCTTTTTATCTGTAACACAAACCCCAGTGACAGCAAGAGCTCAGTGCCCCTGGAAACTCAGCAAAGACAAGAGATTATGGCCTCACAGTTCAGTACAATCAGCTCCTTTTCACTTTCCCGGGGTTTTTTACAGGTATCTGATGCCCCAAACCCTAATTTGTTTCATCTGCCTCCAGTCCTCCTTCAGGACCAAAGCAACAGAAAAGTTTCAGGCAGTTTGTCTGCTGTCCCTGTGACCTTCCCCAAAACACTGGCCCCACATCCCCCTCATCTCCCCAGGTAAAACAAAGGCTTCCCAAGAAATATTTCAAGGCTGATTTCCAGTGTGGCTCCAGCCCTGGAAAACCTGTTGTGTAACTCAGCTGAGAGCCCTGCAAAGGCAGCTCAGTGTCCTCAGCAGAGGCTTCAGAGGCTTTTGTAGCTGTGCATTCTCCTTCCCTGTACTGCAGAGATGGCAGCTCCTGGGATTTTAGTTCCTGCTGGGTCTCAGGTTCTCAGCATTCCCTGGAGGGCCAGGCTGCTTCATCCAGGAGGAATCATCACCCCCATCTCTCCCTGTACGGCTTCAGCAGCTCTGAAAGTCTCCCGACATCATGGCTTTTACACTTATTTCTGTTAAAGCATTTCCTCTTTCAGTCTCGTGACCATTTGGAATTTTTAAGACTAAAAAGATGAACAGGATGAACTTAAGCCCCTGCAGATTGGTCTCTAAACACCGAGTGCTGAGCTGGTCTCATGTGTCACTTGTAAAACCCACTTGCCCACCTCCTGCTGCCGAAATCCAGCCTTGAGCAGCCCCATTCCCAAATCATACCCCTGCCAGGCCCCAAGCAAGGGCATCTCCCGTGGATGGACACACTGGGTCAGCAGAAGGCACCCCGAGGAGGGGCAGGACCCTGAGAGATTATTTTGGGAAAGGACACAAGGATAGAGAGGGAAGAAGCAAGGAAGGAGCAAACAGACGAAGCGGCAGCACCAAGCTCAAGTGAATTCTGCGCCAAGTTAATGATTGTTAAATGGCAGTAGCAAACAATTAAGAGTGGGAATAGGACAGAAAGAAGGTGAGCAGAAAGCACAACAACAGAGTCGAGCAGCAGGAGACAAACAAAGCCCCTTTCAGGCGCCGTTGTCGTTGGCAATAAAGCCTCACAGCCCCGGTGATTTATCAGGGCTTGCTCTTTCTCCTCTGCCTTTCTCTGCAGCGTTTCAAGACGTTGGTATTTGCAGAAGGTGCAGTGGAGCCTCAGGATAAGGGAGAAGAATGAATCCATCACTGCTTCCCCCCTCGGAGCCTGACAGCTCCAAGTCATAAAACTCTGGGAAGGCAGCGCTTCCCCTTGGAGGCAGCAGCCCGGGAGCAGGTCAATATAGCTCTGGATCCCATTGCCATTAAGACAAGCTTATCAGCAGGGTTCCAGGAGTGCAGAGCACGCTGGCTGACAGGAAAATCAAAGTTTCATTCTCTTTGCAATTCATATCTGGGCCGCTCTCCCCCCCAGGCTGGGCCAGGCTCCCATTCCCGCAGGTGTCTGCACAAAGGGTTGGTTGTGTCTCTTCTCTCAGGCTCAGCCCTGTCCCTCACGAGCCCCATCCCTCCACGCTGCCACACAAGGACACTTTGCGCAGACCTGAAAAGCTCCGTTTGCCCTCGAGGCTGCAAAGCCAAAAGGGGTGAAGAAGCTCCCTGAGGGAAGGACTCTGGAGGGTCATTCCACCTTTGCCGTCCAAGACGAGGGGCTGAGTAAGTGGCAGCAGCTGAAAAACCAAGTTACACAAAATGGCTCCTGACTTGTGCAGACCCACACGACTGCTTGGCTTCCAGGCTACTGGGAGGACCTCCTGGGAGAGGGGGAAAAATGGGATCTGGGCTTCATCCCCCAGCCAAGAGCTCCTGGAGGGGTTGCGGGAGGGGGTTTCTCACCTTTCTCCTCTGCTCCGTGCTAAGGTAACTCATGGTGTGGAGCTGTGCCAGGGCAGGGGCAGGTTGGATCTCAGGGAAAGGTTCTTCCCCCAGAGGCTGGTTGGCACTGACCAGGCTCCCCAGGGCAGTGGGCACAGCCCCAAGGCTGCCAGAGCTCCAGGAGGGTTTGGACAACGCTCTGAGCGACAGGGTGGGATTGTTGGGGTGTCTGTGCAGGGCCAGGAGTTGGATGGATGATCTTTCTGGGTCCCTTCCAGCTCGGGATATTCCATGATGGCAAAACCTCTGGAAAGACCAGAATCGCTTTGCTTTGCCTCTGTCCCCAAGCTGAGGTTTGGGGGGTACCAAATAAGCTTGGGGCTGAGTTACAAGACAACATTTTGGGAGAGAAACTTCTTCCCCAAGACCTTGGGATTAGAATCCCTAGGGAGAGACACCCTTGGATCCCACAGCTCCCAGAGAACCCCAGGGCCAGAGCAAAGTGCACAGTGAAACTAAGCTGAGCCAGCAGAAGTCAGAGTGGAAAACACCAGCAGGACTAAAGGACCCATCAGAACTTAGAACATGAACAAAATCCTGGATTTAAGCTACTGAAAAAACAGCACCCAGTCACCAACACGAAATCCCACCGAAAGGCCTGTGACCGGTTTCCTTCCAGCAATTAAGAGGCCTTTACAGAAATTACGTGAACAGACACAGGCAGGAGCAGAAACACTCAGGTTTTATGTCCTGCCTGGCTTTATCTGTGGCCTTTTATAAGAGTCTGTGGTTTGTTTGAACATTTTTCTTTGTTCTTCTACAAGAAGCTGTGCTGGGTTGGGGCCCCTTGCTCTCCCCCAGACCTGTGTAATTCGGGTGAGCCTTCAGCGAGGCTCAAGGAGCTGCAAAGGAATAGAGAAGACCTTCATGTTTGCAAGGTTTATCTCTCTCACTCCCCCATTTCTTGCTTTTCTATATTTTGTACCAACATTTTGGAAATGACAGACAGTTAAAAACGGAAACTGCAAATGGAAGTGTGAAATTTTGCTCTTCTGGGCCGTAATGAATCTCACTTGGCTCCCTACTCTTTGCAATAACGTTGCTGGAAAGTGCAAAGACCTTCATTTTCCCTGTGCACAGCTTAAAATGTCTCAGCTCCTGAAATGTCAGGGCTCCATCACGTCCAGAGTCCAGTATAAAACCTGGGGGCAACCACAGGCGTCTTGTTTGCTGTGGGCAGGGACAGGGTGGGATTATTGGGGTGTCCTGAGCAGGGGTAAGGGCTGGATTTGATGATCCTTGTGGGTCCTTTCCAGCTCAGGATATTCTGTGGTTCTAAGGGGACACAAGCCCTGCACATCTTTCGGAGGAACATCAAACACTCTGCTCAGAAAAGGGGGGGGGGATGGAATGTAATAATGCAGCATTTTTATAAATGAGCTTTGCCCAGCGCTGTGTTGTTCATTGGGCAATAATCAGCCACGTTCCTGGATGGGCTCAGGAAACCTGAGCTGCAGCTGCACAAGGAAACCTGAGTTGCAACTGCACAAGCCCACGTCCCCAGCAGCCCCCAGGCTGTGTCAGGGAGTGCAAGCTGCACCCAGAGGTTGGGGACACCGGGGTGGTGGTGGGGAGGATGGGTCCTTCTCTCCCCCAAGCTGTTGCCACTGATTTTTAGTTTTACCCAAGCTCTTCCTTGCGGGGCTGGAAACACCCTGGGGCACGAGCAGGGTCCCTCCCTGCTGGCACGGCTTAAATCCATGGGCAGGGGCTGACCCACCACGTGCCCCCACTCAATAGGTGGCACTTTCCAGTTCGAGTCAGTCCCTTTTCCATCTCTCAGCCTGCCCACCAACACGTGCTGGCGCAGTTTTCTCCCCCCAGGCTCCAAGTGCTTCGTTAGCAGAGGAATTTTACGCTCCTGAACGACACCTGGGAGGCCCCCAGAGCCCAGGACACAGCCCCAGCCCCTTCCCACCTTGCTGACCTGCAGGGACCTCCAGGGACGAGGTGAGAGGGGCTCCATCACCCCGCTGCACCCACAGCTGGGGGGGGACAGGACCCCCATTCTGAGATGGTCCCTCGGGAGGGGGCAGCTCCCAGCTCCTTGAGCAGCACCAGGCACTGCTGGGGCTGGTGGACTCCTGCCTTGGATGGTCTCCAGAGGTCCCTCCACCCCTAACAATCCTGTTCCCTGACTCTGGGACTCGCTCCGTGCTGGTGCTGGTGCTGTAGCCCCCGAAACACCACACCACCAAACCCCCACACCCCCAAACGATCACCCAACTACCAAACAGGCAAAAAAAAGCCTTGACCAAGACGTCCAAAAGGCCTGAGAAATCTGGGATAAAAAACCCCAGGTCTCCAGCAGCCCCAGCCTCTGCCCTGCCCAGCCAGGCAGAGCTTAGGACAGGCCTAAGTGGAACTAGCTGGAAATTCCAGTGGCAACACTCTGGACCGGTTTCTCCCCGTGAAAAAGTTGTGAGACACGATCTTCCCTGAGGCGGGAAACAAACCAAAGTGGGAATAAGATCTTCTGTTTCCCAACCTTTGCATGGCACACGCACATTTTATCCCGACACACTTTTGCACATCAGACTGTCACCCCCGCTCTTTGATGAAATTGCCTTTCTGTTTTAGCAAAGTGCTGCATCAGTGGGGCCACTTCCCTTTCATATTTCTGTAATTAGCCTGTTCCAAATCCTCCGGCAGCTTTTTTGGAAGGATGTCGATTATTTACAGTACGTGCAATTCAGATGTCACTGGATTATTAACCTTGGCTGTGTAGTTTTAAATATCTGGATTAGTGGATACGAGGCTGTTTCCTCCGCTCCAGGCTTGAAAAAAGTCAGGTTGAAAAAGAGAAATACAAAACAGGGGAGATAAGGCAGTGCTCTACTACCACCTTGCCACCAGAAGGTACAAGGGAAAGAAGGGTTGGCAGCAGGAGCTGCTGGGCCAAGAGGTTGGAAATCGGGAGCTGCAGCCCCAAAACCACCCCTGGTGAGAGGTGCTCGGGAAGATTAAACCAGCACTAAACCAAGGCTCTGCTTTCAACCTGAGACTGAAGGGAGGACAAACCCCTCCAGCAGTCCCAGGCCCCACATGCTGCTGTTTCTCACGCCCCCACAGCACCAGGAGCTGGTTCCAGTCCTGCCTCTGCCTCACTGGGGGATTTTTGCTCTGCTGTTCTCCATCTCTTGGCCAGCAGGAGGTTGGGATGTGCTTAGACGTGGTGCTGAGGAGATGACAGAAGTCTCTGCTCCGGAGGCAGCTGAGCTCTGACACGGAGCTGTCACCAAGTGCCAGCTGATCTGTAGCCCAGATCATTCTCCCCCCCGAGGGCTGGACATGTCCCTCCACACTCCAAACAGCATCAGAGGGACTAAAGATTGTCCTTTCCATCAGAGCTGGACAGAGCCAGCTGGAATTTCTTAGGGCAGGAGGATTTCATGTCCTTTTTGCATCAGCTGAGCCATTCGCTCCTGGGGAAGAGACACAGGACTGAGTGCCAGGAGCTGAGTTAAGAGAGCACAACTCTTTCCATCCCATCTGAGGACAGTTATCCCGGGATTCCCACAGATCCTGAGGGCAGCAGCTGCTGGGTCTGGCTCCAAGGCAGCACTGGGAGAGGGTGGTACAAAGCACAGCCCTACAGCTCTGCTGTATCCAGGGCTGGGCACACATCAAGTGTGGATGGAAGGGTTGATGTAAAAACTGACTCAAAAGCTGCGGTTCCCAAAGCACTGGAAATGTCAAAAAAAAACCCAAAAAAACTCACTCTGTGCCATCACAGGAACATTTCACTCTGATTTCGATCCTTTCTTAGGCAGCTGCTTTTACAATGCAATGGAAGGAAATGTGGAAGGGAAAAGCTGGTTTGCACGAAGCCTCCCCAAGGTTTTCAACTCCACGGGGGCTTCTCTGTTCATTTTTGGGTTATTTTGCTTTTTTTTTTTTTTTAAACACATAAATAACCCATATTTTTATAAATATTTTTATAAATAACCCATATTTTTGGGGTTATTACATTGCCACTCCACGGTTTTCACTGACAGTAATCCATCTCATCCCAGCAAGAGGCAGCAGGAAAAACTCCTGCCGCTACCAAGAAAGAGGAAATAAAATCAGCTGAAAATTTCTGTGAGTCTCAGGAAATTCCCCTTCAGCTCCGAACACGGTGCCGAAAATGCCATCAGTGATTTTCCCTTTGTAATTAGGTTTGCAAAGGTTGACTGGCAAGGAATTAAAACAAGGAAACATTGAAAATATCAGTGAGTTCTGGCATCCTGAGTAATGTGACATTTATATGATAATTTGGTAATTAAATATGCAAGCAAGGATGCTTTTCTTTCTGAACATGAGGTTACAGTACTTTCAGGAAACGCCTTCCAGCCTTTTACAGGTTCAACTTCTCGCTCCAGTGGAAAAATATTCTTGGCAATGTGCGGGCAGGGGCCACTTGGACCAGAACAGACCCAGCTCCAACAGCACCACTGCCACACAAATGCCATTTAGGGGGGCTCCAGGTGGAACCCCCACATCTTGCTGCCTGAAAATTGGGATGCTCTGGGGGGAAGGAACATGGACCAGAGGTGCCAGGGCAAGAAAATACCCTGTAGAGGCACTGACAGTCTGGAAAGGGGGTTCATGAGCCCCCATAACCTGGTGGGCATCCCCACCCCACAGCACCCACAAGAACATGGAATCACCCACCAAGGCAGTGGGGTTCAGTCATCACCTGGGCTCCTCCTGACAATTAAACCACTGCTTTAACCCCAAGATACCTTCAGAACTAAAATCTTTCCCCATTTTGCATGAATGAGACTGAGGAAGTTGGGGCTGTCCAGCCTGGAGAAGAGAATGTTGTGTGGAGACCTCACAGCACCTTCCTACAGGGAAGCTGGAGAGGGGCTGTTCATCAGGAACTGGAGTGACAGGACAAGGGGAAATGGGGTTAAACTGAAAGAAGGGAAATTTAAGTTAGATATGTGGAAGGAATTGCTCCCTGTGAGGGTGGGGAGGCCCTGGCACAGGTTGCCCAGAGAAGCTGTGGCTGCCCCTGGATCCCTGGAAGTGTCCAAGGCCAGGTTGGAACAACCTGGGCTAGTGGAAGGTGTCCCTGCCCAGGGCAGGGGGTGGAATGAGATGATTTTTGAGGTCCCTTCCAACCCAAACCATCCCATGACTGGACAAGACCCCCCCGAAAGAAGCTTTGCCTGTGCTGGGAGGACGAATCAGGTGAGGCACACAAAGGTCTCTTCAGCCAGACACCGACTTTGCAGCCCCCAACACCCCCCACATCCTTTCCCTGCATCTCAGCACTCCCTTCCCGAGCTGATGAATAATTTGGAGGCCTCAGCCATTACTAAATAACAAAGATTCCTTTCCCTGCAGAAATAATTAAAGAAGCATCGGAGGTGAGAAATTGAGGTCGCCCCGAGCTCTGCTCCCCCCAGGACGTCAGCTCCACGTGGCACCACGGAGAGGGGGGGATTGGAGCCACGGGATTGGGCAGGGATGGGCTCCTGGATGCTCATCCTCTCTCCCTGGGGCTGCTGAGAGGGAGCAGGGACGTCTCCAAGCTGGAATTAAGGCTGTGGTGACTCAAGACTCAAGAGAGACGAGCGTAACTGAAGTTTATGATGGTCTTGGCTGCATCCCCAGCTGGGAGTTCACGCCTGCCAGCTCTGCAGATCCATCATTTCTTCCTTAATGGGAGGAACAGACAAGCCCTTTTTGGGTACAGTGATACCAGGGAACCATCAAAATCACCGATGGCACAAAAGTTCTCCCTCATTAATGGAAACCTCCCCAAAGGCAGGACTTCTGCCTGCAAACGTCACCTGGGGCTTGGTTTCTGCAGCCACTGAGAGGGGATCTGGGGGAGCAGGAATTAAAAGGTGCTGAGAGCAATATTTCTGGGAAAACTCTGGGTGCTTCAAGCCCTCCCTGCTCCTGCTGGTTCCTCCTTATGGCTGTGCCCTCAGCTGAAGCAGTTTTTCCTCCAGGTTTATTCCAAGTGGAAGGGTTGGGATGTGTCCTCCCCTCTCCAGGCTTGTTATCCACCCTGGGGGAAAAGCCAACAACAAAACCCACTGGCAGAACAAGTCCCCTTTTCATGGATCTGCCTGGAGCTGGATCCAGCCCACCTGAAAACCAGGAATGTTTTTTTTTTTCCCTCCTTTTCCTTCTCTCAAAACATCCCCTGGCTTCTCTCAAAACCAGCAGGCGAACAACCAGGGTACCGCAGATTTCTGTCTTCCCGTTCCTGTACTGATAAATAAAATTATCACTGATGATTACAGCAATAATGGCTCATTCCAGGAGTAAAAATCTTGTTCACTGAGAACCCAACCGCAGTTAAATTAAGGTGGTTTTCCCAGCAGCTACAAAAACACAATGAAATATGGAATGTGCAGGATTTTCCTGAGCCAGTTCAGTGGCACCAGGAAAAGAGAATTAGCTGCTGGTGTGATGTCCCAGCCTGTGCAGTGTGGAACTGAGAGAGCAAACATTCACTCGAGGGGGGGGAGGATGAATTCACTGTATCATGAGAAACGTTTGAGAAATGCCAACCCCCCCCCCCCCCCCCCACCAAACACGCAAACACGAGG
>VXAY01000540.1:406935-504947 GCA_013399855.1 Oxyruncus cristatus | reverse complement strand
AAATAAAAGACCACGAAGTGAAGGCAGCCTGTCCTAAATCCTGCAATCAAACGGCAGTGAAGACATCTGGAAAGAATTCCAGAGCCAAACGTTCTGCCTGGGGACTCTCTGTGCTAATTAGGGGCAATTAAAACTGCTCGAGGAGCACTCGTGTGTTTGCTGTGCTCCGAGAAAAGTCGTCTCCTCATAAATGTGTCAGGTTTGGTCCAGCGGTTGTGACAAGGAGGTGCCTGGATCCGTCAGGGTGAAGGGAGAACTTCCCTGAGCATCCTGCAGGAAGCAAAGCTCTGCTCCATCCCAAGGGATTCCCCTGCTTTCCAGTTCCTGGGAATTACCGAGCTGAAGAACAAGATCTCTTGGAAGTCCCAGGTCTCTTTCTGAGGGTGTCACTGAGTTCGAAAGGCTGGGCCTGGATGGCTGGGAAAAGGGGGAGGAAAAGGGAAAAAGGGGGGAGGGAAAGGACAAAAAGGGGAGGGAAAGGACAAAAAGGGGAGGGAAAGGAAAAAAGGGGAGGGAAAGGACAAAAAGGAGGAGAGAAAGGAAAAGGGAGGAGGAGGAAAAGGGAAAGAGGGAGGAGGAGGAGGAAAAAAGGGGAGAGGAAGGGGAAGAAAAGGAAAAGGAGGAAAGAAAAGGAAAGTGGCGGAAGAAGAGGAAAAGGGGGCAAGAAAAGGATAAGGGCAGAAGAAAAGGAAAAGGAGAGGAGGAGGAAAAGAAAAAGGGANAAAGGGGAGGGAAAGGACAAAAAGGAGGAGAGAAAGGAAAAGGGAGGAGGAGGAAAAGGGAAAGAGGGAGGAGGAGGAGGAAAAAAGGGGAGAGGAAGGGGAAGAAAAGGAAAAGGAGGAAAGAAAAGGAAAGTGGCGGAAGAAGAGGAAAAGGGGGCAAGAAAAGGATAAGGGCAGAAGAAAAGGAAAAGGAGAGGAGGAGGAGGAAAAGGAGAGGAGGAGGAAAAGAAAAAGGGAAGAGGAGGAAAGAAGGGGGGAAGAGGCAAAAATACAATATATTCCTATTCCAGGAAATAAAAGCTCTGACTCCCAGTCTGTGACTTTTGCAAAGTGTGGGCACAGCAAGCTGAGGGTCCTCAGGGCAAACCCCCTTTAATTTTGCAGATATCCATCCAGATACTCTTTTTTAATTACACCTAATTTCTGCTCCTGAACTCCCAGCTGCAGAACGGGAGTGGCAGCAGAAGGGGAGCAAATTCAGGAGGGCCCAGCACAGAGAGCCCTGAGACCCTTCAATTCTTCAATAGCTGAGCATGTACGTTTGTTAATCCCAAATAAAATAATCCATAATTACAAATGAAGCCCAAACTGGGAAGGCCTGATATGGTTTTGAACTTTTCCCCCAACCACATTTCTACAGCCCAAAGAGTTTTGTTTGCCTGAGATTTTTGGGTTTTGTTCCAGCTAATGTGACCTTGTGGATAAGAGAGAGAGAGAGAAAGAGAGGGAAAAACAGGGAAAGGCTCTTCCTCCCCCAGGAGGAAAGAGCACAACAAAATCAGAATTGTTCTGGGGCTTGTTTGAACCTTGTCTGAAAATTGATTTAAGCACCAAGGAGCCCGTGCTCGCCCCATTCATTGGCTGCCAACGTGCAGCACTTTTGTCTCTGTTGATAAGGGACTTTTTAATTATTGCCATTATCATGTGAAAATTGGGTTCCTGCCACAAACAATTGAAACGAGAGACTGTTACTTTTAATCTTGGGTAATGTCTTTTAATCGGAGGTTTCACTTCCTATCAGCAATAAAATGTGTGTGTGTGTGTGTGTGTGTGTGTGCAGGGTTGGAGTGCACGTGAAAAGACCTGGGAAAACCCGAAAATCTGCGAGTGGAAAACACAGGCTGGGCAGATTTTACAGCAGAAAGGACTGGTTCCACCTCTTAGGAAAGAGGGGTTGTGTCAGTCACTTCTGCATCAAATCACCTCTTTCAGAAGGGACACCCAGCCCTGGCAAGAGGATTTCGGGCAGCAGAGCACGCCCTGACTGAGCAGGGGACAGGATTTCCAGGGGTCACTCCCGATCCAGGACCTGCCACCTGCATTCAGCAGCTTGGAGGGGACACACAACAGGTGAAGAAGGGGTGGAAAAGGTTTATGATCCCACGAGGGTCAGACTTTGGTCCTTTTTTTCGCTGGCAAAGCTGCCCCACAGCTTCAATAACAAGATTGTTTTTAATGACTTTTTTCTGCACTAGGAACAGGGCTGAGACCTCATGAACCCATTTGACCCATTTATTTATTTATTTTTATTTATATACTCATATATATTTATATCTCTCATATATATTTCTATATCTTAGGTATTTTTATATGTTTTGTATCTCTCACTTATATATTTCTATATCTTAGGTATTTTTATACATTTTGTATCTTTCACATATTTCTACATCTAATCTATCTCTATATTTATATATCTGACCTATGAACATTCATATATATTTCATGTGCATATAAATATATCTCACCTGACAATAGGTGAGAGCCAACTGTCTGAGCTGCACGGTGACCTTGGCATGAAGGAGGGACAACGATTGGGGGGGCTGCCATCTCCCTGGTCTTTTAATATTCCTTTTCAGCTAAACTCCCTCGTGCTGCTGGCAGGATTCGGTCCCCGGGAGGTGGAGATCTGCCTAACCCAGGCCACATCAGCTGCTCTGTCTGGGCATCAGCTCAGCTGGCAGCTCTGCCCAGGGGCAGGCAAACCCTCCTGCTCTCCAGTGCAGCCAGGAGAAAGCTTAAATTACTGATTTTTCTCTTTTTTTCTTTGTTTTTTTTTCCCCCTCCCTCTCTCTCTCCTGCTGCCTGTGTTCCCGTGGGTGGTTCAGCTCCCCACAGCCACCCCTCAGACCTGCTGCCTTCACCTTTAGTGACCACTGTTGGAGGTGCAGCAGCCACGGGGCAGGACCGGCTCCAGAGGGTGCTCCTGTTCCTGCAGGACACGGTTCATCCCGGGGAAACCCGGCCCAGAGCTCACAAGGGGCCTTTGCCCCCCAGACGAGCCCGGTTTGAGGTGGGCTGGCTCCACCTGAGCACACACAGGCTCCTCATCACAGTGCACAGAGGCCAAGCCGGTGGAAACTGCAGGTCATGGAATCCCAGGATGGTTTGGATTGGAAGGGATGTTAAAGATCATCCAGTCCAACCCCCCGCCACGGGCAGGGACACCTTCCACTGGCCCAGGTTGCTCCAACCTGGCCTTGGACACTTCCAGGGATTCCAGGGGCAGCCACAGCTCCTCTGGGCAACCTGTGCCGGGGCCTCCCCACCCTCCCAGGGAAGGATTTCATCCCAACATCTCATCTCTCCCTGCCAAGAGCGATGCAGAGACCAAACCCCACGGGCAGCACCACAACCATGAGGTAACAGGCACTGACCTGGCTCTAGGATACCTTGATTACCTTTAATGTACTTGATGCTGTCCCCTTTATTAAAGAGACGTGGTAGGGAGACTCTGCCACTGTTTCTGACCCTCTTCACCAACCCATCATCCTGTTTCGGGTGCCTGGTGCAGAAAAGCCTCCTGGGATGAGTCAGTGGGGCTTAAAAGATAAGAAATGAGCTTTGGAACAACAGTCCTTCACGGGTGCACACATGCCCTGCTTTATAGGAACTGTTTGAAACCAAGAAATAATCAAAGAGGAAGGTGGTTAAAAAAATAAAGCTGGGATTGTTTCGGCTTTGGGTTGGTGGTTGTTGTTGTTGTTGTGTGGTTTTTCTTTTTTTTTTTTTTCAGTAAGAAGAGAAGCTGAGGAGTTTTATTTGTCATATCCCGCATTATGAACTTCATTCAAAGCAACCCTGCTCTCTTAGAAGTGGTGAAATAAACCCTCCTGGTTTAATCTGGAAGGGAAATAATCAGATCCTGCCTTTTTTTTTTTTTTTTTTTTTTTTGCATAGGCAGAGTTTTAATTACCTCTGAAACTCGCCCGGTCCCATCTGAGCAGCTTTTCAAAAGCAATCCATTAACAAACAATAACCCCGTTGCTGCTGCTGCCGCTGCTGGTACAAAGCAGATGTTATCAGTGCCTTCCACGTGCCTCTTCCCTCCTCTGCCCCCCGCCCCATCCTGCAAAAACACGCAGCGATTAAAAAACTCGGCTGCTGAGGAGCAGGGGAGGGTGGGGACAGGGCTCCTGCAGCAGGGCATGGACCGGCAGGGGAAACCCACAGCTCCGAGGTGCGAGTCCCACGTGGAATTTTTGGCAGCAACAGCTCAGCTGGTGTGGCAGGAGGATGCCATGGGCAGCTCTGGCACTGCCAAGCACTTGGAGCCTCTGTCCTCTGCCGCTGGTGACGAGATGTTTGGGGTCCCAGACCCTCTGCCCCTCTGGAGAGAAGGGCCAGGAGGATCCTCTTTTATCTCTGGCAGCAAAGAAAAGGTCACTGTGCTCTGGACCTGCAGCTGGTGGGATTCTGTGAGTGGTCAAAGCTTCCCAAAATGACTGAGGTGTCCAAGCACTGCTCAGCTGCCAGTAAAAAAGGACAAAAGAGCCTCCAAGAGTGAGTCCATGACCTTCACAAAGGGAAAAGGACGTCTGTGAGACCTCCCAGGTTGGGGACGGAGAAAAGCGAGCTCAGGGACAGCTCAGCTTTTAACCCCACCAGCTCTGATGGCTGGTCTCCAGCTGGAATTCAGCCTTATTCCCAAGCCTTCTCCCACCCCTCCTTGGCTCGAGGCTGTGGATGCTCTGCTTTGACACTGCAGGGTCAGGACTTGTCCCTGGGAGATGTGGGACCCCAGGAGACGCACCCAGGAGCTGCCAGAAGGAATGGGAATCCCCGAAGCCCAAGGTCCAGCATCCCTTCGCTTCCCAAAAGCCTCACAAGACAAGCCCTGGAGCAGCCGCTGCTGGTTGGAACCACCAGTCACTTATCCCCCCACTGCCCACCTTCTCCTCTGGGGACAATCAGCTGTCCTACAGCATGTAGAGGTGACCCTCTCCAGCCACTGTGGGTGAAGCCCTGGGGGAGGGCACGGATTCCCAGCACGTTTCAGGAGAGGTGCCCTCTGGAACACTTTCCAGGGAGGGTGACTCCACCATGGCCTTGGGAGCCCCGTGCCCGAGCACCCTGAGGGGGAAAAAACGTTGCCCTGATACCTGTTATGGGTGATCAATAAATTTGCTCAATCAAACAGAAGTTGGTATAAGCACATTGCAATAGTTAAAAGTAGGTGCTTTAATTGCAGGCCCAGATTTGCAAAGGGAGGGGGAATGGGGGTTCGGCTTGCTGAGCAGTTTGTGTCTTATCTTGTAATGCTGCGGATTACTAACCATAACTGACCTGGTGATTCTGTAAGTTCTTTGTTTTAAGTATCTTAATAGAAATGGAATGCATTCACAAGCGAGGAGTGAAGGATTGCAACTGCAACAATTTATTGGAAACTTCTCGGACTAAACCCCTCCTTGGACTGAACCCCAGCAACGGGACCTGGCAACAAGGCCCAGCAACAGGACAGAGCCCGTGAAACCAGAACCAATGTTCTGGAAGCCGTGAAATGGAGTCCAATAATAGACTTGTGGGGGAAGGAGAGTAAAAGGGGTATAAAAGATGGGTCCTGACTTGTACTCGGGGTTGACTGCTGGCGGAACAGGAGCTTCCCCCGGTCACCCAGCGCGCTGATTTGCTCATTTGTCTTTTTAATAAACTTTTTCTGTCTTTTTAAATTACAATGTCTGGTCTCTTGACTATAACATACCCAACCTAAATCTCCCCTGGTGCAACTTCAGGGCCCCCCCCAGCTGATTCCACCCTCCTTTTGGGGAGCTGTAAATAGTGATGAGATCCTCCCTGAGCCTCCTTTTCTTCAGACTAAACAACCCTGAGCTGCTCCTCATGTTTTGGACCTTCTCTGTAACACTGAGCTCTGGCTGTGGAAGGACTCAAAACCAGCTGGTTTTGACATAAAAGAAGAAGTATTTCCATCAGCAGCCTTTCCTGGTGACTGCACACCTGCCTCAGACCGATTGCTGTCACATGCATCACTTAAGTTTGAGAGCCTAAAGAACCTAAAATGAAGTTCCCTCGTTGCACCATTAACCTTCTTATGTATCTGCTGTTTTCAACCAAGCATCGCTGAACCTTCCTCAGACCACGTTTCCTGAGCACCAACCACCCAGATCCCTTACAGCAAACAAGCTCAGACACAACCACAAACATTATTTATTCCCCACGCGATGCTCCTTTCCCCACTTCCCATCTTTCTTAGCAGGAAATTAAAAGCACAGAAGTGGCCCCAAGACCTCCCTGCAGAGCCTGGATGCTCATCTTCTCCACCAGCAGCTGCCACTGCCTCTGTCCAAAGTCGTTACAGAGACCAGCAAGCTTTTATTTAGTCTCGTTAAGGAAGACTAACAAGGCACAGATGGAGCAGGTTTGCTCATGGCACGGGGTTGCCCGTTCCCTGTGCTTTTGGCCCTGGGAAAAGTGGGATGCGGAGCTCCATCAGGCTCCCACAGACACAGCTCTGGGCTGGAAAAGCCAGGACTCCTTGGCTGCCTGCCCTGGATGTGGAAATGCTAAAAATGTTGGGCAAAGCTCAGCCTGTAGACCTTGGAGGGGGTAATCCCTGGCCTGTCCCTTGCCTGGGGAGCACTGGAAGAAGCACAAGATGTTGAGATCCGTGGTTGCTTCATCCCTCCAGAAAAACAAGACCTTGAGGTTCTTTTTCTTCTTTTTAATGGGAAAAAGAAAGAACATTCCCTGCCCCATGACAGCAACTTATCACCTCCAGGATGCAACACTTCTCTGGTAAAATGAGCAAAGAACAAACAAAGCCCTGTCTTTCAGCACCCCTGTGATGGCCCCTGTGCTTCTGATTAGTAATTAAAGGGGGAGGTTTGGGCGCCCTGCTCGATTGAAGGATGTTCCTCTGGTATTGGAGAGGCCAGAACAGAACACGAAACAGGGGAGGGGAAAAATGGGAAAGAACTGTTTGATGCAGCCCCTGGCAGCACATAAATCACCCTGAGCAGGTGCTGTGCCCTGGGCTTGGAGATGTCGTGGTGGTGCCAGCATTGGGATCCTGGTGACAAGTCACTTGCAGAGGGACGTGCTGTGACCCCACAGTCATTTTTGGGGTGTGTGTGCCACGATGGTGATGGGATTTTCACATTCCTCCTGTTTTTTATAGCCCACCCTGCATAAAGCCACCCTCTGGATGCATGGAAAGAGTCAGCAGCCCTCGGAGGGGACTGGAACAGCTCATCATCCCCACAGCTTTGCTCCTCCCTGCTTTGCTCCCACAGCAGTCCCATATCCCAGTCTTGTAGCTGATGCAAAGTCACTGGGAGCCTTTGCTGTGTTCCCAGCAGCTCAGGAAAACACTCCCAACACCTCTGCAGCAGTTTTGTGGCCCTGCAGGACCAGAGGCAGGAGCGAGGAGAGGGAAAGGAGAGCAGTGGCCTGGATAGGTGTTAATGAGAAAGCGATTTTGTCTCCCCGGGATGTCCTTGTGCTTCCCAGGAAAGTCACAGAGCAGAATTTCTGAATATTTAATACGGCTTCTTAATTAAGGAAAGGGTAAAAACCTGAGAGACGCCATCCCCTCCTGCAAGGTCAAGGCCAGAGCTTTAAATACAGGATAATCACTCATCCCGAGGAAGGTGATGGGAAGGGGTGGCCTCACAGTTAGACCTGTTTGGACCAGAGAATCAGCCCCTTCTGCTCTCACTGCTGACGTCTCACTCCACATTTTCCCCATGGACTGGAAGTTTTCAAGGCTTCAGGAGTGGGTTTTTACCCAGTCCTGCCCTCCAAAAGCTGAAAATCTAAAATAAGGCTCGAAAAAAATGAAGACTCCAACAAAGTAATTAAAAAAAAAAAAGCCAAAAAAACAGCCCTGTCTGGTTTCACAGAAACATTTCAGTTTGGTAATTTCCAAAGGTTTCATTTCCATTTCAATCTTTTTTATTTTCTTTTTTTTTTTTTCGTCCTGTAGCTGAACTTCTTACATTTCAAAGGAAAAAGCGAATTCGAAGTAAAATATAATAGTTCCATTTCTGAGAGTCACAGTGACCCGGTGATAATTTCAAAATCTTTTCTCCATTCCACCCTCCTCCCCCCCCCCCCCCCCCCCCCCAAAATGCAAAATCTCCTGAAATTGCTCCTTTCCTCTGAAACATTCTGGCTTTGATGAAGCAACATGTTATGATGAGAATTTTTGGCAAACGGCTCCCGGGCAGCCTCATTTCTCCATTAATATCCTGTGGGGCAGCAGGGGACCGGCTTGGATTGGAAGGGATGCGGCTGCTTCTCCCGTTTCTCCCTGGTTTCTGTGCCGCCTCTCCGCGGTCCTCGAGCGTGTTTTCGTCTGGCCCTGGCACAAGTGGGTGGAACAAGGCGTCAGCTGCGCCTCCATCCCTCGGCCACGTGCGCGTTCCTACCTGCGGTCCGCGGGAAATGAGCTGCTCTCAGCAGCTCCCTGGAATCTTTAATTAGAATCCCGTTCGGCAGCAGCACACGTGGTTTGTCTCTGCCAGGTGGCAGCTTCCCACGCCACCATCCCCTCACGATCCGTGACTGCATCCACTTTGTTTTCCCTCTTTCCCCGTTTCCTGTCCCACCCACCCCCCCCAAATGCTGTAAAATCCTTGGGCCAAAAATATCCCAGAGGCAGCGAATCAGGCTCTGAGGGCCCCCCCAGGAGCAGCAGGAAGACCAGGGATGCCTCGAATTAATAATTTTGCCTGAGGATGTGACCCCCCTGAACGATCTTCTGTGGCAGCAGTGGGGATAAAGAGGGGGAAAATCGAGGTTTTTGGGGCAATTTGTGCAAGGAGCAAACGTGTGGGACCACTGAGGGAATCAGGAGAAGCTTGGAGAGACTGTTTACAGGAGTGACAGGACACAGGGAATGGCTTCCCGCTGCCTGAGGGCAGGGAGAGATGGGATATTGGGATGAAATTGTTCCTTGGGAGGGTGGGGAGGCGCTGGAATGGATTTCCCAGAGAAGCTGTGGCTGCCCCTGGAATCCCTGGAAGCGTCCAAGGCCAGGTTGGAGCAACCTGGGCCAGTGGAAGGTGTCCCTGCCCGTGGCAGGGGGTGGCACCGGATGATCTCTGAAGTCCCTTCCAACCCAAACCATTCTGGAATTGCAACAGTCCGTGTGGCTGTTTCCTCCCCCACCCGGAGGGATCCAAGTGCCCTTGAACTTCAGGAATAAAACACCGAACAACACGATCAGGAGCTGCAAGAGCATCACCAGCTGATTTAAAAAAGAACCTCAATACACCTTTTTATTTTAAGCAGCAGTGCCGAGTCGACCTTGTCCCATCCAAGTGAGGCAGCAAAGCAGAGACGGAAAAAGATATGCAGGTTCATGTGCCAGCCCTTCCCCTCAGCCCCCACCCCGAATTTCAATGATGCCATTAGTATTCAGGATCTTTGCATGTGTTTAAATGTGGATTAAAAATGCATTAATTGGGCTCGTTTTAACAAGCTCTTCTCTTTGTATATCAAATATTTGAAGGATTCAGTATTATCACCTCTTGTCTGGGCTGGAATTGGAGAGGAGAAAAGAAATGTAATTGAGGACTTAAGGAGTGTCTCCTCCTGTTTGCTCAACTCTGGGGGATCTGATTGAAAGCTCGGGGGAAAATGACTTTGATAAGTATATGAACGACATCTAAAGGCAACACAACTTGGCAAACTGACAGAGATTTCAGGTCAGACACCCCGAGCCAAAGGCTACCAGGAATCTGGACTTCAGGGGATAGAGGTTCTACACAAATAGGATCACCTCTGCTGCAACCTGGAGAGCCCTGAGGACACCACCCTTGTCCTGGAAACATTCAACTGTCTTCCAGAGATGCTGAGAACAACCACCCAGCGTGAAAAAAATCAGTGAAGGCAAGCGAAGATTTTTTTATTCATTTCTTCTTTTTCTTCTCTTAAATGTGACAGACTACCAGTGGAACTACAATGCATTTTACAGCTTTGGGTGTTAATCCTTGGCGTGCTGTGAAGTGGAGAAGACACTCTGTGGGCCTCAGAAAACAAAGATGCAGCTTTGTGAGGGATGTAAACACGGCAGGTCTCCTGCAGTAATACACACTCAGAGCTCTGCCTTCCAGCACAGGAGATGAAATCATAACAGCCAACACTTACTTACTTTTAAACCCCATCAATAATAAGAGATGTATAGCAGAGCTCATCTCACATGCACTTAAAAATGTAATGAATCTCGAGGAGAAACAGAAACATGTAGATAAATGTGTATCTAAGCAGCGTGGATGAGCTACAGCACAAACCAAACTGAATTATCTATGTTGCTTTAAATTACCTTCAAGGGTATTTGCCATTATGAGCAATTTGAATCCAGAGAGCCCAAACCAATCACAAAAATGGGGGGTTATTATTCACCATCAGATGGGAAGGTTAAGGCAGGAGCCAGGGCTGGTGCAGGGCCTGGTGGAGGGAGCAAGAGCCGCCCTGGGATGGGGGGAAAAGCTGGAAGTGCATCAAATCCCGGCTCCATTTTCCACTTCCCTTCTGGGCATCACCCTGAGGCCTCTGTTGGAAAAATCCCTGCAGGCACCTTCCTTCTCTGGAAGCATCTGAGGGCGGCCAAGGAGGGACAGGCAGTGATGGATTCACCTTCTCCCCCTGGGAAGGCCGGGATCCTGCACCTCTGCCTTTGCCAAGACCTGTGTCACACCCCTGTTTCCCTTTGATTGACACCATTCCCCACATCCCAGGAGATTTCCCCCATATATTTCTATTTGCCTGCAGAGCACGGATTCAAATCAGTCATCAACTTCCCACCGAGCTCCCAACCCCTCTTTCACCACGTTAAATGATTTTTAAATGGATGCAGTGCACTCCATCTTCCAGCTGGAATAACTTCTGTGTTATCCTGCGAGCCTGAATTCCTCTCGCCCCTTGCTCTCTGCTCACTGCGGGTAATTCAGTGGGAATTCATTTGAAAAAGAGGTGCTGGGTCACAAATGAAGTAAAATGCTGACAGCAGGAGTTCCTTCCCATTCATTGCTGCCGTGAAAGGCAGGGAGCCAGATTTAGGGATACTCATCATCAGGATGGTTGAAACTATTCCACCTCACCAGAGGGTTGTTTGGTTTTGGTTTTTGTATTTTTTTTTTCCTTCTTTTCCCATTAGAATAGATTTTATTTTGATTAAATGTTACGTCTTTTCCCTCATCTTGCTGGTAAAAAAAACCTCAAATGCCCGAGAAACAAAACTCCACCAAGCGCCAGCCACGGGCCTGCCGGAGGCACTGCCAGGGAAGGGGCCTTCTGGGAAGCGGAGTTCCATTCAGGAAACCAAAAGGCGCCGTGGGGAAGGGTGGAGGCACCCGGAGCCAGCCTGGATCTCTCCATTCAGCTCCTCTGGTTGTGTTTCTGAAAGGAAAAGGCAGCTCCTGGGGGCGCGGGAAAGTCTCACTGCTGAAGGAGCTGCGAGCTCAGATTCCAAATCTGTGCCTGGGGAAGTTTCCTCCCGGCCCTCGCTCCGTGCTCCAGGAAATGCAACGCCTGGACGAGCTGCTTGTTCCTGCCCTGTGCCCCAGGATGGACAAGTGAGGACCCCACTGGTGCTTTTGGCAGGTGGGAGGTGCTGCACCAAGTGACTTTAAGGGGAGATGCTGCGAGAGGAATGTGGACCTGGGAGTCCTGTGGGGATGAAGAGGCAGGCGAAGCACTGGACTCCCAAAATGTTTTGGGAAGTGGACTTGAAAACTGGGGCTTGATGAGACAGGTGGGGACAGAATTTTTAGCAGAACCTGTTGCAACAGGACAAGGGGGAATGGTTTTAAACTAAGAGAGGGTCGATTCAGGCTGATATATGGAAGAAATCCTTCCCTGTGAGGGTGTGAGGCCCTGGCACAGGTTGTCCATGGAAGGTGTGGCTGCTCCATCCCTGGAAGTGTCCAAGGCCAGGTTGGACAGGCTTGGAGCAACCTGGGCTGGTGGAAGGTGTCCCTGCCCATGGCAGGGGGTGGGACTGGGTGACATTTAACATCCCTTCCAACCCAAACCATCCTGGGATTCTTTTTCGGGACCCTCTTTTCTCCAACCCCCTGTGAACAGCCAGTGCCCACCGTGAGCTGCAGTGATGAACCTCTAGTTGCTGTTACTCCTGCTGGGAGCACAACCCTGTTTTGGATGAATCCCAAGCTGTCAGGCATTCCTGTGCCCCACAATAGGGTTACTCCAACCCTTAAGGGACTTGGCATGGACAGAATTCCAACTGAACCCTGGTAGTTCAATCAAAGCAGCAAGTTTTGGGTACCTGCCACCTGCATTAACTGAGCTGATCCCTGCCCTCCACTGCAATATTTCTTCCCTCCAACCCTTGAGGTCCCTTCCAGCCCCACAACTCCCTGTTCATCTGCTGGTTGCTCTATTAATGCCTCGCCATCATCAGAAGCTCCAAGAGATCCCTTATTTCAATTAACCCAGGATAACACCACCCTCCTCACGCTGCTGCCGCAGTTCAGGGCACCTAAATCTGACCTGTGGAGCTTTTTAAATGGCATTAATTAAACAGGCCTTGTCGCCTGGAGTCTTTCCAGCCCCACCATTGCATCTCTCTTGAGTTTGCCAGAGCCCTTTTGCATCTCCTCCACCAAAACCTCTGCCTGGATCCCGCCCCCCTTCAAGCCAGCGGTGTCTTCCCAGAACCTCCTGCCAAATTTCATTTCCCTTGCGTGAAAATCAGCTGAAAAATCCTGGAAGAGGGAACGTGTCTGGGGGGTGGATGACGAGGGTAGCTCGGAAGAACCATCAGAGGAGCAGCCCTGGCACAGCAGACACCTGGCACACCCTGCTCAGGATCACCCCAGGCACGGTAAAAGGGGGTTAAACTGCACAAAAAGGGGTTAAACACACAGAGCACTGGCTTTTGTGTTTGGTTTTTTTTTTTTTTTTTTTTTTTTTAGGGGGAAAAGAAGTTCTGTGGCTCCCTCTCTAGATGGAAAAGGGAAAACAAAGTTGTGTTCCCCGCCGGCTCTTTGAGAGTTTGCTTTTACAAGGGGAAATTAATCCAAAATTAACTAGTGGTGTGAATTGCAAGTGGATTAGTTAAATTATATTAAAGCCAGGTCTGGCTACTTTCATTTAAAATTAAAGTGGCCTTAATTCAATTTGGCTCAAGTCACTTCAAAAGTGAATTAAGAAAAACCTAATTACAGACCCTTTAATTCCAAATGAGTGCGTCTACATAGGTTGCTTAATGTGCTCTCATTTATCCCTTTTAAGAATTAATCTTGATGAGTTTTTCTGAATCTCCCCATGGCAGAGACTCCCACATGTGTGCGGCGAAAACCCTCTGATTCCCTCCAGAAGCGATAAAAGGGATAAAAAGACAAGTGACTTCTGTCTCTGGCCTGACAAAATCATGGTGCTGGGACTCCTGTGCCTGCAGGGCTTGCTCCTCAAAGCTGCTTTCCTGCCAATATTCCTCCCTCCCGGCTCCCACCAACATTTCCAGGATAACTCTCTCTGTGCTATTTTTTCCCCCAGAATCAGAGAGAACCTGTAAAGCCTCAACCTGCTGCACCAGGAGCAAGTGGGGATGGGTTTTTTTGGTTTTTTTCTTTTTTTCTTCTTTTTCTTGCAAGGGATCTGTGCAGCACATCCTGTGCAGTTATTTATAGCCCTGGCGTGTGGAGACCTGTCAGGCACATGCACATGGATTTAATTCCTGCGCTCCCTTTCCCTCCTCTCGTTCCAGCAGCACTGGGATGGAGAGACTCACATCTCCCTGTGGGGAATGGTCACTGCCCCAGGGTTTTGGGGGCGTGAATTTATCCTCCAAAAACGCTTCTGCTCCAAAAGCCACCACCAAACGACCCCGACTCTGCCCCAGTGACAGCGAGGAGGTTGGATGCTGTGGAGAAGCAGCAGCAAAAACACTAATGCCAAAAGCTCCCTGAAGTGGGATGAGACACAGCCAAACTCGCTGATTTTCCTCCCAGAAAATGATGTGAACGCTGAAGACTTTCCTGCAGAGCGCTTTGAGTTGAACAGAACTGAGTTTTGGACCCAAAATCACGGCTTGGAAGAATTTTCCTGGCCAGGCACAGGCTGGGGGATGCTCAGTGTTCCCCCCACTCTTTGTCTCCTTGGATTTTGATGATCCTTCCAGCTCAGGATGTTCTGTGGGTCTGTTTATGTGCAAAATGGAGGAGAGAAGCAACTCCTCACTGAGCAGCAAAATTAACCTTCAGCATGATTCCCCTGACCAGGATTCCTCACCCGGTGCTGCCTGGATCCAGGCTGGGGACAGGCTGGAATCACAGGCAGATCCCAGATCCCACCCTGGCCTCTGCTCCACATCCCTCAGCCAGATTGTTGATCCCTTCACCAGGATGTATTTAAATGTTGCCAAGGTGTGTCGAAGCTGCTGCATTTCCGAAACACCCCCAAAGATTGGTTGGCAACTTCTGCCAGCCCGGAGCTGCAGCAGGACGGGGTTCTGCTGCCTCTTGTGCTCTTTGCTTGTGCTGCTGTGGCTCTTCCAAAAATGCTTCCTGCTGTTTTCAGGCTGGTTTCCCAAGGAAATCCAGTGATGGGGAGCTCACCCTATTTTTGGGTGTCTCTTTGCCTTTGCAGCCCCCTGACCACGTTCAAGGAAATTTGATGTAACTGGAGGATGGTGCAGGGGGATTGCAGCAAACAGCGGGGGAGGATGAGGAGTTAGAATCACGAAACATCCTGAGCTGGAAGGGATCCCCAAGGTTCATCCAGTCCAACTGCACAGACACCCCAACAATCCCACCCTGTCGCTCAGAGCGTTGTCCAAAGCCTCCTGGAGCTCTGGCAGCCTTGGGGCTGTGCCCACTGCCCTGGGGAGCCTGGTCAGTGCCCAACCAGCCTCTGGGGGAAGAACCTTTCCCTGAGATCCAACCTGAGCCTGCCCTGACACAGCTCCAGCCCTTCCCTGGGGCCTGTCCCTGCTCCCCCAGAGCAGAGATCGGAGCTGCCCCTCGGGAGGAGCTGCAGCCCCTGCTGAGCTCTGCCCTCAGTCTGCTCTGCTCCAGCTGGACACACCAAGTGCCCTCAGCTGCTCCTCATGGCCCCTCCAGACCCTTCACCACCTCTGTGTCCCTCCTCTGGACACTCTCTAACAGCTTTAGATCTTTTTTATATGGTGGAGCCCAAAACTGCCCGCAGGACTTGAGGTGAGGCCACACCAGTGCAGGCCAATCCCCTCCTGATGCCCCCCAGGACATGGTGACCCTTTGGGCTTCCAGGGCACCGCTGACACATTTAATTTGCCATCAACAGGGACCCCCAGGTCCCTTTCCACAGCACTGCTCTCCAGCCCCTCATTCCCCAGTCCGTCCATAACGTCACTTAATTCCTACAATTGCTCTGATCCTGTCTCATGCAGGTGCTGCAGGGAAGCGTGTTTGGAGAGGTGAGGCTGGTGAAGATGAACGAGACAATCCTCTGGAATTTCTGAGCTCCCTGCATCCCCTCCCGAGGTTCAGGAGCTCTGCCCCACCACAGAGCTGCCCTGAGGAGAAGCACTTTAAAGCTGTGCCAGGGGAGACGAAGGAGTGATGGGCAGCGTTTATTATATTTCAGAGTTGTGGCAGATATTAATCATTTTGCATCCCAAAAAGGTGTCTGAGGGACTTAATTTGTCATGGAAATGTCAGATAAGAGAGAGATGCCACGACTCCAGCTGAGAGCAGACAGCGAACACTGTGGGATGTTGCTCTGAAATGACCTTTTACTTTATACTACAGCAAACAGGTAAAAATGACAGTGAAATCCCCAGCAGAGAGCAGGGGGTGTGGCTGTGTGTTTGCACATGTGTCAGGGTGTCTTCCTTCCTCGGGGAGCAAACGGGGATCAGCTGGTGTGGCCTGTGAGCACCCCCCGCCCTGCGAGGGTGCCTCAGAAAATCCTGGCTTGGTGCTGCACGGTGGAAAAATAGGTAGTATTTGTATTGCATTGTATTACATAGAATAATAATATGTATATTGCTGTATATGTAGTTGTCTAAATATGTTTGTATTTTTATATGTATAATATCAACATTTTATAGAATCGCAGGTTTGGGTTGGAAGGGACTTTGAAGATCATCCGGTGCCACCCCATGCCACGGGCAGGGACACCTTCCACTGTCCCAGGTGGCTCCAGCCTGGCCTTGGACACTTCCAGGGATTCCAGGGGCAGCCACAGCTTCTCTGGGCAACCTGTGCCAGGGCCTCCTCAGCCTCCCAGTCCGGTGTGTGACTCTCACACTGGGTCTTGTGGGTGAGGAGAGAAAGTCCTGGCAGCGGGGGGGGGGATGGAAACAGGAGGAGCTTTAAGGTCCCTTCCAGCCCAAACCAGGCTGGGATTCTCGGGATGCGAGTCCACCAGTCACCTCTGCTTGGAGACCACATGGTCTTGGAGACCATCTGTCCTCTGCTGTGGCCACGGGAGCTCATCAGAACTCCCCCTGGTGCAGGCAGGGCGCAGGCTGGGGACAGGCAGGTGAGCTGCACTCAGGATGCAGGCAGGGTGCAAGGAAGTTGCAGGCAGGTGAGGTGCAGGCAGGGTACATGCAGGATACAGCCAGGGGGCAGG
Source organism: Oxyruncus cristatus (assembly GCA_013399855.1). Classification (NCBI taxonomy): domain Eukaryota; kingdom Metazoa; phylum Chordata; class Aves; order Passeriformes; family Cotingidae; genus Oxyruncus; species Oxyruncus cristatus. Next base: position 488,403 of record VXAY01000540.1, on the reverse strand, counting down.
AGGATGCAGGCAGGGTGCAGGCAGGGTACAGGCAGGGTGCAGGAGGATACAGACGGTGCAGGAGGATGCAGGGAAGTTACACTCGGGGTGCAGGCAGGGTGCAGGAGGATGCAGGAAGGTTACAGGCAGGGTACAGGCAGGGTGTAGGCAGGGTATAGGCAGGTGCAGACAGGGTACAGGCAGGGTGCAGGCAGGGTGCAGGAGGATGCAGGCAGGGTACAGGCAGGGTGCAGGAGGATGCAGGCAGGGTGCAGGCAGGATGCAGGAGGATGCAGGCAGGGTACAGGCAGAGTGCAGGCAGCCTCCCAGGTGGCAGGAGGGTCTCGGTGCAAGCCCAGGGCCCCGGGGAGCAGCTCATCCCCCTGCCTGTCCCTGCAGCACAGGGGGCTCCATCCCAGCCTTTCCAAAGGGAAGCGTTTGCTGCCAGCCCGTCACACGCTGGGGGTGGAGAAGGAGGGGGGAAGCGAAAGGGCAAAGGCGGTGCCTGCACGTCACGACAGGAGGGTTTGGGTCAAGCAGCAGCTCTGGCTGGTTGCACAGGAGGGGTTTGTGTGGTTTGTCAATAACTCCAGAAAACACCTTTCGTCTCCTCCGAAGTGGCTTCGTTTTCCCTGCGTGTTTGGGTCGGCTCCCAGCCAACATCCACCACCTTTTTTTTTAGGAGATAAAGACGGTGTGGGGGCAAGAGCCAACGAATTAACCCTGGGTTAGTCAAAACGCAGCATCTCTGACACGTGAGCTCCTTGCTGGAAGATCTCGTCTCCAGCAGCCCCTGCTGTGGGGTGCTGCTGAGCCCTGGGGCTGGCACGGGGGGCACTGGCACCTCCCAGAGGTGGCACAGCCCTCCCCGTGCCAGGGTGGGGCAAGAGGACGGAAACACTGGGGGGAAACGAAATAAATTGTGTAATTTTTGCTGTAAGACACAAAACCTCCCAGGAGCAGCAAAGCTGGGGAGTGAGGTCAGTGGGAACCACGTCTGGCGGTGGCAGGAGCTGAAGGAGCAGCGGCAATGACTCAATTTGTGCTTGGAAATTAAGGAATAAAACCAGAGCACTCTTGGGTTTAGTTTGTGATCCACAAGAGCAGCTATTATGGGTCAGACCAAGGGTTTAGATAAGCCAGGTTTCTACCTCCAGAGTGGTTAATGTGGCCACCAGATGTGGATAAAAACAGGGTGAGTACTTTGTTTTGTTATTTTCCCAAGCTTTTTCAGCCTTTTAATGGTTTTGTGCTGAGTGGCCCTTCATGGATTCAGTCCCCATCGCTCTGCCCACTTGCCTTTGAAACCCACAATATTCTGTGGCAAAATTTCAGGGGGCAAGACCAGTTAATTCTCGATCTTATTACAAATAACTCCTTCCTGTGTGTGAAGCAGCACCTCCTCCAGCCCTCAGCCACCCTCCAAGCCTCAGGAAGGTTAAAGCTGACTGTCAGCATTTGCCTGGCACAAAACAAACCCTCTTTATTTCAGCTTGAATTATGTGATTATTTTTTACTCTTCACACATCAAGGTCCATTTCGAAATGAAAACAGTGGGGTTTGAAAGACTCAGAATGTTCTGGTTTGAAAATGGCGGGGGAAGGGCTCTTTTTTTTTTTTTTTCTTTTTTTTTTTTAAATTCTATTTCAATTTTCTGGCCAAAACCATTTACAAAAGTTCACCCAGGAGGTTTTACCCTCGCTGATCTGTGTAATTCCGTGGGGTTGTTACAGGCAGCGAGAGCCTCCCCCTGCTGCGGGCCACGTGCTCAGCAAACCACCTCCAAATCTTCCCCCTCATCGCAGCTCTCCTGCCAAGCGGCTGCTTTCGCGTGTTTACTTTGCTCATGGAACCTCATCTGTCCTTGTTCTTCTCTCCATCCATCACTCACCCCAGACAGCCCATTTCGAGGCGTTTGCTCAGCTGGGGCCGTTTCCCTCGCGAACAGCAGAGCTCTTGGTTGTTATTTTGCCAAGTGCCGTCGGCGCCGGTTCCTCGCGGCCTCTCCAGAGCCAGGTCTTCCTCTCGGCCTGGCTTTGCCTCCCCGCCCTTCTGCTGCCCGGGACACCCCCCTGAGCACCGAGAGCACCCTGAGTGCCCCAGGTGGCCTTTCTGAGGCGTGGCTGGGGCGTCCTGGGGGAGCAGAATCCCCAGCTCACCCCCGCAGAGCTGCACTCGCCCGCGGCATCGCCGGCACTGGGCTCCAGAGCTGCCTCAGGACCCGCCTCGGGACCCACTCGTGGGCTGCTGCGGCATCCCAGGGGGAGAGGGAGGGGATGGAACCCCCGTTCCTTCTGTTTTCCTCGAGCATTTCACTTGGGCACAAACAACACTGCCAACATTTATTCCCCAGCCTCCCCCACACCTCAGCTCTTTGAAGGCCTGGTGTTGGAGCTGAGCAGCTCCGAGGTGTTCCAGCGGCGGGCAGAGGGAGCAGCGGCAGCACTGCCAGGCCCTTTATCTTCCTGGCAGACCCTGCCCCCGAGAGAAGAGACAACAGTGGGCTCAGCTGTTCACTGAATGAAAGCTCAGAGGCAGCAGTGGGAAGGGAGGTCTGGAGGGCCCTTTCCCACAGCCTGTGGGACTGTTGCCAACTCAAGAAGGTCTTAGAAACCTCCAAGGACTTCCAATCCCTTTTGTCCCCAGGATTTCGGGCTGGTTGTTCCTCAGCACTGCAGAGACAGGAAGGCTCATGTCCACTTGGAACTCAGGGCTTTCATCCTAATAAGGATCTTTCCTTTGTAGGAATTATTTTGCCCCATCCCTGGAAGTGTCCAGGGCCAGGTTGGATGGGGCTTGGAGCAACCTGGGCTGGTGGAAGGTGTCCCTGCCCGTGGCAGGGGGTGGAACTGGAGGGGCTTTAAGATCCCTGTGTCCCAAAGCATTCCATGATTCTGTGATTCCATTGCCAGAAGTGATTCAAACCCTTGAGGACAAACACACAGAGGCATCAAGGTCCTTAAGTCCTGCCCAGAAAGGGGGCCATCAGAACTAACCATCAGAAGAACTGTCAACCTCTTTTGAACCGTAAAAGGGCTCTCCAGTAAGAAAAGACGTTTAAATTCCAACTGATTGAGGGCAGGTGAAATGTAGCCCCATCCAAGTGCCTGAATTCCCATTCTGACAGCTCCTGGTTTCGGTGTCTCTGTGAGATCAGGTCCCTGCCTCTGCCAGCCACATCTGGGAAGGAAATTGGGTATCTGGGATGCAAATTGGCACTTCCAGACTTCGAAATGATGACTAGAGCCTCTCTGCTTCTCTGGGCATCAGAATACCTGGAAATATCCACACTATATTTGGGTACTGGGAGCTGGGGAATTTTATAGGGCAATTTAAGTCAGTGTGTCATGGTCAGCAGTGGAGTGGAGGAGTCAGAGACGATGTCCCAGCCAGGGCAGCTGCACTTTGGAGCTGAGAGCAGGTGACTTCTTAAATGCCTCCAAATGGATTGCCAGAACTGCGCTGACTGTGCCCCCTCTTACATCAGGTGGTTTGGAAAATCCTGCAAATAATTGGTGTGCCCAGAGCTGGGCAGAGAGTAATCGTGGTGGGGTGCACAATCTTATTTTACTTTACTTTTTTTACTTGATTTTACCTTTTTTTTTTTCTTTTTAACTTACTTTACTCCACCAAAGGGAGGCATCCAGATTGCCAAGCTCGCATTATTATGGATTAAAAACTGAGTTGTGCTCACTGGCCCAGGTGCAGATCCATGTGAACCTGGAAAGCTGCCCTGGCTGATCTGGAATAAACACAGACAGAGTGTTGTTTGTTCTTTTTTTTTACTTCAAAATCATGTAGACCTGTTACAAGGCTGTAAGAAAAGAGCTGTTTAAAGTGATGCACTTCAGGTGCTCTCTCTGCTTTGTCCAAGTCCCAAGATAGTCCCTGGGGTGGCTGAAGGTCCTGCCAGGTCATAGGGGTCATCCAAGCATCATTTCAACATCATCAGGTGTCTTCTATCACGAAGAAACAAGATGCAAAAGATAAGTTTCTGTTATTGAATTAAGTTAATTAGTGGATGAACCTCGAGCAGTTTGCTCAGTGTATCCATGTCCTAAGGGAAGTTGCTCACTTTCTGAAATGGAAATTCTGAGGTCCAGCAAATGCTCTGGAAAGCTCATAAACCTGGATTTTCTGGGGGATTGGTACTTCCTGCTTCTCTCCAGAGTGTGCACACCACGAGATGACCTTTCCTCAGCAGGTCCAAGGCAAAAAGAAGAACAATGAAGGTGGATTGCTCAGGCAGAGAGCCAGGCAAGGTATTTCTGACCACTGAAAATCTCTGGGCTGGCTTGGTTTGAATTTGGGGCCAAAAGGTTCAGGTCCCACTGAGTTTTGTCCCTCCTTGATGGGAGTTTTCTGATGACCTGAAAATCCCCAAAGCTGCTGACCTGCTTTGATACCAACTTTCCACATGAGAAGGGCTCTTCGATTGAGGTTTTCCCCCTTTTATTATGATTATTTTTTTACAGATGTCAGAACAGCTGATTGGTGGAGGAACCTCAAGCAGTTTGCTTGGTGTAACCATGTCCTAAGGGAAGTTGCACACTTCCTGAAATGGAACTTCTGAGATCCATCAAATACTCTGGAAAACTCATAAACCTGGATTCTCTGGGGGTTTTGTACTTCCTGCCTCTGTCCACATTTGTACTTCCTCTTTTCTAACCCTGTGCACACCACGAGAAGACCTTTCATCAAAAGGTCCAAGGCCAAAAAGCAAAGCAAAGATACCCAGAAGGAGGTGGATTGCTCAGGCAGAGAGCCAGGCAAGGTATTTCTGACCACTGAAAATCTCTGGGCTGGCTTGGTTTGAATTTGGGGCCAAAAGGTTCAGGTCCCACTGAGTTTTGTCCCTCCTTGATGGGAGTTTTCTGATGACCTGAAAATCCCCGAAGCTGCTGACCTGCTTTGATAACTGAAGGTCTCAGCATTCCCACGTGGGAATGGCTCTTTGATTGAGGTTTTCCCTCTTTTATTATGATTATTTTTTTTTACAGATGTCACATCAGCTCCTCTTCTTCGTGACTGGAGAGAATAAAAAACTGATGGCAGATCCCTTCCCTTCCCAGCTAAGTGCTTTTGATCACTGGGCAGCTCTGTGATGAATGATTTTCCATTGCATCCTTCATCCCATGCATTTTCAAGGCTGGTTAGGAGTTGGAAGGCAAGACTAAAGGATGCTGCCATTCCACAGAATTCAATTTCCTGGAAAAAAAAATAATAAATCTTTTTTTTTTATTTCCCCCCCCCCCTTTCCCGTGACCTAAATGGAAAACATATTGTTGTGAAAGTGCTGTTCAAACAGAATCACCCAAACCTTTTATCAACAAAGAGACCGTCATATATCAGACATCTGGTGTGGATGTCAATTATAATAATTAATTAGACATCTCCCCTGATGCCTGACACTACATTCTGTCAGCAGATCTTTTTTTTTTTTTTTTTTGACTTCAATCAAAAAAAACTGCTGCTTGCATTATGCATGAAACCCGTGGAGTGGTTGGGAGTTGAGGGGCTCAGCTACAAATCCCAGCTAAACACGCCAAAGGCTCCTGGTTCCCATGATTTTTTTCCCACTTTTGAAGGCTGCCGAGGGAAGGTCAAACACACATTGATTTCTTTCCCTCCCTTAACAAGGTTTTCAAATGTTTTACTTTTTTGTTGTTGTTGTTGTTTTGGTTTTGTTTTTGTTTTCCCCGCGCAGAACTTCCAAGAGAAGGGATGAGAGGGGAAGAAGGATGGCTGGAAAAGCAGGTGGGTGCTGGGGTGGGGAGGAGGGAACTGCTCTGTTGTGGGACACCAGCCTGGAGTGGAGCATCTTCATCCCCGTTGTGGCTCCAGCACCAGCACTCTCCAGGAACGATCCTTGAGGGCAACTGGAGAAGAAAGAAGAGAGAAGAAAAGAGAACAGAAGAAAAGAGAAGAAGACAATAAAAGGTAAAAAGGCAGAAGAAAAAAGAAGAAGAGAGAAGAAAAGAGAAGAGAGAAGGAAACAGAAGAAAACAGAATAAAAGAGGAGACAGAAGAAAACAGAAGAGAGAAGAAAACAGAAGAAGACAGAAGAAAGCAGNAAAAGAGAACAGAAGAAAAGAGAACAGAAGAAAAGAGAAGAAGACAATAAAAGGTAAAAAGGCAGAAGAAAAAAGAAGAAGAGAGAAGAAAAGAGAAGAGAGAAGGAAACAGAAGAAAACAGAATAAAAGAGAAGGAGACAGAAGAAAACAGAAGAGAGAAGAAAACAGAAGAAGACAGAAGAAAGCAGAAGACAGAGAAAAACAGGGGAAGACAAAAGAAAACAGAAGAAAACAGAAGAAGACAGAAGAAAACAAAAAAAGACAGAAGAAGAGAGAACAGAAGAAAAGAGAAGAAGACAGAAGAAAACAGAATAAAAGATAGAAGAAAACAAAAGAGAGAAGAAAACACAAGACAGAAGAAAGCAGAAGATGGAGGAAAACGGGAAGACAAAAGAAAACGGAAGAAGACAGAAGAAAACAAGAAAACAGAATAAAAGAGAAGAAGACAGAAGAAAACACAAGAAGACAGGACAAAACAGAAGACAGGAAAACAGGGGAAGAGAAAAGAAAACAGAGGAAAACAGAAGACAGAGGAAAACGGGAAGAGAAAACAGAGGAAAACAGAAGAAAACAGAAGAAGACAAGAAAACAGAATAAAAGAGAAGATGGAAGGAAACAGAAGAAAGAAGAATAAAAGAGAAGAAGACAGAAGAAAACAGAAGAGAAGAAAGAAGAAAACAGGAGAAAACAAAAGACAGAAGAAAACGGAAGACAGAGGAAAACAGTGGAAGGCAAAAGAAAGAAGAAGACAAGAAAACAGAAAAATAAGAAAACAGAAACAGAGAGAAGAAAGCAGGAGAAAACGGAAAACAGAAGAAAACAGAACGGACAGAAGAAAATAGAAGTCAGCCTCCCTTCATGTTCCTGTTATTTTATTCATTTATTTGTACTTAAATGGAAAATAGCTTCATTCCTGGAGCACTTCGTTCATTCAAAACAAACAAATAATTTAATTTTTTTTTCTTTTAGTTTTTCCAAAGCACCTTCCCATTTCCCAGGCAAAACACCTCAACGAATCCCACTCCATTTAGGAAATCCCTGCAGTCAACCCCGATATATTTATTTTTTTATCAGTGAGGAGCAGTTGAACAAATATATCACCGACTTTACCAGGATTAGCAAGGATGGAAAATACTTCATGTTTCAGGCTGAGAACTAATAACTGTCAAGTCCGTGGGCCCTGCTCCTGCAATTTGATTTTATTCTCTTTGATGGGAATTGGCTGGGATTCAATGAGAGGAGCTTTAGTCTGGAAATCCTCCGGAGGAGGGACAGAAATTCCAGTTTAAATCCCTGGGTTTTTCAATTTTTTATGGGGGCAAACCCCCTGCCTGTCTTCTATTTGTTCTATAAAATATTTAGCCCATGCTTGAACAGCACGAAATGATAAATGAATCTGTAAGTGCCGTCCCCTCCCCTCTCCTGGGCTGGCAAGTGCCTCTGATTTGAAGGATTTGCCAATGAAAAGTAGAATTACAAACAGCAAACGGAGAAGGAAAAATAGTGGGAGTAACCCACGTGCTTCAATATTTCATAAAAGTGCCTGGGTTAGTCTCGGTTTCAGTGCAAACAAAAAGAAAATACATTTAGATTGAAGTGGATTTGCTGAAGTAAAACAAAGATTTTATGGAGGTTTTTATTTCCTTCCTCTTTTTTTTTGTTTTATTTTTTTAATGTGGTTTTTTTTTTGTGCATGCGTGTGTGGGGTTTTTGTTGTTGTTGTTGTTTTGGGGGGATTTATTTTGGTGGTGTTTTTGTTTGGTTTTGGTTTTCGATTATTTGGGGGGGGGTTGTTTTGTTTGGGGGTTTTTTGGTTGTGTTTTTTTTTGTTGTTGGGGTTTTTTATGTGTGTTTTTTGGTTTTTTTGTGTGGTTGTTTTTTGTTTCTATTGGGGTTTTTGTTTGTTTGGGTTTTGGGGGGTTTTTTGTTTTTGTGGTTTTTGGTCTTTTTTTGGTTGGTTGGTTGGTTGGGGATTTTTTGGGTTTTTTGGGGTTTTTTTGGTTTGTTGGTTGGTTTTTTTGTTTGTTTGTTTTTTTGGTTTTTTGGGTTTGGGTTTGGTTTTTCTTTTTACCAAAGGACTGAATGAGAAGTGAAGCAAAAAGTGATGGGGTTTTAACTCAACCGGTTAAGCTTTGAGAGCAGTACCAAGACGAAAAAGGAGAATTAAATTATAACCATATAACCAAAATAATGATTCTTTTTGAACTTCTGGTGACAGATAATGACACCCTGTCAGCAGGAGGGATTTGGGAGGGCTTATTAAACCTAAAGATGCTTTTCTGGAGCGGGGAAAAGCTGGTGTGTTGTCACCAGGAACAAGGATTGAGGAGGGAGGGCGGGTGACTGTGCTAAGGAGAAACGAGAGAGGATTAAAGATCCCAAGGAGCAGAATATGGGAAAATTGCAGGAGCAGCCCAAGAATCTTCCCAAAACTCAACCTGTGTTCCACACACCACCTTCTGAAGGAGGTTTGGGGAGGACATTTTTTTGGTCCCCAGATCCGTGTTTGTCATTTACAGGACAAAGACACGGCGGAAGGATTTTGTCACCAAGGAGGTTGGTCTCCAATGGGGGGGTGGCGGCGAGAGATTTAATCCACTGTTTAATAATTGCAATTAATTACGGGTGGGGATTTAAAGTGGATTAGCTAAACTGCATTAAATCGTTGTGTAAACACTCGTATTGGGGAGCAGAACACAAATTCAGCTCCCTCGTCCTTGGGCCGGGGGAACTTTAAATGCACTTCTGTGCCTTGGGGCTGGGTTTGGGTGGGGTTTGCAGTAACTTGGTGCTGTTTGCTCTGCTGTGAGAGCCCAAAACTTGGCCTTGTTCTGGAGAGAACCCCCAGGGAAGCTGCTGTGCTAGAAATCCATGCCACGTGTGCTGGGATTTCCTACTGGGACTCTTGGGATGGTCCTGAGCAGGGCCAGGAGCTGGACTTGATGATCCACCTCATTCTACAGGTCTGTAATTCTGTGATCATTTCTCTTTTTTGAAGAGAAAACCTCTGGACCTGGGGTGTTCTGCCCTGATTGATGTCACTGCAGTTCTGAATAAAAGGGTGGCACCAGAAGAGTTTAAAATACCCCGAGCCAGTTCCAACAGTGTGTTTGACATGGAATGTAGATCCATTTTCCTGACTCGTTTTCCTCTGCAGTTTTGGGTGATGCTCTAACCTGGAGGGGCAGTGGGGCTGGGCTCATATTTCCCTTTTCTTCTGGAAAACTGGGCTTGTGTTGTAGTGCAGAGCAGGAGCGAAAGGATTATCCCTATTTGATGCAGGAATCAAAGAAATATGTCAGAAGATGGGGACAATCAAAGGAAGACCTTGGAAGGCTTCCCAGGTGCCTGGAGGATGTAGATGTTTGTTCATTGATGTGGCCTGGATGTATGGCTGTGTTGGGGGACGGAAGTGAAGCAAAGCTTTGCACGATCCCATGATTTTGGCCTGAATTTCTTGAGGAAAACAGGGTGAGAGTGTTCACAGCACTGTGAGAACAGGGAGGCTCGAGCAGCCTCACCACTGGGACTCCTGAGCCATTCCCACCTAAAAAAAATAACAATAAAAAGGAATTTTTCATTAGTTTTTTTTTTTTTTCAGCCTGGCCCCGAAAGTGTTTCCTGGTGTTGTCTGGGACTTTGCTGTTCCTGTTTTGGAAGATGCTCCTTCTACCTGGATACCTGATCCTTTCCTCCACCCCACCTGATGGGCAGCCTGTGACATGAAATATTCTCCATTTATCTCCCAGAGCTCTTAATTGCTGAGCATTTTTAATCTCGCTCCATGTTTAGGTGGAAGAGCAAGAGCATTATAGAAATGCCAAAAGAATAAATAAAATAAACCAGAAACAACTCCCAGGAAGGATAATTACTTTGGATCCACTGGAATAGTGAATTAACAACTGAGCCCAGCACGGTCAACAACAGCAATCCCCCTCCACTGATAATAGAACCAGATTTTTTTTTTTCTTTGCTTAAAAAAAAAAAAGGAAGATAATTCCCCTGTAACTCAGAGCCCAAAATCTCCCCAGTCAATTAATGACCTTTGCCTCTGCCATCCCTTCCTCCAGGGTTTGCATGGTTATTATTTCCAGTGCTTAATCTTCTGGGGTGGTTTGTGTCTCCTAATAACCCACTGCTTGTTTCGCTATCAGGCAGCTCCAGGATTGCTGCAGCTTCTCTCCAGCTTAAATCTTGCTCCCTTCACCCCGTGCCTTCGAATACCATCCCTGTCTCGAGCAGGGAGAGGGGGGGAAAAAAAAAAAAGCCTCCCCCCCCAAATCCCGTATTGCTCCTTTAGAGTTTTATTACTTGGGAAACTAAAGGGAGAAGAGAAAGGTCAGAAGAACTTTAAAACAACAGGGAAGTCTTGGGGACGGGAGGGTTTGAAAGGGAAGTTTGAAATTACAGGGTTTGGGGTTTTTTTTGTTTGTTTGTTTGTTTCAGGGTGTTCCAGGACATTTCCCAAAGAAACCAGAAATCCCCTTCTCTCCCTCTCTCCTCATGGGAGGTCCCTCAGAGTTATTTCAGCAGCTTTATGGAATGTCAGATATTCACACGGTGGGAAGGAAAATGTGGCTGAGGATCCCGCAAGCGCCTTGCCCGGACACGGCAGGAGCTTCCCAACCCCGGGATGTCTCGGGAGAACCTTCCTCATCCCTCCATTTAGAGACAGCAGCGACGCTGGGCATCTTTAGGGGAACCAAAACCCCACACCTGAGTCTGTCCACCGCGCCTGAGCCTCAAGAAATGAACCCCAAATGAGTCCCAGGGCTCGTGCACGGCCCTCCAAGGTCCCACAGGAGAAACCTCTCACCAGGCGTGGGGTTTGTTTGGCCCCCACTGGCCATAATATAAATCCTCTCGTTATTATGACTCTGGGCCACAGCCCCAGTGTCTTAGAACAGCCAGGACCAGTTCATCCCTGTGTGGGTGTGACCCAAACTGTGCATTCCACACCCTCTGTGCCATTTCCCAGGAACTGTTCCCGACAGACCCTCAGCAGCAGCTGCCCAGAGCAGCCCTGACCCCTCAGCTGGGTGTTGAGAGGCCTGTGAGACAGGAGGATGTTTCTGTCCTCACACCAATGACTCGGGTGTGAGAACTCCCCTCCGTGGAGTCAGCAGCACCTCCGCCCCCAGCCTGAGGGGTCACGTCTGCTGAGGGGCCATCAAGGATTCCAAAAATATCCCATGGCTCACAATCACCCATTGTGGGGGAGGTCCTGGGCATTCCTGTCTGAGCCTCAGGGAATATAATCCTGGGGGTTTGGGACTTCTGGTACCACTCGTGGGATCCAGAGGGGGACCAGAACCTCAACCAGACTGTGACCACTGCTCTCGACCAGACTGTGACCCAAACTATCGACCAGATCTGACCCAAAACATCAACCAGACTGTGACCATCACTCTCAACCAGAGTGTGACCCAAACTATCAACCAGACTGTGACCCAAACTATCAACCAGACTGCAACCATCACTTGCACCAACAGGTTTTTCCCCTCCTTTTGCTCTTGGTTCAGGGGAGCCACGTGGGGCTCAGCACAGAGGCCAACGAACTCCGTTCTGTTCGTGCCCCAGGGTGCCGGGTTGTACATCTGGGTTTTTGGGGGTTAGAACCAACTGTTCGTCGGAATAATTGTATTTATTGTATCATTTTTATTAAGTTGTAAGTCTGACTTATAATCTCTTTGGAGTTGGGTTCGTTTCTCCTGACAGTTCACCTTTAACCCAGCACACCCAGGTACATCCCCGAGCCCAGTTCAGTGGACTGGAGACCAAGCCTAACCAGGGCGAGTCCAGAGGGAGGATGCTCAGCTTTGAAATCCGTTTTCCTTACAAGGGGGCTCTGCAGGGGGGTCCTGCCCTGGGTCACTGCTCCTCAAGGACCACAGTCCCAGCCTGTTGTGCTGCCAGCCAAAGCCCAGCTCCTGGCCAGGCTGCTGCTGAGCTCCTGGAACAAACAACTGCTCTGCTGGCAAGGGCCAGTGTCTCCTCTGGAAGCTTGTCTGTGAAAAAACGGGTTGGGAGACTTGACAGCGCTGCAGGGAATGGTGTGCTGTGTTCTCAAAAGCACCCCGGGGACTTCAAGATCTATTCTGCTGCAGAAATGCAATTCTCTGTCCTCAGTCCACCTAATGATTAAGCCACTGCCTAAAATAGGCTGGCCTTGGATGGCTCCTGGGCACGTCCCGTGTTTGCTGCTCTGCAGAAGAGCTGGGTGTCTGGACTGCACATGGCCAGGCTGTCTGGGTGCTTTTCTCCGCAGACACCTTGAGGAAACTTCAAAGCTGCCCAGTGCCAAGATAAATCAAACCCCAGGCCTTGGCCTTGCTTGAAAATCCCAGGACTCAAGGCTGTGCAGTTTTTATGATGCTCCATCAGCAGGGAGGGGGAAGACCTTGAACAATTTTCTTCGGGCTCCTTCCTTTGCTGCCTCAGGTGCCTCATCCATCACATCCCTACACCTTCCTTCTTCTCCCCATCTGCCTTTTTGCGAGGGGTCCTTGGTCCCCCCGCTCCCCTAATCCAACAGAACTCCCTAAATATCTCCTCTGTGCTCCCACTAACGGCATCAGCCAGGCTGGAGTGTGAAAGTGCTGAGGCAACAGCAGCCCCAGCCAGTGAAATGTTTCGTTAATTATCGTAATTGATACCAGTAGCAGATGTCAGACCTGAGGAAGGAGGAGAGGCACTGCCAGGAAGAGGTGCAGGGTGTGGATCTGCAGCCCTGAGGGGTGACTTCCCGGAGGTGTTTTGCTGTGGGTGTAAAAGGCTGCCACGACCTACAGTGAAGGTGGATGTCTTGGAGAGACGTGGCTGGGGGGAATGACAGTCCCCAGCCTCCTGGAGTCGAGAAGGAGCTGCTTGGTGGAAGATATTTTAACATCTGAGGGGATTTACTTGTTGAATTTTTATCCCCAGGGGATCAGTGCTGATTTCAGAGGGGAGACAGCAGTGCCATTTCCACAGAATCCCAGAATCCCAGAATGTGCTGAGCTGGAAGGGACCCCCAAGGACCATCCAGTCCAACCCTCAGCCCTGCACAGGCCCAGCCCCAAGAGTCCCCCCCTGTGCCCCAGAGGAGCAGCCAAAGCCTCCTGGAGCTCTGGCAGCCTTGGGGCTGTGCCCACTGCCCTGGGGAGCCTGGTCAGTGCCCAACCAGCCTCTGGGGGAAGAACCTTTCCCTGAGATCCAACCTGACCCTGCCCTGACACAGCTCCAGCCTCTGCCCCTGGAGAACACACATAAACATCAGACGCAGCATTAGGATCCAGGATGGGGCTGGGAGCTCCTGCAGCACCGCACAGGATGTGCCCCAGCACACACAGACCCTCCCTTGGAGGCAGGAAGGTGAAGGGATGCAGTGGGATGACCCTTTTCCCCATGACAACCTTTTCCTCATGGTTGTGGAACACTCTGCAGTGGCAAATCAGCCTCTGAGCTCCCTTAACACCACCCCAGATCTGCTCCTGCTCCCTGCCAAGGGGGTGCCTGTTCCTAAAATGAGGAGAAAAAGATTGGATAGAAAGTTTCCAGCCCCTTGAGCTGAAAATATTTGCCTCAGCACACTCCTTCCAAACTTTCCTGAGCAAAAAAATCATGTGAGGGAAATGTTTTGCTGTCTCTTTCTTTGGGCCAAATGAGTTAAATGAGTTAACAAATAACAAATACTCCCTTGCTTTGTTCAGTTATTCTTGTCTTACTCATGGGATAAAAGCCTCTCCTGAGCATCCCTCACAGTTCTCCCTCCTGCAGAAAGCAAACCCTTGAAGGAGAAGGAGATGTAGGCGCAGAGAACGTCATTAGCAAAATAAATCCTCATCAAAAATCTTACCAGAGCTCTACAACAACCAGGGCACTTGATCTTGTGTCTCGGGCAGCTCTAAAGTCTTTCATTACTGGGCTCACCGGACCAGAGAGGCTCCAGGTCTGCACATCTGACCACAGATGATGGACAATTCCCAGCTCTGTGGCCTTCCCACTTAACCCAAGTCACTGGCCCATATAAGGTTTGCCAACCTTGCTGTTTCAAGCAGGAATAAACATTTTATATGCTGTCCATTTAGCAAATCTATTCCCCCCCACTTCCCCCCGTCGCCCCCTGCGTCGCCGGCGCTCATTAATCATCCCTGGCAAAGATGTGTTCATTTTTATAGGCCTTGCTCAGCAAATCTGAACCAGCAGCGCGTTCCCTGCGCACTGGAGTGTGGTGAACTGCTGAGCCAGGGCAGGTTTTGCCCCAGGAGAGGTTTCTCCATGGGCTTAGGGATCCTCTCTGCTTCTGGAGGCTTGGACAAGCTCAGAAGACCTTCCCTGAGTGGAAGGCAGTGGAGGCATCCCATGGGTAGCAGCACTTTGGGTCTTCCTTAGCTCAGATCTTGCCATTTTTGGTGGAGTTTGCAGTGAAAATGTTGTTGCAGAGCAGCGAAAGAAGCGCTGGTGGCTGTCACCGGTGTTCTGCAGGTGACTTTGGGCAGTCTGCTCCCACCATCTCATATCAGAAAGCTGTTTTAGGAGGGTAACATCCCTTCAGGATCAGTGCATGCTGATCCCACAGGAGTAACGCTTGGAACAGGGGGGATAATCACTGTGTTCAGTGGGACTTGTTGCCCTGAAGGACACCAGGCCTTGAGAGGGGGGGTGGTGCAGGCCCTGACAGGTTTTCTGCCGAAACCACAGACTGGAAAGCTGGGACATCCAAAATGTTAGAGAAGAGCCCATGGCTTTGTGCTTACATCGGCTAAGCCTGGCATTAATATCATCTGAGTGGAGGAAACAAAAGCAAGGGAGGGGGGGAAAAAAGGGAATATCCATCATGCTGTGTTGTGGCTGGGTCTGGAGACACAGAGAAGGAGGTGGTAAAGGAAGACCTACCAAGAGAATCCATGGATTCTGAGACAGTCAGTGCAGTGGCCCCAGAGCAAGTTTTCTCTATCCTGCAGCCCCTTTGGAAGGCAAAGAGCAGGGAAACAAGGTTTGTTTGAATGAGGATTAATTCAAAAACTTGGAGGGCAACACTGACTGCTGGAATACAGGCCCAGGTCTGAGCTGGCTCTCCAGGGAAATCCAGCCATGCCAAGGGCATTTCAGCATCAATATCTTAAGCACCTTTGGTAGGAAAGGATCAGCCAGTCCCTGGAGAAGCTCATCTCTTGCTCCACTGACTACAGAGGGAACAGAGCCTGATCTCAGCACTGCCTGAGCTGCAAGGTTTGGGGGGATTATCCGGGGCTGGAGCCTCCCTTTGATCAGGCTGGTGGGATGCACTGACAGCCCTTTGCTTAGACGTGATCGAGTAGGTGGATTATGAGTCAGTGGGAGACTGGAGCCAAACTGGCACAGTAATTGCAGGTCTGTGTGTGTGAGAGCAGAGCCTGAGCAAGACAATAACTCTCCTTCCCTCGGTGACTTGGATTGATGGGCCTCTGCTCTTCCCATCTTTGAAGAGTCCCCAGGTCGATATTCCCATGGTGTGCCCAGCCATGGCATCATCTGGCACCAGCCCTTGGAGGTGGAAATAAGACTCATTTCTCAGGCCTTTCTGCCTGGAAAACACGAGGCTCATCTTGGCTTTTGAAATTCAGCTCCCTCCTCCCTTCTCCTCCAGCCTTTGGTCCTTCCTCCTTTGCTGAGCTTTTCCTTGGCCCATTTACAGGGAGCAGCAGGTCCCTGACCTGGACAAGAGGTGCAGGATGGCAGCACCCTGCCCTTCCAATGCCTGGCTGATGGCAGAGGGCTCAGCCCCCTCGTTAACACTTCGACGTGGTCTTCCCATCCTGTGTCAGCAGGATGCTCCACCTCCCCTTCCACCACAGAGCCCTGTGGGCTTTTT
Organism: Oxyruncus cristatus; assembly: GCA_013399855.1. NCBI lineage: Eukaryota > Metazoa > Chordata > Aves > Passeriformes > Cotingidae > Oxyruncus > Oxyruncus cristatus. Next base: position 472,514 of record VXAY01000540.1, on the reverse strand, counting down.
CCATCTGGGAAATCGGGTGGGTTTGCAGCTTAACACTGTGAAATGTATTCCCTGTCTGCCCTGTTGCATTATGGCCACCCCAAAGAATTATTATTTTGGCATTACAGCCACCCCAAAGAATTCTTTTTTTCCATTACAGCCACCCCAAAGAATTCTTTTTTTTTCTTTGCATCCTCCCCAAAAAATNCCCCAAAGAATTCTTTTTTTTTCATTACAGCCACCTCAAAGATTCTTTTTTTCCATTATAGCCACCCCAAAGAATTATTTTGGCATTACAGCCACCCCAAATAATTCGTTTTTTCCATTATAGCCACCCCAAAGAATTATTTTGGCATTACAGCCACCCCAAAGAATTCTTTCTCCCCTTTGGCATCTTCTCCAATAAATCATGAGTTTGCTGGGTGACCTAAAACCACCTAAACCCACTCCCTAAACCCACTGAACTGCCCCATCGAGGCCAAATACTGGCACTGCAAAGATGCTTCTGCTGCTGCTCATCCAGCATCCAACCCCTTCCTTCCCTGTTCCACCTCCAGCTGGGGTGGGGGGAAGAGCCTTGTCTGACAGGTTGAGACTTCAGGAGGCACCAGGGTTGTCCTGTTTCTCTCAGACCAGGACACTGGAGAATGGCTACAACCTCTCTGCACCTTTTTCTGGTTGCTTTTCGTTTCTATTTAAGAGTTTGTTGCCTTGGGTTTCTTAGTTCTACATTCCAGTTTTTAGTTCTCACCTCCTAGTTTTTAGCTCTGCTTTTGCCGAAAGGCCCGGGAGCCACTGGGAACATTTCAAATACTTCCTGGCCCCTCTCCCCAGGCATTTTTCACAAATGAGGTGCCCCCAACAAGCAGAATCTGATGGTTTTCCTTTTCTGCCTCTCACCACGCACGGGCTGGGCTGGGCTATGGCAAGAAATCTGTGGGATGTTGGTTGCTCCCAGGGAGGGAGGGTGGTGCATTTTGGCCACAGACATCCCACCCCAGTGAATTTTAGAGGATTGTGGAGGGTGCTACAGGAGGGACAAGATAATTCACCCAGAGCTGTGGGGAATCATTGCTAACGGGGCTGGGAGCAGCTTCACTGAGACTGAGGAATGCACTCCCCGGAAAGCTGGTGGTGGCAGGGAAGGAAAAGTCAGCCTAGAGAAAGCAAATTAATTGGGCTGGGTGGTTATAGGAGGCAGACAGGATGATGTTCAGCACTTCCAGAGCACTGTGTCCACACCTCCCCGAGGGCACTGCACATCACTGATATCTCAGAGAAAGGCACTGGACAAGCACAAATCCCCGAGCAGGTGAGCCCTGGGAGTGCAGGGTGTTAATGTAGGCACTTAACTCTGTAATAACATCACAGTTATTATTGCACCACTTCTGTGCCTGTTCCAGCTCTGCAGCCTTTGATTCCAATTGCCACTGACCTTTTGAAATGTGCAGCTTCGCCAAATCTCCCTCAGCTCCTTGGGAGGCCCCTGCAGCTCTCCTGGGAAAGCTTGGACACTTGCCAGGAAGCTTCTTGTCCCCCTCTCTTAGGGTGGGGTGGCCCCTGGTATTCCTGCCTGTTTATTCCAGCCACAGGTGACGTTTGTGGAAGAACAAATGGCTCATTCATGTGGTTTCCAGCCTGTTCCCCTCTCCCCAAGCCCCTGCTGCTCGTTGTAGCGCTGGTGGTGACCCTCAGCCCACCCAGAGGCTCCTGAAGTTTAATCGGGGCATGAGGCACAGATGGCAAATGGGGCCCAAGCTGAAGCCCAAAGTGTTTGGGCAATGAGTTGAGCAGGAACAATATTTTGCCACCCACGTTCAGGTTCTTGGAGCAGCCAGAGGAACCCCCAATAAACCCTCCAACAAATTCCCAATAAACCCTCCAACAAACCCCCAATAAACCCTCCAAAAAACACCCAACAAACCCGTAATAAATCCTCCAAAAAACCCTCCAAAAACCACCCAACAAACCTGTATTAAACTCTCCAAAAAACACCCAACAAACCCTCCAACAAACCCCCAATAAACCCTCCAACAAACCCCCAATACACCCTCTAACAAACCCATAATAAACCCTCCAACAACCACCCAACAACTCCCCAATGAACCCTCCAACAAACCCCCAACAAACCCTCCAGAAAACACCAGACAAACCCCCAACAACCCCCCAACAAACCCCTCTTCAACCTTCTTCAAAGCAGATTTTTCTGCTTCTTACTTGATTATTTCATCCCTCTCAAACCTTCCTGTTTCCTTCCCTCAAAAATCCCGGAGTGCCTTTGTGTGGGGGTGGGTTGTGAGGAAATGAAAGGCACGAGCTGTATTGTGGTAACAGTCTGTTACATTTCTCCTCCTTTCTACCTCATTCAGCAGTTTTAAACTTGATTTGACAATGAAATTTAATGCTCTGAGAGATATATATATATGTATATATACACACACAAATGTAAATGTGTTTTCCTTTTTATTCCTCGATTAGAACCGTGAGAATTTGCCAAGATTAAAGCCGAGTGAAGTGACAGCCTGGGATCTTTCTGCTGGCTGCAACATTAGCTTTAATTGTCTGCTAATAGCTCGGAGCATTTAGCTCCATCTTCCAACACACAGACAAAAAATGCCTTCCAGGGAGAGTTTGGAGCAATAATGATCCTTCATCTTCACGGTCCATCGCGGGAAGGAGCAGTGGGTGATCCCAGGTGTGCATCACTCCAAGAACCTTCTCATGCGATGGTGGAGATCAGTTTGGTGCCCAGTCTGGTCCCTTCGTGGTGTCTGGTAGCTCTGACCTTTCTTTCCCTGTTTCCCAGCTCTGTCACTGGTTTCTCCAGCCCGTGTTGCCTCCTGAACTTGGATTCCTCCTGCATAAAGGCACAGGGAGGGTTTATCATCCCCCCTGTTATCCCAGAGCCGTGTCAGCCCCGGAGGAGCATCTTGCAGTGGCATCTCAGTGTTTGTGCTGGTCTGAAGAGGTCGGGCAGAGAATTCCATAGAAGCCTGGATGGTTTGGGTTAGGACAGACCTCGAGAGGTGGAGACAGTCGTAGAATCACAGCAGGGTTTGGTTTGGAAGGGACCTTAAACCCCACCTCATTCCAACCGCCTGCCGTGGGCCCCTTCCCCTAGACCAGGTTGCTCCGAGCCCCATCCAACCTGGCCTCGATGTTTTACCCGCTTTAATCAGTTTTGCCAAGACCTAAACATTCCGTGGACTCCCGTCCATCCGTCACAGCCACATTCCCAAGGCACGGAATTCTGCAGCCGTTTGTTCCCGCGCTTCCCCATGTCCCCTTTCAGAGGTGTCAAAGCCCTTTGATAAGAACACGGAAGGGGGGGCTCACTACGACTTCCTGCTTTTATTTTCATTTTCCTTTCAAACCTTCATCCTCTGGGATGCCTTTCTTGTTGGAGACACCTGGAATCTCGGACGTGAGGCTCCTGTTACAGGGCCGACCAGAAGGGGCCTGACTTCGTCACAAACAGAGGTGGAACCAGCAGCTCCAAGGACTTCAAAAGGACAGGCTTGGAATTTTCATTGCTGCTGAATCTTCCAGTTTGAGCTTTTTATTGTGTGTGTGTGTGTAGCCATATTTCTGTTATTTTTGTGGCTTACGTCGATGGCCAGAGGGGAAAAAAAAAATAAAAAAATTAAGGCAGAAATATCAGTTTCCCGTGGATTTCAAACCTGAAATTCCAGGCGTTTCTGCAGAATTCATCCGGAGCTGTTGGGATGAGGTTGACTGATGCGAGGCTTTCACACAGTTTGCTCTTGAAGCTGGGGGTCTAATAACCAAGATCTGGAGGGGGTTCACATCTTCTCTGGATCCCCTGAACACCTCCCAGCCCTCCATTCTTCATATTTCCACAGGGGGCTGCGAAAATTTGGGAGAGAGCCCTACCCCTGGAGTTCCACAGGCCTTCCACACTGGGAACAGTTCTGAAGCTTCAGAGCTCATATTGGCCACATATTTAATTTTTTTCCAGCGGTTTGCAGCCGAGTTAGGAATTGCGAACAGAGAAGGAAGCTCTCTGTATGTTAAAGGGATGGCAAAAAAAAAATATCCCAAATCCCAAATGAAATCCTTTTCCTGCCCACCAGGAGCTGAGTAGCTCAGTAGCGAGGTCCAGCCCCGTTCTTGGCTCGGGTTAGAAGTGGGCAACCTGCATTTCTGGGGGTTTAACTGGACCTGAACGGGGTTAAACACATCAAACACAGCCTTTTGATCCCTGTGGGCAGCTTAAAAACACGGACCTCTGCATTTATCATTTTGAAACTGGTGATCTTGGAAAACCACAACGATCCCGTTTTCAAGGGTCGGACCCTTCAGGTGTTGGGATAAACGACACTTGAAATGCTGATGGTTTTTCACTCCCTCGGATAAAGGGGTTTGTTTTCCACAGCAGAGCTTTGCCCAAGATTCCCACCGAGCTGGGAAACAGCAGCAACTCCAAACTGCAAGAAAAGAAAAGAAAAGGGGCAGGGAAGGGTCTCAGGGGGTCAGCGGGGCTTTGTGAGCACTGAAACTGGGATTTCCCGTGGAATATTTTAAAGTGGGAGATTCAGGAGCACCAAAATGGACTGACCAAACATTTTTGGTGGAACTAAACCCGCTGCTTTTGCAGAGGAACAACCCAACTGAGGGGTAAGGAATTCCCTGGGGGCTGGTCTGGCAGTTGCTTGGGTTTATTCCCATTACGAGATCAACCAGCCCTATTTTTTGAGCACAGCTCCAACAGTTTCCCCCCTCTGGGAGGTCCAAGCCAAAATTCCTCATTCCACCCGACAGCAGACGAAATAATTTCCGGCAAAACCTTGTTTTTCTCCCACTGCAAAACTCTAGCTCGGGATTGATGAAATAAGCTCTGAAACTTCCCCTAAAAGTAGTTGGAAAAGTAATGGAACAGAAAATAAAAAAAAAAAAAGCTGCGAAGAAAAAGCAATCTGCTATTATTTTTTTTTTTCTTTTTTTCAACGTTTTGCTTCACTGGAAAAATTGAAAAAAGTTTCAATTTGAGTTAACTCAAAATGTTTTGTTTTTGGTTTTGTTTTGTTGGGTTTTTTTCCCCTCCGTTTGGCTGTTGAACCAAAAAATGTGGAGTGTCTCAGCTTTTATTGGCACCTACTTTTGTTCAATTGTTTTGGTTCATTGCCCCTATTCTCAGGAGGCAGCTCCAGCTTTCTAATTGTCTCTGGAGATGTGGAGCAGAAGGCTCTGGCTCCACTGGATGATTATGGGTTATTTTGTTCCAGCATAGGGGGAAAAAAAAGGAATAATCATCGGTCCACACTATCATTTGTGTCTCCTCTCCACATTCAGAGCCACCAAGTTATTCACATTTAATATCATTACCCAGGAATCCCAAACTGAGAGCTCATTTCATGAAATAAATGTTGTGCTGTCAGTAAATGCCATTTTTTGATGGGTGAGATGTTGCTCGGGAACATGTTGACTTCAATCACAATTTATTTGAAAAAAAGAAAAAAAAACAACAAACCCACAGAGTCTTTTGATTTTCCATTCGAAGTGATTTTCCATTTTAGCTTCTTTTTTTTTTCCCCCATTAATATTAAAATTATATTCGGTTTTTAAAAGTAAAACAGGTGGGAGATATTTCAGTCATTGAACCCAAAAGGTTGGAGTGACCCCGAAGCTGTCGAATCTCCTCAGAATTTAACAGGAAATATGGATGGGGAGGGGAATCTCATCCCAGAATTGAAAAAAAAAATGAAGGAGAAATCGTGGAGTTTCTCAAGAGAATCGTGGAATTACAGCATGGACTGGGCTGGAAGGGATGTTAGAAGTCATCAGGTCCATCCCCCTGCCATGGACAGGAATTTTCCACTACCCCAGGTTGCTCCAACCTGGCCTTGGACACTTCCAGGGATGGGGCAAAACAATTCCTACAGAGGAAAAGCCTTATTAGGACGAAAGTCCTGAGTTCCAAGTCGATATATCTCTAGGGGTTTGGGTTTTTTTTTAGTTTATATAAACTTTTTTGGGAGCTGCCCGTGGATCCGGGGTCGTGCAAGTTGATGAGTCGCTTCCAGGATCACGGTCCTGTGGGACATCAGAGCACTGGATCTCACAGCAGCTCTCAAACACCTCCCATTTCAGCCTGTGCAACCCAAATCAGGCTGTTTGTGGGGTCCCCAGTGCCCCACAGCACCCCTGGCTATGGGGGCACAACCCTCCTCGCCCCCCTGAATCCAGCCTTGCCAAGGGCAACGAGGTGAGGGAATTTCCTCCCCCTTCTCCCATTTTTCTTCCTTGCCCTCCTGCTTAGACCTTTGTGCTGGAATTTAACCCCCCACCCCCAACACCTCTTCTGCACCACCTAAACCAGCATCACCCCAAATCATCCCCACCCCAGCAAAAACTCTCTGCTCTTTGAATCTCCCACACCACGTCGTTTCCACGGATAATAAATGCCCCATTTCTCCCCCCAGCTCTCAGATCTCTGCTTTTCTCCCTCGGTGCTTTGATAGCTGCTCCCCACACACACACATTTCGTCAAAACACAGGTTCGATTTGAGGCAAATAAAATAAAAATTGACTTGTGACTGACAGGAGCCCGAAGAGATGCGGGGCCTGCCGGGCCGAGCTCCCACACGAGGAGCACACGGACAGAGACACCAGAGCGGCCAAACGTGGCCCTGATACATCAGGAACAACCACTTACTGTGGATTTCAGGCTTCCATTCGTACCCTCTGATCACCAGCCAAGGGATTTCAGGAGTTTTGGGGGTCTTTTTTTTTGCCTTTCAGGGTGAATTTAAAAGGCCCAGTTTCGCCGCTGCTCTCGGCGTTCTTCTTGTTGCTGATCCCCACGTTTGGAGAGACGCGCAGGGGAAAGATAGAGCTGAGGGTTTGCTGAGTGTTTGCTGCTCCCACCGGCTCCTGCTTCCCTCCTCTCATTAGGTGGGCTCAGTTTTCAAAGGGATTCTGAGCCTGCCAGGGAAGACACAAGTAAAATATGCACAAACACTTGTGGGCTCCTTCCATAGGAGGAAAGAATAAAGGGGGTTGAAAGCTCAGTTTTCCCCTTCCTCCTTCAGAAAGCGAGTTTGCAGACAGAGAAAAATAATTACCCATTCCATCTTAATTGCCAAGAGCAGGATTTCCTCCTTTTGATTCACAACACATTAAGCCATTCAAAGAATTTCTTGCAAATTATATGGTTGAAGTGAACCTGAGACTTATCAAACAGGGACCACCAGCAAAACCTGGGGAGGAAAGTCTTTCTTCTGCCAAGTGGCAGTTTCCAACAGGCCTGTTTGGGGAAAGAACTGACATTTTTCATTCCCAAAACATCACCACTTAGGTGAGTTGGGGCACAATTCATGCGGTCAGAGGAGTTGTTTTGGGGAAAAAAAGCCTCAGTGTTGGGGTTTGACCCCAGTCAGCAGCTCAGTCCCACCCAGCTCCTCCTTCCCTCCCTGCTGGTGGGGTGGGAGAGAGAATCAGGAGGATCAAAGTGAGGAAACTCGTGGATTGAGGTGAAATAGGGAAAGTAAAAGCTGTACATGCAAGCAAAGCCAAGCCAGGAATTCATTCACCACTTCCCACGTAATCGCAGAATCATGGAATTGGTTGTTCCACCCCCTGCCAGACACTGGGAAACCCCTGCTCAGCCCTGAGCACGCCGTGTCCAGGGCACAGGGGAGCCCTTTCCTGGCTCTGTAAAGGTTATCACAGAGTCCGGGAATGGTTGGAGTTGGAAAAGACCTTAAAGATCATCTAATTCCATGGGCAGGGACACCTTCCACCAGCCCAGGTTGCTCCAAGCCCCGTCCAACCTGGCCTTGGACACTTCCAGGGATCCTGGGGCAAAATAATTCCTACAAAGGAAAATTTCTATTAGGATGAAAGTCCCAAGTCGATATAAGATCTCTATAGGGGTTTTTCTTTCGTTTATGTGAACTATTTTAGGAGCTGCTCATGGATCTGGGGCTGTGGTGTCCTCCAAATTGATGAGAGACTTCCAGCAGCTCCCTGCCACGCAGGGATCACGGTCCTGCAGGACATCAGAGCACTGGATCCCACAGCAGCTCTCAAACACCTCCCATTTCAGCCTGTGCCCCCCAATTCAGGCTGTTTGTGGGCTCCCCAAACCACAGCCCTGTGCCAGCTGCTCTGAAGAACATCAACCCTACCCCAGGCCGAAGCAGCACATTCATCCTGCCAGGAAGCTGGGGAGGGGGGGTTCCCAGAGAAGTACAGCTCTGGTGGATGAAACCCTGTCGTGGGATAAACCTACCTGGGATATAGGTGGTTCTACTGATTTACCTGCCTTTCTGCTGGACTTGTGCCTGTGCCACGGGATGTGTGCAAACTTTCTCCTAACCCAGGGATGAACCTGCATTTTTCCTGCATTCTCAGGTGTGAGTGGTAAGTTCTCCTCCAAACACACCTGCAGAGAGCTTGGAGATCTTGGGGATCCCTGTTTGTGGCAGAGCCAGGCTCTGTGCTGAGTTTTGGACACTGGGAGCCCCAGCAGGCTGTGGGAATCCTCCCGTGGTCAGGGAAGGGATGGACAACACTAATCCAAGCCTGGGGCCGGGCTTGGATGGGATCCACAGGCTGCAGGGGCAATCCTGAGCCTCCAGTTGTGAGATGTGAGCCCATCCCTCTGCCCCGCGGCACCACAAGGTGCTGAGGGTGCCAAGGAGCACCCAGAGGGCACCTCCAGCTCCCTGCTGTTCCTCCTCACCCGCGTCTCTGGTCGGCAATAACTCATCAGGTCGTTCTCCCGCAGAATTCCCTGTGAATTGATTTCCCGCTCCCCGGCACGGGGAGGTGGGGGTGGGGGGGGGGGTTGGTTTTCTTGTTGTTGTCACTGCAGGTTTTTTAACAAGTGCATGAAAGAAATTCAAGCTGTGCTGCTGAGTTTCAGAGCCATGTAGGGCAAGCCAGAGCTCGGATCTCTGTGCCTCCAACCCCGCTCGCTGGGAGAGCTATTTGCAGAGATGCTTTAAAGCTCCAAATCAATGTGCAGCTACTGTTTACCATGAAAATGAACATTTCAGCCTCTTACACTAAAAGGGAAAGAAATTTTCTAGTCACCTGCCATTTAAATAGCATCTCTCACAGTCACTAATTTAATGCAAATCTGATCCAGCTTCCTTGTATTTGTCATTTCAGTGCATTTTTGTGCTTGTAGTTTTGATGCTAATGATCCTGCTCCACTGCTAACTAGGGCTTTACACTGATCATTTCAATACCAGTAATTACACTTCTGGGTGTGTGTCTGGTGCGTGTTCAGTGCACTCAGCTCTCTGTCACCTCTTTTTTTTTTCCCCTGCTGCTGGAGAGAAGTGAGATCTCACTGTCAGCCTGACGGGGAGGGGTTTGTTTGCAACGGCTTTGCTGCAACTCTGATCGATATCAAAATTTCAGCAAATGTGCCAGGTGACAATAAACACGACTCTGTGGGTTTGGGTAAAAGCTGTGACACCCGAGGATTTAAGGACATAAAGCCCTGCTCTGCTCTTCGGGGGAAATGGCTCCTGTGGAACACTCTGGGGCCAGGCTCTCCCACCAGCAAACCCCGTCCTGGCTCCAGGATGAAAACACTGAGACCTTCAGGGATTTGTTAGTCAGAACCCATGTGGCCAAGGAGAGAATGGATGAATCTGTACGTAGGGAAGAAGAAGGGAGGGTAAAGTGGCCCCGAATTCCACTTCCAAGTGAAGGAAATAAGACGAGAACATGGAGGACCACAGTGAGAAAGGGTGGGAGGCACCTGAGAGAACTGTTTGTTCAGGGATTTTGGACAAGGGCCTGGAGGGAGAGGACAAGGGGAAATGGCACAAGAGGGCAGGGTTAGATGGGATATTGGGAAAGAATTCCTGGCTGTGAGGGTGGGGAGGCCCTGGCACGGGTTGCCCAGAGCAGCTGTGGCTGCCCCTGGATCCCTGGAAGTGTCCAAGGCCAGGTTGGACGGGGCTTGGAGCAACCTGGGCTGGTGGAAGGTGTCCCTGCCCATGGAATTAGATGATCTTTAAGGTCTTTTCCAACTCCAACCATTCCCGGACTCTGTGATAACCTTTACAGAGCCAGGAAAGGGCTCCCCTGTGCCCTGGACATGTTCTCAGGGTTGAGCAGGGGTTTCCCAGTATCTACTGCCTTCTCTGTCCCATTACTCACCAAAAAGAGGGTGGGAACCCCTGCCAGCACTAAGTTTTAAGTCTGCTCAGAGAACTGCAAGGTTCTGGGGGGTTCTGGGATCTGCTGAGCTGAGGAACAGGTACCCAGGCCAGCCAGAAAGGTGCAAGAAGCCCACCCGATGTTCCTCCTCTCTTAGGTCCCTCCTCATCCCCCAACCAACACAATCAGTTCGCTCAACACCAACTGCTCTTCCCACCCAACTGGAAAGTACTTTCTCCCTGTGCTACCAGAGCGAATCCCAATCCCAGTTTGCACTGGTGTGCACGGAGACCAACCCAGTTGCTGCAGCAAAGCAGTGCCAGCCCGGGGCTCCCGGCCTGGATCCTGCTCCACCATCACCCCCTGCCCCAGCCCGGGAATCCCAGAGCCCGGCCCTTGGCAAGGGGACTGAGCAAACTCCGTGGCAGCCTGCAATGAAACATGACACACAGTCATTCCCTGGCACGTTGGGAAGAGATTAACAGGGGGAAAAAAAAAACCCACACCAAGTTTCGTTTGTGCTCTTGACAGAAGAATCACCTGCAACTTGCTGAGACTCTGGTGAAAGCTGAGAGGAGCAGCTGATGGTTTCAGTCTCCTTGCAGATCAGGAGCAGCCAGGAATGAGGATGACTCCCTCACCCTTCTGCTTTGATAGAGATAAGGCTGAAATACACTTCAGATTAGGAGGCACTGGGGCTGCTGGAAGGGGCGAGCACAAAATGTAAACAGCAACATGGGGAGAAAATAATTGAAAAGAGGCTGCCAGGCAGAACAAGTGACTGGGAGAGGTCAGCCCTGTGCTCTGCCTCCTGCGAGGGGAGTGCAGAGAAGCCTCAGGGATCCTGGCAATTAAAACTCTGGCACAGAAGAGCTGCTGCCTGAGTGATGGAAACAGTTCAGAACTTGCAGCAAACCCCGGCACCTTCTGTACTTGGCACTGGGTGAACACGCAAGGAGAGAGACTAAACAAAGAGCTTAAACAGGCAAAACCTGGGCAAACTGAGGCAGGGAGCAGCAGGTGAAGGATTTGGGAGCAGCACAAGGGGGTTTTTGTTTGTTTTGGGTTTGTTTTTTTTTTTGTTTTTTGGGTTTTTTTGCCCTGCTTTTCAAGCCAATATCTTCTGCATTTGTTTGTGCTGTTCTTTGGAATGGCTGAAGCAGGCTGGGTGATCACCCCGTGGAGCCCCGGCAGGGACACGGGGACACAGGGACACAGCACGAGGGGCACCCGCCCTGTGCCACTCCGAGACGAGTCAGGGAGGGGAGCAGGAGGGCTGTGGAGGTTTGGGACTGAGGGTGAACCGCTCATCCAGGCCCAGCTGGCCCCAGAAACAAAAGCTTGTGGTGCTTCAGAGGAGGCAGGTCCTGCCCAGGGCGCAGCAGAGCGGTTCAGCTCGTTCCTCCCTCGGCTCCCGCTCCCTGCCCCAGCGCTCAGATGGCCATCACAGCCGGGAGAGCAGCGAACAGCTATCGGAGTCCTCCGACAGGCTGGTGAGAGCCAGCGAGAGAGAGAGAGAGAGATCTGCAATCTGAGCTGGAAAGCGGCCAGAAAGCAGAGTTGGGGCTGATTTGCATGAAATGCAGATAAGCACCGTCGGCCCCTTTTAATTCTGAGGAGGCACTTGAGCTGCTGAATGGCAGTTCAAGGGCTCCAGAGCAAAATATTCCCGGAGACGGATGTGCACTGACCCCACCTCCTCCCCTTCCACTTTTCAGGCTGTCCCAGGCTGTTCTGACCCACCAACAAGGCACAGGAATGTCTCCCTTTTGGGATTTCCAGCCACATCACCAGGGAATGATCACTACCAGAGTGGTTTTCCTGCCGATGGGATTTGATGTGCCTGGTGGGAATAGAATCCTGGAATGGTTTGGGTTGGAAGGGACCTTAAAACTCACCTTATTCTAATCCGCTGCCATGGGCAGGGACACCTTCCACTAGCCCAGGTTGCTCCCAGCCCCATCCAACCTGGCCTTGGAGACATCCAGGGGCATCCTCTGGGAAATCCATTCCAGGGTCTCTCCACCCTCACAGGCAGGAATTCCTTCCCAATTTCCCATCTCTCCCTGTCCTCTGGCAGTGGGAAGCCATTCCCTGTGTCCTGTCCCTCCATGCCTTGTCCCCAGTCCCTCTCCAGCTCTCCTGGAGCCCCTTTAGGCCCTGCAAGGGGCTCTCAGCTCTCCCTGGAGCCTTCTCTTCTCCAGGGGAACCCCCCCAGCTCTCCCAGCCTGGCTCCACAGCAGAGGAGCAGCAGATCTTTGAAGGCTGAAGCAGTGGAGAACCTTCAGGGTGCCAGATCTGGCTGCACCACCTGCATGATCTGCAGGACACCAGGCTGGGTCAGGGACAACCAGTGTCTGGGGGTCACTGTGGATACAGCAGGGCTGATTTCCTGCAGATCCAGCTCGGAAGTGGATGCTCTGATGTCTGATCTGAGCTCACACCACCCCAGAAACACCGTCACGTGCCTCTAACAAACCTCCCCTCTCAGAAGGGACCACCAGGTTTGGAAAGCTGGGATGGCAGAGACACACACACACTGCACTGCCACACACAGGGGACTCCTCCTCAGGAAATCGCTTTTAAAAGCTTTTCTCCCCCCCCCCAAGATACACTTAATTCCTTTTAATTTTGCTGTTAAAAAATACTTATGCTGTGCAATCTGAGCAGTTTGCTCTTGACGATCAAGAGCCCAAACTCTGAATTCAACAGTTTGGCCAGTTAAGCTGTCACATTCACATCCTTAATTCCCTCAGCAAAAAGCTGGGGGAGGTAGCAAATAGTGTCTTCTGCTCATTTACTTGGCAGGTGGAATTTATTTTTAGCATTTACCCGAATATTTTACAGCATTCCCCACTACCCCCTTGGCAAAATTTCGTGGAAATTTAGGAATGAGAGACATCCCACAGCTCGGGGCTGTGTGGTGAGAGCAGAGGGAAAGAGAAGTGGTAAAAGGGAGGATGGATTTTTGTGAGTGCTGAGAGAGGCAGGTTATTAAGGCTTTATTGAATTATTACATCACTGAAAGGTTAAAAAAGGGGCATCTTTAGAATACCTCCAAATGGTTCTTTCTTCTTTCTTGAAGAGGAGACAAAGAAAAAAAAAAAACTAAACACAAATGAAATTAAATCAAATGAGTTCCTGGACTGCTTAATATGGTATTTTACCCCCATTTAAAACATCCCTCAGGAGACGAGGCTGATTTAATAAGCCTGAGAGATGTTGCAGTGAAGACTGAAATGCCTTGATGAAAGAATAACTTGGCTGGGGCTGCATTAGCCTGGGAAACCTGTTCCAGCTTCTTAAAAGGAGTCTTTTAATCCAGTCTTGAAATGGAAAGAAAGGATCAGGCAGAAGATATTCATAAAGGGGAATAAAAGGTACAAGCACTTACAGGGCTCTGAGAGGGAAACCGGGCTGATAAACCAGGCTAATCACGGGGTTTAATTGCAAGGGGCAACAGTTCAACTGGGCAATTCAAATGAAGACCCTCGAAGGCAGAAGGGCCCTTTCCTGCATGGCCAGTGCTGCAGTTTGCAGTGTCTGACATCCTGGGGAATTCCCAGTTCCAGCAGCTGGGTAGGGAAGGGACTTTCCTCCCTCCTTGCAGGATGGGGGAATAGCCCTTCCTGTTCTCTGGTGAATGTCGTTGGGACATCTCAAACCTTCCATAGGGTCAGGAACTGCTGGGATGGATCATTAGGGGTCTGCTCCGAGCCACGGAGACCCTGAGGGACCTTCTGTAGCGTTTCCCCAGACCTGTGGCTGGAAACCACCAACAGCTCCTGGAGCTACAGCTCCAGAACCCCCAGTTCTGGAGGGGCTGGAAACAAGGGATTCCTTGAGGGGTTTATCCTGGAGGTGCTCAGCGTTTTGTCCCTCCCCTCTCCCCCTCCAGCTGAGATTTAAGACAACAGTTTGCAGGTACCTGAGGGAGATTCCTGGCTCTTCCCACCCATCACACCCCCGGGGATGTGTCAGGCTGTGGCTGATGCTGCTGGAGCCCCAGCTCTGCAAACCCCTCTCTCTCTTCTCTGTCCCCACCCTGGATCAAAGGCAGAGGGCACGAAGGGCTCTGCTCTCTGCTCTCTGCTGGCTCAAGCTTCTAAGTCCCACCTAATGCAATTTAGAGCCACAAAGCTTAAACTCTTACTTAATTTCATCAGGAGCTGAGAGCTCTGAGCATCTCTGCCGTGGGTTAACTCTTAGGGACCCGTCTGTGGTTTTATGCAGTGAAATGCAGAAGATTTGGATGCTACAAGATCCTCACAAGCATCATTTACCTGTCCCTCAAAGGTGGGAACCATTGATCCCCGTGGCTGCTGCCCCAGCCCTGCCTCAACTCAGGGACGGATTCATGATTTCTCCTTAATTTGGGGGGCAGCAGGAGGGACGCAGAGCAGCCCCTCCCCATCAGAAATTCAGAATTAGACACCCCTGGGCAATCCCCATCTGCCTAAAGGCCGAGTTCTCTCCCGCAGAAGCAAACCCAGGTAAAGCATCGGAGCTTTGTGAAGTCTGCGGCTAATCCCGCAGAGCGGTGGGTGGAAGATTCCCTCTGGGGATGTGATGTTTCCTTTGGAAAAGTGACACTGGGGCAACCTCTAGCGGAGGCAGGAGCTGCAGGAGCAGCTCAGGGACAACCCCGGGGCCAAGCCCCGCCGAACTTCTGCTTTTAAATGAGGGCGAAACTGGGTGAGGTCCTCCAGGAGCAGAGCTCGAGCTTTGCCGGGGCTGCTCCGAGTGCAAACAAGGCAACACCCTGTTGTTTATCGTCCAGGGGAGAATTCCTTCCCTCCGGCTATTTAAAAACTTGCTTCTCTTTTTTTTTCCAACGAGCTTTTCAGAGTCATCCCCAGGCCAAGCCCGAAGGGAAACCCGCTTTGCCTTGAAAAAAAAAGCAGCCGATCCACACACACACACACACACCCCGCGCTGCTGCTCTGACGGGCCTGTTTGGGAAGAAGCTCCGGGAGCAATTGGAGCCATAACACAGGGCTCTGAGCACCAGGCACGAGGCAGAAGCCAGGCAAGAAATTATTACTTCTGCTTCTGTTCCATTATGCTTTATGCTAAAAGACTGAAATGATCAATGCTGTGTTAATAAAATTTCATTTGGCTCATTTAATAGATGACTTGGTAGACGAGTGAGTTTGGCTACGACCAGTAATGGAATTAATGACTATGCGAGCAGCACGTTCCCTCACAGAAATACTTTATCCTGGCACAGTCCTTCATTCCAAGGGAAACACGGGTGCTCTGCAGGCCGGTGCTGCCTCTTCATGAGCACAGGTGTAAGTTGGGTTTGGAGACGGGAGTAAAATGTTCCTGTAGGACACAGGTCGAAGCTCCCAGAGAGCTGAACCTCAGAGCCAGGAGTTTATATCCCAACCGGCCCAAGTCCTCCCGTTGTGTTTCCTCACTAATGGCACCGATTTCCCTGGGCTTTGCAGCGTGAGGGCTCAAGACAAGAGCTGGGAATGAAGTTTGTCAGCTCCGCTCAGTCGGATCCGGGAGTTGCCGCCTGGCTGGGCTGGCACTTCTAGCTTTTTCAGCTGTGGGCCCCAAACTCCTCCAAAAAAACCCCCTGTGGATGATGCAGCAAATGGAGCTTGGCTGGGGTGGAGATCTGAATGCCCAGATCACAGTCTCGGTTATTCCAGTGTTGCCAGAAGGTTTATTCATGTTGGAGAGGCCTGGGAGGGGGTTACATCGACCGACCACTCGTGGTGCTTCTGCTTCCACCATCCCCTGCCAGCCCTCCAGCAGTGGGAGTTTCTCTCTTAAATGAGGTTTAATCCTTAGGGAAAACACTAGGAACTGTGCCAAAAGCACTGGAGCTGCAGGGATACGGAACACAGCATGGAAAGCCAGCTCCAAAGTCCGAGGGACCTTGGGACCAGCTGTGGGTCCCCTCCCCTTTGCTGGGCAGCAGGTCAGGGGGGATGTTGGTCCCAGCGTGGCTGGGCAGGGTGGGCAGGGAAGGAGGGCACTTCTCCTGCTCCTTGAGTGTCTTCTGTGTCCAAGGGAAGGAGCTTTGCTTGGTGTTTTCTTCTCTCTTCTCCAGGGGAACCCCCCCAGCTCTCCCAGCCTGGCTCCAGAGCAGAGGGGCTCCAGCCCTGCAGCATCTCCGGGGCCTCCTCTGGACTCTCTCCAGCAGCTCCACATCCCAGAGCAGGAGGCAGCTCTGCAGGTGGGGTCTCAGGAGCATCCACAGGATAAACTTTATATGCAGGAGTGGAAATCCCACCAGGGTCTGGCCCTGAGGGTGCTGTGGTGAGAGGAAGCTGCCCTGGGAATGGGTGAAAGCTGGGAAATATTCTGTTTAGATAGCACAATTAATTGAAAAAAATGCAGCTTTGGGTCACCTGTTTGTACTCTTGGCTCTCTTAAAATGAAGTGACGTGAATGTGTCAGAGACTGAGAGTTCTCCTTTCAAAACACTGACCTTTAAAATTCCCTTCATTTTAACACAAAGGAAGAAAAACCTTCCCTTCCCCCAAATATACACCTTTTTCTTTGGCTTGGATGGAAGTAATTTGAGTTCCTGTTGTGGTTGTCGAGCCAGAGAAGTCAGTTTTTCTCTCTGTGCTGCAGCTAATTTAGAATTGCTGCATAAATTGTCACTTCCCTCGGTGCCTAATATGCCTCAGCTAAGCACAGATTAAAAATGAGACAGGTGCTAAACGCAGCTTTAATGTTTGCACTTCTGTGATGATCCTTTTCCCACTTCTTCTCTGATGCCCTCCCCTTTCCCGTGCTGGAGTGAGGGGAGAAGAGTTCCCAAAGTGCCTGTTGAAAATCCACCCTTTGCCTTCCAGCTTCTGCCCAGCCCCTGGGATCTGCTGGGGTGGGATCATCCCACATGGCCCCGGCTGGAGAAGTGATGATGTTACTCGGCTGCTGCGAGGAAAAAGGGGATAAATTTTCTCAACCACCACCCTCTGAGTTCTGATCCTGCATCAAGTCAAATCCTGGGCTCAGTTTTGAGCCTCTGATGACAAGAAGGACACTGAGGGGCTGGAGCGTGTGCAGGGAAGGGAACGGAGCTGGGAAGGGGCTGGAGCAGCAGGAGCTGCTGAGGGAGCTGGGGGGGCTCAGCCTGGAGCAAAGGAGGCTCAGGGGGGACCTTCTGGCTCTGCAACTCCCTGACAGGAGGGGGGAGCCGGGGGGGGGTCGGGCTCTGCTGCCAGGGAACAAGGGACAGGAGGAGAGGGAACGGCCTCCAGCTGGGCCAGGGGGATACTGGGGTCAGTAAGGGGGATTTGGGGGAGTCCAAGGGGGGTATTGGGGTGACTAAGGGGGGGTTTAAGTGTCTAAGGGGGATATTGGGGTCACTAGCAGGGGATCTGGGGGGGTCCAGGGGTGATACTGGGTTCTCCAGGTGAGGGGTTGGGTGATCTAAGGGGAGTATTGGGGTCAGTCTTTGGCAAAGAAACAGAGCCAAGCTTCAGGAGCTTCTGGAGCAGAAAGCTGGACAAAAGTTCTACTTCTCTGGAATCCCAGAACCCCAGAATGGTTTGGGTTGGAAGGGATGGTAAAGCTCACCCAGTCCCACCCCCTACCACGGGCAGGGACACCTTCCACTAGCCCAGGTTGCTCCAAGCCTTGTCCAACCTGGCCTTGGACACTTCCAGGGATGGATTTTCTCCCCTAGTGTGAAGTGAGCTTTTGTTAAGTGAATTTAAGTGCTTAACCCTGCTCACAGCATTACCTGGGAGCCCACACGAGGACCAGCAGCTTTAGATCTTGCTGGGCACTGACAATGACAGCAACAATCTCACTCCTAAGCTCTGTTTGTTGGTTCCCGAACAACTTTGAGATATTGACAAAATAGTCAACATTTTATTTTTAGTGATCCTTGCAGAGTCATCCTGGAAAAGCAGGCATTTAGAAAGGGAAGGCATTGTGAGGCTGAGAACTATTCTTCCATTCAGGATTGCTAAAAGTGCTTGAAAGTTTCTGCAAATGGAAAAGAAAACCCATTTATTTGCCGACCATAACACTGGCATGAGAAACCAGGCAGTGAGTGAGAGTGACTCTCAAACACAAAGGGCTTGTTTCACCAAGGCCTTCTCAAAAGGGGACTTAAAGCACCAGCTCGTGGGGGGCTGAAAGGTAGAAAATAATTGAAATATGAGGCATGTCTTAACATCCATGAGCTCTGCATCCAGCGCAGAGCATTGAAACATGGAATGGTTTGGGTTGGAAGGGACCTTAAAGCTCATCTCATTCCACCCCCTGCCACGGGCAGGGACACCTTCCACTAGCCCAGGTGGCTCCAACCTGGCCTTGGACACTTCCAGGGATGGGGCAGCCACAGCTTCTCTGGGCAACCTGTGCCAGGGCCTCCCCACCCTCACAGGGAAGAATTTATTCCTAATATTCCACCTAAATGTTCACTTTTCCAGTGGGAAGCCATTCCCTGTGTCCTGTCCCTCCATCCTTTGTCCCCAGTCCCTCTCCAGCTCTCCTGGAGCCCCTTTAGGCCCTGCAAGGGGCTCTCAGCTCTCCCTGAAGCCTTCTCTTCTCCAGGGGAACCCCCCCAGCTCTCCCAGCCTGGCTCCAGAGCAGAGGGGCCCCAGCCCTGCAGCAGCTCCGGGGCCTCCTCTGGACTCTCGCCAGCAGCTCCACGGCCCTGTGCTGTTGTTCCCAGGGCTGGAGGCAGCTCTGCAGGGGGGGCTCAGGAAGATGAATTTTTTGTGCAGGAGTGGGAATTGTGCCAGGCTCTGCCCATGAAGGTAATCCAATCTAAACACCCCCTCTGGCACCGGGGAGCCATTCCCTGTGTCCCGTCCCTCCACCCCCTTGTAGCAATTCACACCCCGGGCTGCCCCTGTCCTGCCCACATCCCACCCCCTCCTCTTGTCCCCAGATCCCCTGGGCTGTCCTTCCCCAGCCCTCCCGGTGAGCCAAGACACAGCCGTGGGCTGTCCTGCCTCCAGCCCTTCCCTCCCAGCCCTGCCAGGGCTTCCAGGCTTGGATTTCCCACTCGGGGTCCCCAGAAGCCGAAGGCAAACGGCACGAGCCAGCGATGCCTCCCGTCCAAAGGGCAGAGAAGGACCTGGAGCAAACAAAACCAGCTTGTCTGTCTCAACACCGCAGGGCCCGGGGAAGCTCCTGAAGCCCAGCCAAACATTACAAAAGCCCAGGCTGATGTTTTCCCCTCTGAGGGGCACGTCTCCCACTCCCCCCTGTCCCTCCCGTGGTCCCTGCGGTCACTGCAGTGCCGGGCCCCTGTCCCAAGGAGATTCGGAAACGCAGGTGGCACCGAGGAACTCCTCAGCACGTGAGGAAAAAAAAGAAAAATCGAGTTTGCCTGTGACAAAATTGAATACAAACGAGGCCCAGGGGCAACCAAACCCCAAACTAGGAGGGGTTTATTGCTGTTTTTATCTCCAGGGCGAAGAAAGCGGAGCCACCAGCCAGTGAGACTGCAGAAAGAAACAGGGGCTTGGTACATCGTCCTGACGTTCCAAGACCAGAATTCTCAGTTTCGTGCCAGAAATACAGAACTTTTGGGTTTTTCAGCTCAGCAGTGATCAAACTTTTCCATCTAATTGTTGATGCTCATAAGCAGGTGGAGGCAGAGCACCAGGGATGTTTCTGGGAGGTACCTGTTGCACTTCCCACCCATCCCTTGCTGTTGGGTTCACACTATTTTTTTCCCCTCTCACACGTAATTTTTAGGGAGTTAAGGGCCAGATGGAGGTAGGATAATAACGTCAGCTTTTACTACTGGACAAGGAAATATTTTTCTCTGGAGCACAAGCACAGCATGAAAGGAAAAGGATCTGAACGTGCTGCTTCTGTACAGTCCGTGGAAGTGCCCAGCTGGGCTGGCAGCAGGAGCTTGTTCCTCTCTGTTCCTGAGTTACTGAACTCATTTGCTTTTGGCCTGGATGTGGTTTCCAGAGCTGTTCTGGAAATGTAAACTTGAATAAAAGGAGCAGGAAGGTTTGAAAGCACAGGTTCTTGTGCCCTGCAACGCGGGCACAGAGCCCGCTGGGGCAGCTCATGGCACCCATGGACCTGCTCGGTCCCTGCTGCTGAATAAAAATGAAATTCAGAGGAAAGGAAAATAGCAAATAAAAGAAAACGAAAAGTGAAAAGAAGCCCAGAAGAAAAGGGGATGTCTCCGAGGGTTTGCTGTGGCTAAAGTGCATGTTCCAAACATTGACAGATGGATGGTTGTGGAGCCAGCCAAGGACTGTCGGTGAGGAATAACAGGATGGGGCTGGAGAAGGGGCAACAGGGAGGTAGGGCAGGACTTTTCTAGGATAAACATCCTTGTTCTGGTCCCTTGCCTTGCCTTGCCTTCCCTTCCCAAACCTTCCCTTCCCAAGCCTTCCCTTCCCTTCCCAACCCTTCCTTTCCCAACCCTTCCCTTCCCAAGCCTTCCCTTCCCTTCCCAACCCTTCCTTTCCCAACCCTTCCCTTCCCAAGCCTTCCCTTCCCTTCCCAACCCTTCCTTTCCCAACCCTTCCCTTCCCAAGCCTTCCCTTCCCTTCCCAACCCTTCCTTTCCCAACCCTTCCCTTCCCAAGCCTTCCCTTCCCTTCCCAAACCTTCCCTCCTCTTTAATCCATCTCTCTCCCTCTTCCCTTTCACTTCACCCCTTTGTTCAAACCCCGACACCCTGAGCTTGTCCTGGGAGATCCCGGACAACTTACACCAATTTCCATGCCAAGTGTCTACTTCAAACAATCCTAAATTAGAAATTCGAAATGATAACAAGCCTCTAGAACTCCACGAGCTTTTGTGCCCCTCTGACTTCTGTCACCCTTTCAACCCCGAGCATCCCTAAATCGTGGGTGCTCCCTCCCCCTTGAGGGGGGCCAACCACAGGCATTGAGCTGCACCTCCTTTTCCCTGAATATTCTCCTTTAACCAGCACAATTCAAGCCACAGTTTCTACTCTGGAACATTTTTTAACACCTGAGACAGCGACACAAAGCGCAGGGGCTGGAATGGAGCATCATCCATTCCTGGAAGTGCCCCTCTGGAAAACAGGGTATATTTGTAAAAAGCACAGCTGTTCCTTTGTATTTTCTTTTCTTTTTTCTTTTTTTTTTTTTTTTTCCAAGTGTTTTCTTCTCCTAAAAAGCACTTACTCTGGGCTGGTTAACCAGACAGATTAATTCATGTGGATCCTTGCAGGGCTGTCACCGGTGGGGAGAGAGCTTGGATTGTATTATTCCCTATTGTCAACAGAGGCACTTTGTAATAGATTTATGGCTAATAAAATCTTTTAGTAGTAGAGGGTCCTTGAGTTGCAATTTTGAACCTTTGGCCCTTGCTCAAATCACCAGCAGATGCAACATTAATAAAACCAAATAGCACGTGGATACTAAGGAGGCATATGGTTGGGTCCTGGAAAAGGCAGTAAAACACAGGAGAGGGATCTTTACAATCTGCTTTGACCCGATGGGATCATTCTTTTAGTGGTGAAATTACTCTGTACAGACACATGATATCGGATGGCTCAGATTAGAGGAGTAATTCCCGGAAATTCAGGAGTTTTGGGTTGATGCTGCTCAATAGCAGGTTTTCATCTGAAAACCTGGGCTGAATTCACAAGCAGGGCACGGTGAGGAGAGAGCTGAACTGTGGCTGAGGGAGCGAACAGGTGCAAAATAAAGAAAATTCAGAGCTCTGGGGAAAGCTTCTTTATAAAGTGATCCCTTTTCGGCTGCAGACTGCAGGACAGGCTGCCAGCATGCACCAGGGATCCATCAAACCTGCCCTCAAACTCAAGCCAGAGACTTCAAACCAAAGGCTCCGGGTACAATTTCATCTCATTTTGGCTCCTCTGCTGCTCTGTCCTCACCTCCTGTGTTAGCAATAAACAGCAGGAAAGCAGTGACAGAGCTCCTTAAGTGAGCACGTGTAGAATTCCGGCCCCTCTCCCGCGGTCCAGGTGCACGGCCCGTTCCTGCAGGAAGGGGGTGGTGAGCCCAGGCATGGAAAGCAGCAGTTCTGGTCACCAGTGCAGAGGGAAATCCCCTCCTTGCCCATGTCCAGCTGAGCTGTGATGGGATTACAACCTCGCACTGCTCGGATTCACATCCAGGTGGATGCGATTCCCATCAGGCTGTGGATTCATGCCCGGATTTTTTCAGGCAATCAATGCCTGCATGAGTGAGGGCGGGCACCACTTCTGCTGTCCTGCCTGCACTTCTCCCAGCTCTGGGCAGCTCAGGACCTGCCCAGGCACTGCTGAGAGCAGCAGGCACAGCCCTGACTCTGGAGAAGGGAACAGAGCTGGGAAAGGGGCTGGAGCAGCTGAGGGAGCTGGGGGGGCTCAGCCTGGAGAAAAGGAGGCTCAGGGGGGACCTTCTGGCTCTGCAACTCCCTGACAGGAGGGGGGAGCTGGGGGAGGTCGGGCTCTGCTGCCAGGGAACAAGGGACAGGAGGAGAGGAAACCTCAAGTTGCACCAGGGTGGGTTTAAGTTGGATATTATGGAAAATTTCTCCATGGAAAGGGCTGTCCAGCCCTGGCACAGCTGCCCAGGGAGGTGGTGGAGTCCCCACCCCTGGAGGGATTTAAAAGCCCTGTGGATGTGACACTTGGGGACGTGGGTCAGTGATGGCCTTGGCAGTGCTGGGTCAAAGGTTGGACTCGAATTGTTGGAGGATTTTTCCACCCTGAGCAGTTCTGTGATTCCGTAAGTCACAAGTCGCTGGGAGCTTTGCTCTCTTACTGCCCTTGGACTCTCAGGGTCTGAGGCTGTTCTTGGGGTTTGATGCTGCTCTCAGGGTCTGATGCTGCAGCAGCGCTGCTGAGACAGGACCAACATCACACCCTGGGAGTGAAAAGCTCCCAAAATGCCTCTCAGTTGTCCTTTTTTTTCTGGGCACGAGCAGAGAACACGGAGCGAGAGGAGCGTGAGGCGGTTCCGGCCGAGAGGCTGCAGCCGCATCCAGAGCTCTGCAAGTGAGTTTTGTTGCTAATTAAATCCTTTCTCCTGATTATTTATAGCCCTCTATTTACTGGCTCATTGATTTTAGAGGCCATGTTAGTTTGCTTTTTTACATGTCTGTCTGAATGGGTAGATTATAACTTATTACACAAAGAACAAGTGAATTGGTGTCAGAATGATCTATTACACAGATGGTCTGCGAGCAAAGGGCCTCTGTCTTTGGCTCTGGAATACTGAGAAGCCAGGGAAAGATGCTGAGCCCAGTTCATTTGGTGCAAAATAAGAGTGTCACCCCTGCCAAGGGCTGTTTTGGGAAGCTCAGGACATTGGATCCAAGCAGTTCCTTCTGGTGCTGGCCGGGGGTCAGAGAGGAGACAACTGGGCAGGTGGACCCCAAAAAGCTGCCTGGGGAAACACCAGAATTGTGGATGGTGAGGAAAAAAAAAGAGTGTGTGCTGCCCATAGCAAGAGAACTATGGGATGTTAATTGGAATTAGCAGGCAGCAGCCTTGAAAACAAGCTGATCCCACATGTAGCAATAACGTGGAGCTCTGCCACAAGCTGCTGTAAGGGCTGGAGGTTTGTGTGGTTTCAGAAGCAGAGAAGGTGATGGGAGAGGACAGCCCTGAAGGGATCCTAAGCACAAAGTTACCCTGCTTTAGGACCCCCCCCCCCCCCAAGTCACAGTGCAAACCCCACAAGTCGCTGTGGGGCGTTCAGGGAAATCAGCAGGATGAGCTTCCTGGATTCCCCCCTTTGTTCCTGGCAGTTGCAGTTGGCCACTGTCACACGGAGACGAGCCTGAGCCAGGAGAGCTGATCCAAACTGCCCTTAATTGAGTCCAAGCTAACAATCAAAGAGGAAGCTGGAAGCAGAGTTAACCCGGGAACCCGAGGCAGTTCAGCGAGCAGGAGCCTCCTGCAGTGCCCACGTGGAGGCTGAGAGAGACCAAAAACCCTCAGCGTCCCCCAAAGCCACCGAGGGAGCACAGATGAAGAGCTCAGCCTGCAAACACATTAACCCCACTGCAGGGGGGCTTTGTACCTCGCGGGGGCCTTCAGTTTAAAGGATTCAAACCCATTTCCCAGGGTGAGCAACCCTTTCCCGCTGTATTTATGTGGCCCTTCAGTGGTGGCACCTTGAGATCAAGGGTTCCCAGCTGTCGCCGGGAGGGAGCTGTTGGCACTCTGGCAGGAGCTGGGTCGTGTGTCACAGAGCAGGGTCAGGCCTGCCCAAGGACAAACAGCTGCTCTGGTGTCCCCAAGGGGCCTCACAGTCAGGGGAGGTCGAGGGTCAGACACCGTGTCCATCATTCCAGCCCTGGAAGACCAGTCAGGCTGTTTGTGCAGAAACAGCCCCGGACTGACCCTGCACTCAGCGTGTTCCAGTGCTGTCTGTCACCACTCTGGGGACACACAGCACAGATGTAGTGGGAGTTGGATCAGGAGGGGCTGGATCTGGGGCCACAACTGTTATGAGGAGACCACAGAACCACAGAACATGCAGGTTGGGAAAGACCTCCGAGATCATCAGGTCAAGCGTTTGAATACCCCCCACACCCACGAAACCATACCAATAAGTTCAACATCCCTAATTTTTTGAGCACTTCCAGGGATGGTGACTCCACCACTGCCCTGGGCAGCCCGTTCCAATGCTGAACCACTCCTTCAGTGAAGAAATGTCACCTGAACTTGGTTAGAACATGGTGCAAATAACGCCCAGATTGCAGGTTTGATCCCTGGAGGGGCCCTTCCCTTAAGAGCTGGACTCGATGATCCTTGTGAGTGCCTTCCAACTCTGGATATTCCGGGATTCTGTGACGCCCACCACGAACCTCCCCTGGCTCTGGGCTCTGCTGCAGCACAAGCTGAACCCCTGGCTGGGTGTTGAGGCCACCCAAGTGCCTGTACCCCAGGTTTTGGGGCAAGTTTTTTAGGACAGGTTTTTTAGCCAAACTTGGCACTCCAGCCAAGTGAAGTGGCAGCAGGTCTCTGGCTGCCCCTGCTGTGGGGTATCTGACACATCTGCATGTCCCAAACCAGCCAAACCCCACCCACACCAAACCTGTCCCCGACCCTATAAAGTCAGATACAAGCAGGCAAAAAACCTGGTGATTTTGGGTGGCTGCAGAGCCCCAGTTTTTTCATTGCTATTCCAGGCCTTTCTTCCAGGTGTTGGCTTGCCCACTGCTTTGTCAGCTTGTACCTGACCTTTAAATTTACTGTATTTGCAAGAAAAGAAAGCAGGTTCTTTCCCTCTCTCCCCCAATTGTTTCGTGCTTAAAGGAAATAGACTTTTGTTTCAATAATCATAAACACAAAAGGTTCCCCAGAGGGTTGTTTGAGACTCCAAGCTAGTTAAAAAGAACATTTGCATGAATTAAAGAGCAACAACAAGTCACCACTGATCTAAGCCGCTTTCTGGTGCTTAACTCGTGTCTGTAGGTGGGGGGAAAAGCAAGACAGGCCGGTAGGAGGGAAGAAAGATGAAAACGGGGATGTTTGTTCTGCTTTACAAGCAGAAAGCGGGGGAACAATCCCTGTCCTTCAGCACCACGTGGTCACTTTGTGCTGTAACAAGGCGTAAAGGACAACAGTCCTCTCTGCGATGGCTCAGACTTTTTGTCTTTCACCAGACAGCCGCGGGATTAAGGAGGAATAAAGGGAGTTTTCACGCTGGGTCCGTTGTTATTCAGAGCTGCTGCAGCACAGGGAGGACGGGGGAGTTGACTCTGGTGCCGAAGGAGCCGCGTTGGGCACCAGCCTGGGTGCTGTTCCTTCATCCTTCCACTGCAAACCCTGGATGGAACTCCCAGAGTGGCTGAATTGCACGGCAGGAGTAAAACCCCCAAAGTGGGCACATCCACAGCTCCTCAGTACACACCACGAGGCCCAGAAATGCACTGTTTGCCTGTGTCTCGCTGGTGTTTTTCTTTTGTTCACATCAGGTCTTGCTTATGGATATTATTTGATTATTATTAATGGTGTGAAAGCGTCAGGGCAGGGTCAGGTTGGATCTCAGGGAAAGGTTCTTCCCCCAGAGGCTGGTTGGGCACTGACCAGGCTCCCCAGGGCAGTGGGCACAGCCCCAAGGCTGCCAGAGCTCCAGGAGGGTTTGGACAACGCTCTGAGGGACAGGGTGGGATTGTTGGGGTGTCTGTGCAGGGCCAGGAGCTGGGTGGAGGATCCTTGGGGGTCCCTTCCAGCTCAGGATGTTCCGTGTTTCTGTGTCCGACCTCAACAAACCTTTACATCTCCAAACACGACCGTTCTGCACCTCCTGGTTCCAACCGCACAGACGCCGCTTTGGGAAGTCTCCTCCGACACCGGGAATGGGTTCCTGGCAGACCTGGGGGCTGTTTCCCACACCACAGCTCCTGTCCCATGGGAATCCATGTGATGGGGGTTAAATGAGCCTCCAGCACCACCCAGCACTGGGCAGATTGTGTCAAGCTGCCAAAAAGCTTTGCTGGGTTGAGGTGAAGGCCACCAGTCACTGAGGACCCTCAAAGCCACCCTCTCCCCCTCCCCATCTCCCCTGCCAGGGGTGAGACGTGGCCACAGACACATCAGAATCCACACACCCACACACGACTCTGGATCCAGCATTGTATGTCCTCGTTCCCCCCCAGCATAGCTGGAGAGGTGGGAAGATGAGGATAAACTCCTCCAGGGGCTGACTAAAATCCTGTTGTGTTGTTTGTTATCCTGCCACACGAAATGGATGCGAAACCATCTCCTCTGGAGCTACTGCTGGGACTCCACAGCCTCTCACAGCTACAGACACGGGCCTTTGTCAGAATTATCATGTTCAGAGAAGTCAACACGCTCTGAAACAACCAAAAGAGCCCCTTGGAAAGGGACTGAAATGTAAAAGTCCTTTTTTATAGGAGAAAAGCTCTTGTTGAATGCACTCACAGCGCTGTGAGACACAAACCTAACAGGCAGATTTGACAGGGATGATGCAGTTTAAGAGCTCCAGGAGATCAGATACCAAACACCCAGGTGCTGCCTGGCTCAGATCTGCCTGGGTTTAATGCCTTGTGTGGGAAGGAAACTTTGCTGAAAGTTGGGTTGGAGTCTGTGAAGCCTGGATGGGTTTGATCAGTTATTCAACCATAGCTCAAAGTCTGTTCATCTCCATAAAAACAAAGTGACTTGAAGTGGAAGGCAAAGGGTTGGGGGGCAGAACAGGGGGAACAAGCCCAGCACCAGGACAGGGGGAATGTTGGGAGAAGGTTTATTCAGGAACTAGTCACAGAATCTTACAATTATAGAATCCCAGGATATGCTGAGCTGGAAGGGACCCCCAAGGACCATCCAGTCCAACCCTCAGCCCTGCACAGGCCCAGCCCCAAGAGTCCCCCCCTGTGCCCCAGAGGAGCAGCCAAAGCCTCCTGGAGCTCTGGCAGCCTTGGGGCTGTGCCCACTGCCCTGGGGAGCCTGGTCAGTGCCCAACCAGCCTCTGGGGGAAGAACCTTTCCCTGAGATCCAACCTGACCCTGCCCTGACACAGCTCCAGCCCTTCCCTGGGGCCTGTCCCTCCTCTGTCCCTGCCCAGGCAGTTGAGAACTGAGAATCCTTCAAAATCCTCTCCTGAGGGCAGTTTGGGTTGGGACAGGGCAGCCACAGCAGCTCAGGCAGGAGGGGTGCAGGGGCAGGGCTGGGGCTCAGCATTTTGGAGAATCACAGAATCCTTCAGGTTGGAAAAGCCCTCTGAGATCATCCAGTCCAACCTTCAACCCAGCACTGCCAAGGCCACCCCTAACCCACGTCCCCAAGTGCCACATCCACAGGGCTTTAAAATCCCTCCGGGGACGGGGACTACACCACTGCCCTGGGCAGCTGTGCCAGGGCTGGACAGCCCTTTCCATGGGGAAAATTTTCCTAATAGGGATTTTTCCTAATAAGGTCCATGGGGTTATGTGTAACCCCACAGGATACTCTGGGAGGGCCCTGTCCCCTCAGCATGGGGCCCTCTGCAAGGGGGAAAGGCCCACCATGATGTCACAGATGGGGACGAAGCTCTTAATTCGAGATGGGGGAAATTTAGAAGTCATTGCTGGGGTGAGAGGTGGGATCTTCCTCAGTGTGAACTGCTCAGTCTAACGGATAAATAAATAAAACTCCAATAAATAGCTCCAGTGGCAGAAGTTCAGGTTGCTGTCGGTGTCCTGGGATGAAGTGGTTGTGACCCAGTGACCTGCCCCACATCCCAGTCCTGCCTGGTCCACCTGTGATGTCACATTCTTGTGGGAATGTTTGCACAAGGAGGGTGGAAGTGGCTGTTGTGTTTGTGGGAAACCAAGGCAGGAGAGGTGAGCAGGAAAGGGAGAGCACTTCCCTGCTGGCTCATGTCCTCTGTGCCTCGCTGGCTCGGGCAGAGACGAGACAGAATTTAATTTCCCATCCCCCGGAGGGACTTCCCCTCTGAAAACGCTGCAGAGGGAGGGAAAACTCTGCTGCTGCCATTCTCAAGTAAATATTTTTCCAGGCACGGCAGTGCTGCATTTATCTGAGAGAACAGCAGCGTTTTGCCAGAGGCAGGGGCAGAGCAGACCACGGCTTCACAAGCTGGAGCTGTGATTTGGGGAGTTTTAACCTCCAAGGACCAGCTACAGCAGCACCCTGCTGGCATTTCCAAAACAGATCGATACTCCACGCCAGGCTGACTCCACCGCCTGCTTTTAGCAACACTTCAGCTTGTCATGCCTTGTAGTTTCCCGGGAAGGCACGAGAAAGGCAAGCACAACTACAAGCAGCAGCTGTGGGACTGCTGGAGAGATGCTGCGTGTGCAGTCAGGTCACAGGGACAGACACGGAGCTCTGCTCTGGGGGGAGCAGGGACAGGCCCCAGGGAAGGGCTGGAGCTGTGTCAGGGCAGGCTCAGGTTGGATCTCAGGGAAAGGTTCTTCCCCCAGAGGCTGGTTGGGCACTGACCAGGCTCCCCAGGGCAGTGGGCACAGCCCCAAGGCTGCCAGAGCTCCAGGAGGCTTTGGCTGCTCCTCTGGGGCACAGGGGGGGACTCTTGGGGCTGGGCCTGTGCAGGGCTGAGGGTTGGACTGGATGGTCCTTGGGGGTCCCTTCCAGCTCAGCATATCCTGGGATTCTGTTTTTTGCCTGGCATTGGAGTTTTCTCTCCCGGAGCATCATCTGGGTGGAACAACATCAGCTCCTGAAGTCACGTCAAACCCTTCTCACCGCACCACTGGCACCATCTGCCACCCATCCAGAGTCACCGCAGTGTCCCTGCAGTTGCATTCGCAGCTTTGCACCGAAGAGGTGTCTCCTCACACGCCGCGCATCCTTCCCGCTCCTTCAGGCGCCGGGGAAAGCGGCGCCCGTTCGGCTTCGCTCGTTCTGCAGGGTTTTAAATAATTGCCTCCGCCCCCCTCTCCACGCATCCCTCTCCCCCTCTGCCAAAGGCCTCTGATAAGGCAGTTTCACACACAAATCCCTGCCGCGGGGCGCCCGCCGCGGTGCTTTGTTCCTGCCACACGCCGCTGCCCGCCGGGAATTCACTCGCAGCTGCGAGGAGCTTGGCACAAAGGGAAAAGACTTTTCAAGTTTGCTCTGGGAGGAGAATAGTCACGCTGGTTAACTGAAACAGCTCCTCGCTTGGCCAAAATCCACATAAACAGGGCTCGAATGCTTTGTCCTACTTTTCCTGCAGATTCCCCTGGCTGCCAGGCGCACGAGGAGGGGGGTGAGCACAGGGAAGGCAGTGAGGGCCAAGGGAAGGCTGGTCCAGGGCTGCAGTTCCCAATTCGAGCCTGGAGGTTCCGACACGACGCCAGTAGTTTGTCTGTCAGAAATAGAGACCCCCGGGTGTAAGGGTGGATTATCTGCAGCAGTGGGGGG
Source organism: Oxyruncus cristatus (assembly GCA_013399855.1). NCBI lineage: Eukaryota > Metazoa > Chordata > Aves > Passeriformes > Cotingidae > Oxyruncus > Oxyruncus cristatus. The sequence continues at coordinate 442,610 of VXAY01000540.1, read as the reverse complement.
GATGGGAGGCTGCTTGCTGAGCTGAAAGGCCACTGGTGGGGAGGGATGTGCAGGCGTGGGGATGCCTGACATCACAGAATCATGGAATGGTTTGAGATGGAAGCCTTAAAGCCCATCCTGTCCCACCCCCTGCCGTGGGCAGGGACACCTTCCACTGGCCCAGGTGGCTCCAACCTGGCCTTGGACACTTCCAGGGATGGGGCAGCCACAGCTTCTCCGGGCAACCTGTGCCAGGGCCTCCCCACCCTCACAGGGAAGGATTGCTTCCCAATATTCCATCTATTCTTGCCCTCTGGCAGTTTAAAGTATCCATCATCCATCAGTAGCATGAGGCCAAGCTTTCAGGCACTCCCCCCATACCATCAGCTGGCAGGTACCGAGGAGCCCCAACCTGTCTCCTCTGTGTCAGGATGGTGGATGAAGCAAGGGATCATGATGATGGACTCTCTGTCAATCCAACCAATCCCAGTTTCAAAACTGGTTGTTCATACTCTCTGGACACCTCCCGCTCTCGAAAGTCACTCAGAGAGGCTCTTACAGAATCCCAGGATCACTGAATTTGGAAAAGCCCTCCCAGATCATCGAGTCCCCCCTGTGCCCCATCCCCACCTTGTCCCCCAGCCCAGAGCACTGAGTGCCACGGCCAGGCCTTCCTTGGGCACCTCCAGGGCTGGGCACTCCAAACCTCCCTGGGCAGCCCCTGCCAGTGCCTGACCACCCTTTCCATGGAGAAATTTTTCCTGAGAATTAGAAAGGAATTCCTTCTCTGGTGCAGCTCTACCTGACCATCACAGTCCCACGCACACCCACGTTTTGGTGCAGGGGGCTCTGTGAACCACAGTGTGAGGAGAACCAGGACACTGGGCTGGGCTCCAGCTGCACAGAAGAGCAGAGATAAAACGTGTGAACTCTGGAAAAGAGGATCCACACATGGAGCGTTTTCCCGGTCTGGCAGCTGAGCAGCATTTCAGCAGGTTGGGATGGGGAGGGGAGAGAGGCACACATGTGAGATGGGGTCACTGACAGCACAAAGGAAGGGTTTCTCTTTGAGGAAAGCATCTAAATACCTGGGATTACAAACTCCTTCCCTAGAAAAAAAAAAAAAAAAACAACAATGCTGACAGTTCTTCTGTTTCCAAACTCTTGTTTGATCCTTTAGGAGATACTGAGGTGCAGCATTGTGGGTGTCTGATCAATACACCCAAAGCCCGCTCTCACTTTGATCTCACACCAGGCCCTGGGTAGTTTTTGAAGTGTAAATTGTGCTTTGGAACATTTAATCTTCCCCTAAAGCCTGATAGAGGGGAGGGAATCAGCTGTTCAAAGAGCAGAGGGCAACTGAGCTGATCCCAGAGCCGATGGCAGCAAGGGCTGTTCAACTGGCCCCTCTCCCCAGCACCCAACTGGGACACCTTCCACCAGCCCAGGTTGCTCCAAGCCCCGTCCAACCTGGCCTTGGACACTTCCAGGGATTCCAGGGGCAGCCACAGCTTCTCTGCCCAACCTGTGCCAGGGCCTCCCCACCCTCACAGGGAAGGATTCCTTCCCAATATCCCATCTCTCCCTGCCCTCTGGCATCCCTTGTCCCCAGTCCCTCTCCAGCTCTCCTGGAGCCCCTTCAGGCCCTAGAAGGGGTTCTCAGGTCTCCCTGGAGTCTTCAGGCTGAAGAATCCCAGTATCAGAGGTAGACTTTACCTGTGAGGGAGTGGTTTTCATCTGGTACCAATTTACCCCAGTTTCAGTTTGTACATCAGACCCAGTCAGGGAATCCTTCAGGTTGGAAAAGACCTCTGAGATCAGCGGGTCCAACTGAATCTCAGATTCTTTGGAGCCTGATGGGGAAGAACAGGCAATAAGTAAAAGCTGATCTCAGGGAGTTGCAGAAAAATCAGCATTTCCTCACAACTAAGAAGAAAAATTCATTGGGAAATGGGAGGCTCCCAGACACTTTTGCATGGAAAGCCTATATTAAATGATCGGCTTTCATGAGATGGACAAGTTACAATCAGCATTTCTGATCTTCTCTGGGGTCTGAGTTGTACAGACGAACAACACAGGCCCTGCAAACTGCTGTTGGGAGATTCCCTGACACGAATTTCTCCAGCAATTTGCGCAAAGACCTTCCCAAACTTTCCTCCCCAGCTCCCAGCTAACGGGGAGGCAAACACACAGCGAGGCTCACACGGGATTTCTACAGGTTGGGAAGGGGCCAGGGATGGGGCAGAGGATTCAAGGAGGGGGCTGGTCAACCCCAGGGATGTGTGGATTCATGGGATGGGTAGGAATTTTAATAAAGAGGGTTTTTGAGGCTGAAGCCAAAAGCTCGCTGGTCTGAGCAGGTCGGTGTCCCCTTGGCTGCAGGATGGACAGTGGAGCTCCAAAGGGCTGTCCAAGGGTCAGAAGTGCCAGGAAATGTGCCCATCCCTGCAGGAAGGGCTGTTCCTGGGCTGGGACTGAGCTGTCCCAGGGCAGGGGTGAGAACCAGGGTGAGCTCAGCTCTGCCAGGCTGAGAAACTCTAAACTTTCACCTGCTCCTGTCAGCTAAAGACAGAAAGAATCATAAAAAGGGGGGGCAAAAAAAAAAACAAACAAAAAAAACCCACCAACCACCCAACCTCACCGAAGATTGCAGCAGTTTCTGGTGACATTTAAAGCTACTTTTTCTGTTGGATCTGCAGACTCTGTGCCCTTTTATGAGCATTCAGCTGTTTGGACTCTACACTCAAAACTGTGATGTTTTTGTTTGTTTTCCTTGCTGGAAACTAAGGACGTGTCAGGGCTTGATGAAATCACCACCCTTCACTCCCAGCACTGAAATCCTTTATCCAAGTACAATCAAAGGGCAAGGCACTGTCTGCCCTGACCTCTGCCTTCAGAGAGCTCCAAGAAACATCGGGATTGCAGGCTGTCTGTATTGTTTAGCAGATCAGGAAAGGAAGGGAGGCTTAGCAACAGTATCTCTTTATCACTCCACCTGTCAGACAAATAAAGCACTTGGATTAATCATAATCGTCCAAACCCTTATCTGAAGCACAATCTTGGACTGAGTGAATCTCCCAGAAGGATGCAAAGCCAGGCTTGGCTGAGCTGGCGGTGGGAAGGCAGAAGGAAGTGCAAACTTGGGTGGGTCAGAGGCTTGGGCCGTGTCTGGAGGGCGTGATAACAATGGACAGTGCAGAGGAATTGCTCTGGAGAAGGAAATAAAGTCTTCCCAGTTTAATCACATTGAGGTTTTGGGCAGAAAATCTCCATCACAACTCATTTCACAGCCTTGCCCTGGTGTCTTTGTGGTAGAACCCGTCTGTGAGTAACCAGGTGCTCATTTAACGCTGGTCAAACCACCAGGTAGAACCTGGAGTGTCTCCTCTGCAGCAGCAGCAGGGACAACAATGTCCCAGCATCCCGGATTTTGGGGCACCACAGCTGGGGACAGAGCGAAGGAGAGAACACCAGGGGGGACACAAAGAGGCAGATTTGGAGGTCCCAGGGCCCGTGGCTCTGAGCTGAGCTGGAGGTCACTCCTCAACCCTCCTCCCTCACCTCGGCACCAGGTGTCCCTCTGAGCTGGGAGTGACTGACAGCCCGGCGAGGGTGTTTAATGTGCCTCCAGCCAACGTTGCAGGAGGTGCTACAGCTCATTGCTGCTCAGGCACCTTGTGTGGATGATGAATGTTCTTTAATAGCTGCAATATTTAGTGTTTAATGTAAAATCACTTGCTCCAAATGCTTTGCACTTGCAAGGTTATGAGGCTCGATTTACGCTCCACTGCAGAGTTGACAAATCCTCGCTGGTCCAAGGCGGCTGCAGGGCAGAGATGGAAGTGGGGAGGGTCTTTGCCACCTCATCCCACCTTTTGTACCTTTCCACCAAGACCTCTCCTCTAAACAGCCCCCAAACAAGCAGGGTTATGTTAGTAATAGACTCCCTACACCTCCCCATAAAGACTTCCCCACATGTCCTTCGGCAGCAGCCGAAGAAAATGTTCCCATCCAGAAAAATCCTCCTGTGCAGCAAAAATCCCTCTGCTCTGGATTTCCATCCTTGCCACAACCATGTTTTGTGCTTTTCCTGTCCAATCCAGGAGCTGACAGAGGGCAAAGTCCATGAAGGGAGGAAGGAGAGACCAAAGAGGGAAGGACCAGCAGGGTTCCAGGGTGACAGTGTGCTGGCCCAGGCTCTGTGCCAGGGGCTCTGTAACTGCAGTGAGGACTCTGGAACACAGTTCAGCTCTTGGAACAGGCACAGAGATGACTTCTTGAAGGAATGGTTGCGTAAAATCCAGGGACTGGCATCCAGAACCCAGCAATCCGCTCCCATCACTGTCATTTATTTTGTGCTGCTGGTGGTTGCCCAGGGGGAGAAAAAAACAGGCAGAGATTTGAAAGACAGCGCTAATTTAATTTGCCAGAATGAATAAAGATAAGACTGTAAAGCATGTTAATGAAGCTACAGTATCACATCATTCACATGCAAGGGAAACACTGCCTTTCTCAGATCCTGATTGTCTTTTCCACATTCAAAGCTGATTAAAGCAGGATGAGGCCCTTTCATTACACGCCCTCCCACGAAAGGCAAAATGTTCTTCCAGGGACACTGGGGCACGTTTAGAACAAGCTGTGGGAGGAAAGATATGGATCCCTCTTGTCATGGCCAGTAAAATGCTCAGCTCCAAGTGCATTCACCGCTCTCACCTGTTTATTTGGGTTTTGCACCTCTGTGGGGCTCTTTCTCCCCTCCCCGCGTCCTTCATTTGCCAATTCACGGAAGCAAATTGCCCAAATGATGTTTAAAATAAAAAAAAAATAAAGGAAAAAAGGCGCTACAAACCCCAGGGAGCAAATTATGCCCCGAGAAGAAGGTGAAAGATTTTCTTCTCAGTTAAGCAAATTAGAATTTAAGGGGGAAAAAAAAAAAAAAACAAAACCAAAACCAAACCTAAATTCTAGGCAGCAGATGAAAGCCCTTGCTGGCTCCCTGGAGCACCCAGGAGGGTTCCCAGGCAGGAGTTTTCATCAGGTCTTGGCTTCAGAAAGCAGGAAAGGTTCACTCTGTATCTGTAAAGGGAGGAGAACTCTGCTCCTTACAGATAGGAAGGTTTGTGCTCCTCGCTGAGATCAGTGGGAAATTGGTTCCCAACTCCATCAGAGAGCAGAGAGCCAATGTCTGCAACTCTGAGGGAAAAAAGCATATGATTATTAAAATTAATTACCTCTCAAGCCCCCTTAATCTTGATTTAACTGCTTGAGAATGATGGATTTGCTGGTCCAAGCAAGGGGGTGGAGGAGAGTTTGAGGAGGTTTTAGAAAAGGAGTAAAAGCACTTCGCTGGCTGCGGAGGAAAGGCTCAACAAGGCTTTGTCCATGAGATCCTGTGAGCTGGAAGCCTGGCTGGGTGCCCTGTCCTGGGTCAGGTGTGCCACGTGCTCAGTTTTTAGGACATTTTGCTGCTCTTGTGCACAAAGCCTTGACCCCAGAGGGGCTGGACAGCACAAGTCACAAGCTCTGCGCTGCCCGGGACGTGGGGCTGTCTGGTTTGTGCCTCTCTGAGGTTTCCCTTAATTGCCAAAATTGCCCAGATTGAAAGTGTCCCTGGGGATGGGCAATTACAGCACAAACACCACATAATTGTGCCCATTTGTTTTAAAAAGGCAAAACCCATATAATCATGGAATCACTTGGGTTGGAAAAGCCCTCTGAGAGCAACGAGTCCAACCATCTCCCAGCACTGCCAAGGCCACCACTGCCCCGTGTCCCCAAGGGACACAGCCACAGGGCTTTTCAATCCCTCCAGGGATGGTGATCCCACCCCTGCCCTGGGCAGCTGTGCCAGGGCTGGACAGCCCTTTCCATGGAGAAATTCTTCCCAGTATCCAACCTGACCCTCCCCTGGCACAACTTGAGGTCGTTTCCTCTCGTCCTGTCCCTTGTTCCCTGGGAAAAGCCCGGCCACCCCTCCCACCCTTCCCAAGGATTCCAGCACTGGAGCAGGGCAGGATTAGAGCCTTTTGGCCATTAAAGGCCTCACGTTTCAGATCAGCTTCCCAAAATCCCTGGGCAGGGCTGGGAAGGAGAAGGGGTGATAAAGCAAAGTGGTATTTATTGAGCGTGTCCCACACTTATCCCAGCTTTTATTTTCAAGCAGCTTTTGGAGATCTCATCTCCAAGGATTTATTTTTTCCCTCTGCCTCAGCTGCCTTTGCCACTCGCCCTCCTTTTTCTCTCTGCCCAGCAGTATCTCCTGCTCCTTCCTCTGTCTAGAAAAGGGCCATGAATCCAGGAAATTCATGAACTCCCAGAAAGTTATAGCTCTTAAAAAAAGTATTCATTTGCAAGGTGAGGAATGGTTTGCTATTTATCTAAACCTGGGTGACTTTATGGAGCCATTACAGTGCAGGTTTGAATTGTAACTCCATATATCTGTCTGTAATTATTTGCTCTTAACTGTTGCTCAAAGCTTTTGTTTTACACGGAAAAGGCACGAGGAGCAAACCCGCTCCTGCTTTTCCCCGAGTCTCCAGGGACAAACCTGGGAGAGGCTTGTTGGGGTTAATTACCCGAAATCAATAAAGTGGCTCCACTTTTACAGCAGAGAGAATTGCACAAAAGAAAGGCTTGGACTTCAGGAACGCCATGAATTATTTGAAACAATAAATCTTGTCCACTCTCTGCTTTTCTTTTGGTTTCCAAACCTTTATGACTCGACTTGAATGAAGCATTCAGGCTTTTTTTCCTCCATCCCTACAAGAAAGCTTTTTGTTTTCTATTTTGTTTTCTTCTTTTTTTTTTTTTTGCCTTTTAATGAGAGAAGAAATTCTCCTGTAATCACATGCCTTCAGGAGCAGGGGCTTTATGATAGGAGAGGTGAAAAAACACTTGTGATATTTAGCAGAACAGCTGGTTCCTCCGAGCCTTTGCAGCTCTCGAGTTTCACATCCATCCCTCCCAAATTGGTGCAGGTTTGGCACAGACCCTCACCAGAACCAGGGAGTGGTTTGCACTGAAGTTTATCCGGAATAAAACACCAGTTCCAGCGCAAGAAGATCATAATTTCTGTAATTTCAAAGCTGAGCCATTGTTTGCCTTCTTTATCTCCTCTGTGCTCTCCTAAAACTTGATTTTCCTTTCAATTATGACTTCTACCTTGACTTAATTTTCTCCAGGATAAAACACCAGCTCCAGCACGAGAAGATCATCATTTCCTTCAGGATTTGGCTGAGCCATTGTTTGCCTTCTTTACCTCCTCTGTGCTCTCCCAAAACTTGTTTTCCTTGTAAATGATGACTTCGACCTTTATTGATACCTCCACCTTTATTAATACCTTTCTTATTACATATTAATAATATCAATGCATCACTCCACTGCAAGGCAGCTGGGGAAACTGAGGCAGTCGCTGTGACCATCCCACTAATTCCAAATATCCCGGGTTTCCCACATGCCAAGAAGGTGGGAAGAACATTTCACCCAACCTCCTCGAAACGTGGAGGTAATTACAGATCCTCAGCACAGCTGATCCCAGGCCAAATATTTGATAAAATACAAAATACATCTGGAACTGCCTTGGCAGAGTCTCTCCTTTCCTGGCAGAAAATTTGTCTTCGACTTTGACTAACGTGTTTTTCTTTTTCTTCTGTATTTGTTATGGGGAAAAATGGGCCCTTTTCTCCATTGATCTTCACACCCTAAGGGCTTGAAAAATTCATGTTGGCAGGAGTTTTCCCAGGGTTCTTCTCTATTTGCCTGTTGCAAGGGGAGTAAAAAGCAACTCTGGGTGTGTTGGCACAGTCCTGGTGATCCCCCAACCCACGCGGTCGCAGGTGAGCTGGGAAAAAGGGAAGCTCCCCAAAGATATTTCAATACTCAGTAGAGGACTTTAATAGACTTTAATATTAAAGTTTAACACTTTAACTTTCTGTCACAACCGGTTCTTGGGAGTATTTGTTCTCTGTGTACCCCAGATATTTTCTTCTGAAGGATCTCCTGAAGGTTTAGGTGCCCATGCCCTGATTCCTTCTTTATCCTGTTCAGTGTTGTCCTGTCCCAGCCTCCCCTGCCCGGTCCAGCCCTGAGCATGGGAAGAGGATTTGCTTCCAGTGGTGCTGCCATTACCACTGTCAGGGTTTTAAACTGCAAGATGGTCAATTTAGGTTTGAAGAAGAAGCTTTTTATAACAAGGGTGGGGAGGCCCTGGCACAGGTTGCCCACAGAAGCTGTGGCTGCCCCTGAATCCCTGGAAGTGTCCAAGGCCAGGTTGGATGGGGCTTGGAGCAACCTGGGCTGGTGGAAGGTGTCCCTGCCCATGGAGGGGATGGAACCAGATGATTTTTAAGGTCCCTTTCAGCCCAGACCATTCCATGATTCCCAGTGCTCCTTGCAGACAAGGATTTCATCCAGCTCCTGTGTCTCTGCTGCAGTTTGGCCCCGGGTTTGCCGTAACTCCAAGCAAACATTTTCCCTGATTTTTTGCCAGTGCAAAGAACAGCTCCAGGCTTGAGAAAACAGAAGCAGCACGACTGACTTCAAAAGCCTGAGCTTTCTTTCTCTTTTCCTTCCATTTTGATCATTTAATTTGTAGCACAGTTTGTTTGTCTAAGTCCAAACTCCCTTGGAACCCAGGCCACAAAATAAACCAACACCCAACGAAAACGAGCGGAGCGTTCCCGGTCTCTGCAGTAAAACTTTACCACAGAAATGAAGATAATCACAAAAACCAGCTCAGGGTGACATTTGTGCTGCAGCTCCACAACCAAATAACTACAGCTCGGAACAAGATAACTTCAGGATAAGTGACTCAATTCATGCTCTAATGCAAAGAGGCAGAAGCTTCATATTTATAACTCGCCGACGTGTGAGAGGAGCAAATATATTTATTACGCTTTTTCCAGCTGCTCTCCCAGACTGATGCTGGGACGCGTCAGAGAAATCGCTCTGCTCAGCCTCAGCGCCATCACCAGCCCAATCCCAACCTGCCAGGCCAACATTATCTTTGTTCATTTGCAGAACGACTCTGCAGAGTTGTTAAGAAGGAGTCTCGCAGCGTTAATGCCTTTGTGCTTTCAGGCACTAATGTGGAGTCGCTGCAAAGTACAACAGATCCACAAAGCCCTCATCAGTGCAGGAACACAAACAAGGGCTGCAAAGGAGCCAATCCTAAATCCTGAGCTCCTTTTTTTTTTGTTTTGAAATGGACCAATTCTGTTTCTCCGGGAAATAATTTACACACTGAGAAGGTTCAGTGGATTCCCACGCAGACGTTCATTTATCTGTTGAGAAACCCAACTATTCTACTGCTGTAAAATTAAATTCAGGGTAAATGAACCGGAGTTAATCTTGGAGGGAAGGAGAAAACAGCGGAATGCCGCAAACTTCCCTCCCCGGCAGTGAAGTTTCAGAGTGGTTTTGGTGAGAAAGCCTCTGCTACAGGAGGAAACAAGGTGGGAGTTGAGCTCTGCTGGCCCCACACGTGCCCTGACGGCAGATGGTTTCACACAGAGGAGGGGCCTGTCCTGGTGGCAGTGGGACTAAATCAACTCAACCAGGTGACAAAAGCATCTTCTCTCCCCCACCTCGGTCAAGACTCAGCCCAAATCCCTGCATTCCTGCCCTAGTATCAGTAGTTGTTTGTAGGACTGTTTGTGCCCAACAGCCCAGGCAGCTCATGAGCCGCAACAGCAGAGCTGAAGGTCAGTGGGGTCGGGGGGGGGGTTATTTATTCCACGCAATGATCTCCAAGGATGTAGGACCAGTTTGGGGTCTGTCTCTGCTAAAGGGACTGATGTGTCCAAAGATGAAAGGAAAAGAGGCCTAAGCAGGTTGGGACCAGCCCCCTGCTCCCATCAGGACAACACCCCCGAGCCTCAGCAACTCCCTGTGAAATGAGAGGGATGATAATTCTGATTGCAGCCTGCCAGTACCTGGAGGAAAGATGGGGCAGGACTGTTTACAGGAGCCTGGAGGGACAGGACAAGGGGGAATGGGTTCAAAGAGAAAAAGAGCAGGTTTAGATTAGATATTAGGATGGAATTCTTCCCTGTGAGGGTGGGGAGGCCCTGGCACAGGTTGCCCAGGGAAGTTGTGGCTGCCCCATCCCTGGAGGTGTCCTATGACTGTGTGATTCTGTCTTTCCAACTTTCTCCTCTGCTGTTCAGTTGCATGATGAGCTGTGATCTCAAATGAGAGGAAGGAATGATCACGTCTTGATCTGATACCTCCCCAAACTGGCCGAGCTGTGCAGCTGAGCTCAGGATGGAGCTGTGCTAAGCAAATGAAGGTTTTCAGGGATTTGGTCCCTGGGAGCAGCTCCCACCACCAGGACTGACTCCAGCAGCTCTGATGCCCCTTCCCTCCTCAGCTTTGGATGCCTCATGGCAACAGGATAAGGGCCAATGTGGGCGGGACTGAAAATTCAAGACATTAAATGAAACCAATAAAAAATAGAGGTCAGACCTGTGCTGGTCTCAGGCAACCCTGCAAACCCCGTCCTAACTGCACTGGAAAGCTTTTCAGGTCATCCCACCCTGGGATGGGATCCTGCAGCACTTCCAGCCTCACTCAGCTCCAGTGACAGCACCTGCCCTGGCTGCAAATGTTGTTTTTCCTTGCAGAGATCACTGCATCCATCTCGGGATAAGCACTCCCTTAGGAGACATGTATGGCAAAGCTGTCCCCATCTCTCAGGCTTTCTGTAGATTCCCCAGCATATAAAAGCCTCTTATTCCTTGTATTCATCACCAGGAACAGAGGCTTTGAATCCTTTGATTCCAGTAAACTACCATTTATTAGAGACATGAAATGAGAGACAGTCAAAAGGAGGATGCAACAGAAAACTCCAGGATTGGGGAATCAGCCTCTACCTTGCTTTTCTCCTCAGTGGCACAAACAGCCTTTCAGAACATCAAAGGTAAGAGCTGCTCTGGAACAGGGCAGTGAGATATGGGGGGGATGTAAACTCGGCTAAAGAGGGAGATGTGTATTCAGAGATAAGTTCCATCTCTGCGTTCAAATCCCCACTTATCTCCTCTGATAAGTTACTCAGGCATTTAAAGGCAGGACAGGGCAGGGTGTGTTTGCCTCCCTTGCCCAGGAGATGAATGAACTGAGTGTTCAGTCCCAGGGAAAGGCCGTTACTGGAGCAGCTGGGGGAAGGTTCACTGGGGAGGGGGCACTGAGCTGTGGAGCTACAACGTCCCACAGGGACTGGGGGGAAGAGGCAAAATTAACTTAGTGTGGGCTGGAAAACCTCCCAGCAGCTGCTGGCTGACACAGGAAAGGTGGTCTGTGCATCACCAGGAGTCTAAAAGTCTCATTTTGATATTATTTTTCATGGAATCCCAGAGTGGTTTGGGTTGGAAGGGACCTCAAAGCCCATCTTGTTCCAGCCCCTGCCATGGGCAGGGACACCTTCCACTAGCCCAGGTTGCTTCAAGCCCCGTCCAACCTGGCCTTGGACACTTCCAGGGATCTTTCTCAAGCTCTTTATCACAGTCCTTGATCTGCTGTGAGGACACTCTGGACTCTGATATCCCCTGCAAGGTGGGATGCACCACCCAAGCCCTCGAGCAAACAATGGTGAGGGGACGGAGGAACCTCAAGGAAGCTGTTGGAGGTTGTGCAGGAACCACAGAGACATAAAATGTGCTGGTTCTCTTGTGCTGGGAGATGAAAAGCAGGTTGGAAGGACGTCTCTCCCCCCTGGAGCTCAGAGCAGATGCGTGGGAAGGGCGTTCTCTCTGTTTGAGGGATCCCAGACAGCAAAAGGGAGCATTGCTCAATTTTCCACAGCGAAATCTCCAACAGGAACAGCGTCCACGAAATGTTCAGAGGACTGAGAGGCAGTTTGGGGGTCAAGACACTCTGAGTTGGTTTCATTGCTTCGAGAGGAGAACATTCCCTGAATTTCCTGAGAGCTCCCCTTGGTAAACAATGATGGTTTGGTGGTAGATTCTGTTCAGCTGAACTCTGTGGCTTCTGGAACTTAAATCTGTCTGTTCTGGGCTGAATTTGCTCACTTCAGGTGTCAGATCACATTTCTTTCTTTCCCTGTTATGCCATTTTACAGGACAGGGATTTTAAGCAGCCAGAATGGAAGTGCAGAGCTCACTGCCAGGTGCCTTCCTGGGAGCAGGGGGGTATCCCTGCCTCTGGATCCACGGGGATGAGGGAAGCTCCATCACCCCAGGGAGGACTAAGGCTTCTGGAGATATTGGTCATTCGTTCGCAGAGCAAAGAGAGCCCTGACCTGAGCAGGACTGAACAGAGCCTGCTCAGGGGCTTCTGCTCTGTCTCACAAGAGCTGTGGCTCCCAGAGGGCTTCTCTCAGAGGATCCCGTGGTGGGATAACCGAGGTGGGGCAGTGATTCCCGTGGGGATTCCCAGGGTCCCAGCTTTCCTGCAAGCCCACCAGCCCTGGCTGGTTTTCAAGAGCCACCTGAGACACTCCTGGCTCCAGGGAGGTGTCCCTAACCCTCCCTGTCTCTGACAAAGCACCACATGTGCAACTGCCGTGTCCTAAGTGGGATCAGAGGACCGTGGGCTCCCCTCTCTTGCTGAGGGCTGTTATCAGCTAATCCAGCACATGCATTCCCACCTGAAGCCATCCCTGTGTAATTACAGCCGGCTCTGATCCCAGAAGCTTCAGGACTAACAGGGTTGTGTTTACAGAATAAATTTCCATTTAATATTGGCCCTTTGACTCCCCGAGGCTGCCAAGGGGGGCTGATGATGCTGCTGAAGTCCAGTCACCGCCACCAACACCAAGATAAAACTCTAATGATGCCACGTTACCCTCCAACAGCTTATTTCTCGTTACAGATTTAGGGCTTCAAAAGCCCCACATGAAATAAAGTTCCTTCTTCAAAGGAATCCAAGGGCTGGATTCCCGAGGTCTTGACACCACAGTTGTCTCGATGACCAGAGAAGCAGCAGCTGGTGGCACATGCAACAGTTCCTTTGCCATTGATGTTCCTAAGCCACCTGACAAAGGGTAGAAAAGAGGCTTTTAAGTCACCTGGGGAAATACCTTTTTTTTTTTTTTTAATGGGAATTTAGGAACAAAAGCAAATCAGAAAATGGGGTGAAAGCGTGATTTATATGGGTGCCATTTCCCTTCTGTGGGAATCAAGGACAGGCTGGCAGAATGTTCCACTGGCCACCAGCCTGCTCAGAGCCCTGGCAGTCTCAGACCTGTGTTCTGCAAAGGCATTGGGATGTGTTTGAGATACCTCTGCCACTTCCATGCTTCCAAACAGCCTGGCCTGGCTGAAGGGGGTTGGATTGAGTGGGTGGCCTTCAAAGGTCCCTTCCAGCCCAAACTGTTCTTTGCTACTCCAGGTACTGTTTGTCCTGGTGTCACTGTAGACAATTCCTCTGTCTTAACCTCCCAGGCAGCTGGGAATGACTTTTCCATGCAAAAAAATGACTGTAGCCAGTATAGCGTGGTCTTCACGTCATGGTATGTAAGGACCAGGTCCAGCCACCATTTTTAAGACAAATATCAGACTAGACATCCCCAAATCCTCCCCCATCTACCTCCACTGACATCTGGAAGACATCAGTCATGTTGTTGGATGAACATGTTCAGAATCAGCAGAACAAAACACCCAAAAAACCCCCCCTTCTCTCCCAAGAAAGGTTCCTGACCCAGAAAGTTCTCCACTAATAAGGGGAGAGCAAAAGCTTCCCGAGCAATCCAGACTTTGAAGCTGGCTAATAAATCTTTGTGGCTGCTCTGTGCTGGCAGCAGGGAAAGCTCTCAGAGGTTCAGAGGGAAAATTCTTTGTGTGTCCCCACAAAAGTGCTTCTGAATGGGGAGCGCTCCCGGAGGATCCTTGGAAGGTGAAACCTTGTGCAAACGAGAAGCAGCCCCAGGCACGGTGGTTTCCTTGGTTTGTGGTGTTTGTTTCCTCTGTAGGGAGCAGGGAAGGAAGGGCAGCACCGGGGTTTTCCCCCTCTCTCTCATCTGTGCAAGGCAGGAACGTCCAACCTTCGACGAGGCAAAGGCCAAGGAGGTGAAAATGTTGTTAAAAATGAAGCATCACAGAACTCCTTAGTCAAACACTACCCATCCCTCTGGCTCTCTGAGGCACCAGGTTTCCTTGGAAACCACAGAAATGCCAACAGGCGGCAGGACTGATAAATCAGGAACGTGTTTGACCACCCTGCAGCTTTCGGTGGCCGGTCTGTCAGACAACTGCACTGCAACCTCAAGGCTCCTTTGGGTTGTAGGAGTGACGGGGCTTGCCGAGACCTTCAGGATGTCTCTGTTCCACCAGGAGTGCAAGATGAGCTCTCCAGCAGTGCCAGGGAGGCTGTGGAGGACATGGAGCTGTGCAGGTGAGGAGTGTGAGCACAACCCATCTCAGACATCACTGCCCACGGGGCTGAGCTGCTGCAGGGCAGGGTTAACACACCCGAGATGGTGCTGGGTGGGCTGAAGGACATCAGGGATCAGGAGGGTCACCAAATGTCCTCTGCCAGGACCCTGACACTCCTCTCCTGTCCCGATGATCCTCTCCTGTGTTATCAAAGCACAGAGATCCAGGGAGGGCAATAAAACCAGATCCAGCAGCCAGCACAGGGTGACCTTCGTTACCCCCGCGAAGGGACCCGTGGAACAAAGAACTGGTTTCCAAGGAAGATGTTTTTCCCCCGTTATGAGAAATGGTGTCGACATTTCCCCCAGTGTTTGACCAGCTTTTTAAGGGCAAACAATCCCAACCAGAATGAGGGGTCTGAGCACTGTTTAGTCTCGGTTTCCATCCACAGGCCGAAAAAAAAAAAAAGCCAAATACTGATTGCCTGGTGCAGGAAAGGCAAAGCACATTCAGGCTCTGATTTTCTTTCTTTCTGCCTCTTAAAAAACCCCCAAAAAACAAAAAAACAAAACAAAACAAAAAATATCCAAAACAAACAGAAAGGAAAGCTTCCATTTTATTAAGCCATTTGCTGTTGAGAAAAGATACTAGGATGGAAAAGAAACGAGCAGGGCCCCACTTGACCACCCTGTCCACAGGAAGATGAATGAGCCAAACCTGCTCAAACCCTGATTATGCACCAGCTTCCCCTGCAGGAATGTGTTTGTTCCCTTGCACCGGGTGGACATGGAAAAGGAGATCAGGAGACAGGCCAGCAGAGAGAGAGAGGGAGATGAAAAAGCACGAGCAGCTGCTTTCCAGTAAATGCTCTCAGCCTCACATTTTCATTAGCCCTAAATTCAATCACAGTTTAAAGGAAGCAAAAGATAAAGAGTGAGGGAGCGTTTAAAGGATTCTTCAGAGAGAGACAGAGAGAGAGAGAGGCGGGGGGGGGAGCTTTGCTTCACCATTAAAAGCCTGATTAAAAGTTATTGTTATTATTCACATTAGCGCTGTGCCCAGAGGCCCCAGTCAAGATGAGACTCCCACTGCGTGGAACGTGCGTGGGAGAAGGGGGTGGGATGTGGATGCAGCTGCTGTCGTGTGGTACAGCTGGAAAAGCTGGGCCAGGAGAGTGGCTGTGCCCCTGCAGCAGCTCTGCCTGTGGGATGGGCTTCTCCCTGGGTTTTCCTCCCCTGCTCCCTGCGTTTTTTTGCGGCTTAAGTAGAGCTGAGGGACAGGGGGGGTTAAGGCAGCACAGGAACAGCGATGGCAATAATAGGGGGATTATTGTTATAACCACTGTCTCTGCGAGAGAAAAATGCTGAGCAGCTTTGCAGGGCCTGAAGGGGCTCCAGGAGAGCTGGAGAGGGACTGGGAACAAGGCATGGAGGGACAGGACACAGGGAATGGCTTCGCACTGCCAGAGGGCAGGGAGAGATGGGATGCTGGGAAGGAATCCTTCCCTGGGAGGGTGGGGAGGCCCTGGCACAGGTTGCCCAGAGAAGCATTTTCTCAGTTAACTGGTGTTATCTAAGTAGAATATTCCCAGCTTTCACTCATTCCCAGGGCAGCTTCCTCTCACCACAGCACCCTCAGGGCCAGACCCTGGTGGGATTTCCACTCCTGCATATAAAGTTTATCTTGTGGATATTCGTGAGACCCCCCTGCAGAGCTGCCTCCAGCCCAGGGGAACAACATCCAAAGGATGTGGAGCTGCTGGAGAGAGTCCAGAGGAGGCCCCGGAGATGCTGCAGGGCTGGAGCCCCTCTGCTCTGGAGCCAGGCTGGGAGAGCTGGGGGGGTTCCCCTGGAGAAGAGAAGGCTCCAGGGAGAGCTGAGAGCCCCTTGCAGGGCCTAAAGGGGCTCCAGGAGAGCTGGAGAGGGACTGGGGACAAGGCATGGAGGGACAGGACACAGGGAATGGCTTCCCACTGGAAAAATGAAAATTTAGATGGGATACTGCGGAGAAATCCTTCCCTGTGAGGGTGGGGAGGCCCTGGCCCAGGTTGCCCAGAGAAGCTGTGGCTGTCCCTGGATCCCTGGAGGTGTCCAAGGCCAGGTTGGAGCAACCTGGGCCAGTGGAAGGTGTCCCTGCCCATGGCAGGGGGTGGAATGAGAGGATCTCTAAAGTCTCTTCCAAGCCAAACCATTCCATGAGTCTATGAAATACAGAATAGATGGAGAGAAGAAGGAAACAAGGGAATGGCCATGGAAATGACTTTGCAAGGAGGGAGCAGGAGGTGCAGCATCATCCCTTTGGCACCTGGGCCAGTGGAAGGTGTCCCTGCCCATGGCAGGGGGTGGAATGAGAGGATCTCTAAAGTCTCTTCCAAGCCAAACCATTCCATGAGTCTATGAAATACAGAATAGATGGAGAGAAGAAGGAAACAAGGGAATGGCCATGGAAATGACTTTGCAAGGAGGGAGCAGGAGGTGCAGCATCATCCCTTTGGCACAGGGCAGGGTTTGACAGGGACAGGACAGAGACTACTTTGGAAGAGAAATGAACTGCTCAGGGCAAAACCAGCCCTTCTGTTTCTCTCTCTTTTTACCTTTTTTGTTTTGTTTTGGAAGCACCAGGTACAGGGGAAGGGGAGTGAAAAGTCTGGAGTTTAAGAGTAATTCCAGATCCTGATAAAATAAACCTGACACAAAATCAGGGCACAGTTTACAGGGAAGGGGAGTCCCTTTTTAATAATATGAAAAAGACCTACATTGTGAATGTGCTTTAAAAAGAGCTCGAGCAATTAGAATTCCAGGCTGCTGCAGTAAAACAGGAATGAAATGTACTGGGTCTTCATTAAAAGACAAATTGTCAAATAGCTCTGATGGAAACCTGCCCTGTCTGAGAGTGATCAGAGAGGAGCTGGGGCAGAAACTGCTCTGCTGAGAGAGACTGACATGAAAGCAGATGGGAACAGGAAAAGTTTGTGGCTCTGCTAACACAGAACTCTGAGGTTGTGCTTTTTCCTCCCTTCTGTGTATTCAGTAAATGAGGAAATTATTTGAAGGCAGATGTGGAGGCTGAAGTCCCAGCTGGTGTCTCTTGGCATGTCTGTGCTCCAGGGCTCACTTTCCCTCTGATTTTAAGTGCCACTAAGTCTCACAGAAGTTGGATTTCTCTGCCAGGTTCACCAGCTAAGCCCCAGCCAGGGCCTGGCCCGGCCTGGCCCGGAGAGGGGCCGGGAGGGGGCCAAGGGAACAGCGAGTTTGCTTCGCACACGACTTCCAGCCGCAGTCCCAGCTGCCCCTTTCCGTGTTTGGATCCATCCCCTGCTGGATCCCCAGTGCCCCCCCAAACCAGGGGGGTGCAGTTCTTGCTCCTGCAGCTGCGTCTCTGATCCTGCCGTGGGAGATGCACAAGGCCTGGCTTTGTTAGTACCAAGTTCAGAGGGAAAGCCCCCGGGCAGGGGAAGCTCTGAGCTGCAGCCTGGCTGGCAGGAGCGTGGGAAGGCAGAGCCCAGCTCCAAGGAGGCCACATCCCCATGCCCACACTTCAGGCTCAGATGCAGGAGCTGCCCAGGAATATCCTCCTGCTCCAGCAGTCGTTCTCCTTTCCAAAGCAGGCCTCGGGTGAACAGCTTTTGCAACAGCACACACACACAGCACACACACACACACACACACAGAGAAATGGAAAAATCTGCTCTCCCTGGAGCTGCCCAGCTGATGGGTTCTGGATTTCCAGCCTGGTCCCTTAATCATCCACTATATCAAGCAAACAGCCCTCACTCCCAAACCGACAGTGGCGATGTCTGACTGATTCTCCCTGTCCATAAAGCAGATCTTTATCTCTTCCCATCACAAACATAAACCCCCAGTGTTGTCATCACACGACCGATGCCGCTGTAAAACCCTCCCCGTGGCCTCCCTGCCCTGCTCCTCCTCCCTCTCATTGTCACATTCCCATCGACAGGATGGAGACCTTTCCCCTCTGCTGTGCTCTGCCCCTTTCCAGAGGGCTGACCCTGCACTTCACTCCCTTGTATTTTTTCCAAGTGGTGATTTATCCCTCTGCTGTCCCCTCCCAGCCCTTGCAATGTGTTTCCTCTTCCTGCACCCAGAATAAACCCGGGAGGCTCTAAAGCACTTGGAGCAGCAGTTAATCACTGTCGGGGGATCTGATAATAACCATTAGTTTTTGCTTTATTCTTGACTACATAAGCTGAGAGATACATCTCCATTGCAGTTATTAATCCTCCCGCTCGCCAGGGCACCAAACCTGGGAGGAGACCTCTGCCGGGGGATCTCAGGGAAGGAAAGGTGGAGTTTAGATGGAAAGGTGGAGCTTTTCAGGGACCTGCTGACTAAGACAGGGGAAGGGCTCGTGTGTGAGGAGAGGGAGAGCTCCTGGAGCTCTGCAAACAGCCGCTAATGCTTAAGAGGACACAGAAAAGGAACTGCTACAAAGCTCTGAGAAAACTGTTTTGCCTCTGTTTGTTAGCTCTGAGCTCTTCAGGCAGTTAATTAAAGGATACTCTTGGAATCTATCTTTTCCAAAATTTAGGCACCCGGCCAAAACAAGGCACCGTAAACTTGGCCTCCCAGGGCTCCCTGTTAATTTTCCCTCTAAGATTATATGGAGTCAGGCACTGCTTTTTAAGGGAAGAATGTTGTTTCCCTGATTTCTTGGACCACAAATTCTTCTTCAAGTGATCTAAAAAAAATTACAGAAGCCCAGAATGGTTTGGGTTGGAAGGGACCTTAAAGCTCATCCAGTTCCAAAACATGGGCAGGGACACCTTCCACTAGCCCAGGTTGTTCCAATCTGGCCTTGGACACTTCCAGGGATCCAGGGGCAGCCACAGCTTCTCTGGGCAACCTGTGCCAGGGCCTCCAGGGAACAATTCCTTCCCAATATCTAATCTAAATCTATTTTCCTTCAGCTTCAAGCCATTCCCTCAGGGCCAATCTAAGCTCCTTGGGCTTCACTACCAGGAGACAGTGTCTTGTAAGTGAGACTTCCAGAAGATTTCCCAAAGTCCAGCTCCTAAATCACTCAGAACTTTTGAAAATTCCTGGGATACCTAGAATTGAGGCGGCAGCACAGTGGGGTATCACCCCAGTGACTCTCCGCCAGGTAGGGCTAAAAAACCAAATTACCCTTGAGTCAAACAATGTGGTTTAAAGATAAAACCAGATGGAATCTGCTGGGCATTGACAGCCCACCGCCTTCCTTGCAGAGCTACAGCCCCATCTGGGATATTTGCAGCAGGAATGTGGCAACGTGACAACATTTACGTGTAATACAGAGAGTTTTAATACCTCCGCCGCTGTATTTTCAGGCTCTGTGGGCGTAAATGTGTGTCTGTAGATATATGTGTGTGCACACATGGACTTGAGTGGCTGTGTGGGACTTAAATGTCATGGCACACCTAAAAAATTAACAGACTGATCATTACAAAAGTCTTAATTCCACTCACAAACAAGAACACTGTGTGTACACACCAAAAGGTTTCGTGGCCCTGGGATTATGAAATCCATACTGAGCATCTACACTTCTGTAGCTACATTTTAGCCCATCCAGTGATGAAATCCCTTTCTTATTATTCCAGCTTATTTTAGTGCTGCAAAACACAGGCTGTGCCGGGGCTGGTCCCCACGGGCAGGACTTCTCCTCCAGCTCCCACAGACCCACCTAAAAGGGGTAAGAAAGTCTCCATGACCCAGGTTGTCCCTCCTGCTCCCCAACTTCCCCCGAACATCCCACCCACGTGTGGGAGAGCCAGATCTGCAGGACCCATTGCTGGATTTGGAAGCAGTTTCCTCAGTTATTTGCTGCCATCCCTTCCCAGATCAGACCAAACCTCCTGATTACTCCGCTTCTTCCAGCAAGTGTTCCTCAAAAGAACCAGCGAGAGAGACCCTTAATGAATAATTTCATCTCATTGATCTCTTTAACTGGAATCACTTATTTACTTCAAATTTCTGAATTTGCTACTGTCCCTCAGGTCATTTTGTTGTTCGAGATTCAGGCTGCTGGGAAGCTAATTATGTAAAACTGGCAATTAATTTCCCACAGGCATGACAAATATTTGCCTTACAAGATGTATCTCTCCTTTGGTGAGCTCCAGCCAACTGGGGTGTGGTGAACTGCAGTGGCACATGCCAGGGAATTGAAGGCTTCCTGGGATAGCAAGGTCTTCAGTTTATTTTTGGACCTATGTAGGTTTTCTTTTTCCTCTCCTCTCCTCTCCTCTCCTCTCCTCTCCCAAACCTTCCCAAACCTTCCCTTCTCAAACCTTCTCTTCCCTGCCCAAACCTTCGCAAACCTTCCCTTCCCAAACCTTCCCTTCCCACGGAGGCAGAGTGAATGGATGTCCCATGTTCTCAGGATATTTAGGTATTTCAGACTGACTTTTGCCTGGGACAAGATGCAAAAATTCCCTTAAATCCACTGGACTTCCTCCTAAATTCTCTCCCTTCCTTCTCAGGGGCTGAGGTTCTGAAGGAGCCAAGCTTTAGGCTCTTCCAGGCACAGCAGAGCTCTGGGAGAGGGACACCCTGAGGGAATTCATTGACTGAGACAGCTGGGAAAGATCCTTGGAGTGAAAAATTCCTCATGGGACGGCAATTGGGATGCCCATCCCATGCCCAGCCCTTGGGATGGTGAGTCCAGGGCTGGGCCCTGACTCAGACCTCAGATCCCACTGGAACAAGGGGGAACGGTCCAGGAGATCTGTCGGAGACCTCCTGTGGATTCCAGCTGCCTGGAAACACCTTTGGGAAGGAGCACAGAGCAGCCAGGCTCCCCCGGGAAGGAAACTGCTGTAATTCCAGAGGCTCCCCGGTGCTGGCACAGGAGCCCACCAGCTAAAAGCGACGCTTGGAAAGAAGATCTTTCCCAAAAGCTGGCAGGACCGGGGCAGAGATGCTTTGTTTGTTTTTCTGGCTGCGTGTGAGAGAGATTCATAAAGTAAATGTGACAATCCTTCAGCCCAGCAGGCCCGTTCCAGCTGCCAGTGTTCCACGGTTTGCTGTCCCACAGGTGCTTCCCGCTCATTTATTTCCCTTCCACCTGCAATAAAGGC
Organism: Oxyruncus cristatus; assembly: GCA_013399855.1. Taxonomy (NCBI): domain Eukaryota; kingdom Metazoa; phylum Chordata; class Aves; order Passeriformes; family Cotingidae; genus Oxyruncus; species Oxyruncus cristatus. Next base: position 421,229 of record VXAY01000540.1, on the reverse strand, counting down.
AGGGACTGAGCCGTTTTTCCTGCCCGTGGAAACCTCGATGCCGCCAGATGGGAAACTCAACCAGTAATCAAAGTGCGACTGCAGGACCGGTTTGTTCCCTCCCTGTTTTATGGGAGGGAATTGGCTGGAATTCCCTGCCCTTCTCCCTGCAGGTGGTTCTGAGTCGAAATCCTGGTGTTGCCACAACTCGGTGGGTGACTGAGCACCAAGGCAGACGTGCTGCTGAGCTGTTTGGATGGGGTTTGTCTGTAGAATTGCAAAGAAAATGTGAAAACTTCGGGAAACGTAGCTTGGCCCACAGGTTTTTTGGGGGGGGGGGTGCTGAGAGCTCCTGAGCAGCTCAGCTGGGGCAAGGGAACCCCAGGCAGTGCTACAGGCTGGGGACAGAGTGGCTGGAGAGCAGCCAGGCAGGAAGGGAGCTGGGAGTGTGGAGTGACAGGGAGCTGAACATGAGCCAGAGTGTGCCCAGGGGGCCAAGAGGGCCAATGGATCCTGGCCTGGATGAGGAACAGTGTGGCAGCGGGAACAGGGAGGTGATTCTGCCCCTGGACCCAGCCCTGGTGAGGCCACCCCTGGAGTGCTGTGTCCAGTTCTGGGCCCCTCAGCTCAGGAAGGACATGGAGGGGCTGGAGCAGGGGCAGAGAAGAGCAACCAGGCTGGGGAAGGGACTGGAGCACAAGTGCTGTGAGGAGAGGCTGAGGGAGCTGGGGGGGCTCAGCCTGGAGAAGAGAAGGCTCAGGGGAGACCTCATCGCTCTCTACAACTCCCTGACAGGAGGGTGTAGCCAGGCGGGGGTTGGTCTCTTCTCCCAGGAACCAGCAGTAGGACAAGAGGGCTCGGCCTTAAGCTGTGCCAGGGGAGGTTTAGGTTGGATATTAGAAAGATATTCTTTCCAGAGAGGGTGATCAGCCATTGGAATGGGCTGCCCAGGGAAGTGGTGGATTCGCCACCCCTGGAGGTGTTTAAGATGAGGCTGGACGTGGCACTGAGTGCCACAGTCTGGGAACCGCGGGGGTGTTGGATCAAGGGTTGGACTTGATGATCTCAGAGGTCCTTTCCAACCCGTCTGATTCTATGATTCTATGATTCTATGAATGCCCTGACCTGTCACGGCTCAGCAGCTCTCGGGGATGTGGCAGCCTGAGTCAATCTAAAGTTCATTTATGCTCTGGATGAAGGTGGATTGGGTGTTTTGTGAATACAAAACGTCCTGGGCGAGCTCCCATCGGCTCCTCCCTCCCCGTGGTTCTTCACCCTCCGCACAGCCAAGGTTACAGAACTGATATCACAGAGCCAGGCAGCACCAAGCAGGAAGGGCAGGATTTGTTCCGACTGGAATCTTATTGAAAGCACAATTCAGACCTCGCCAGAGATTCAGAGATGAAAAATCATCCTTTACTTTTATTTTGCCTTTTCCTTTCAGCCTGCCTCTTTTTAGTGCCGGCGCTGGAAGGGCAGGAGCGCCGGCAAAAGTGCCATTCCCGTTGGATTGGATTGTTTCAGTGGAACAACACGTGAGCCAGAGCCCGAGATGGAAAAGCTGAACTGTCAGACTGAGGAGCTTTGAATTCGGGCAGCAAAAAAAGGGGGAAAAAAAAAAAAAAAGAAGAAAAAAGGAGCAGAGCACAGTAGATGTTGTTTAAATCAAACACCTGCATTGCTGGGGGCACCCTCCCCTTTCCCTGCCCAGCCCTCTCCTTCTTCCAAAGGGGAACTTTTCCACGGGTTCAGTCCAAGCCGGGATGTTCCCTAACACGTTCCTGTCAGACAATCACCTCCCGTTTCCTCTCAGCTATTTGCACAAAATAACACTAATTATCTCAAACGCTGCCTTCCTCAGAAATACCTGGTGGAACAGAAGATACAATTACCATAATTCCATAGCAAATTTCCCTTCCCACAACCACCCCCCATTACAGCAGGTACCGAGGGTACCTCGAGCCTCACCTGGGAGATGGTGAAAGCCAAGATTTACCTTATTTAACTCTTTTTCAGCCCAGTTTAGAAAGACTTCAGTGCTTTGCTGTCATTCTGCAGGAGCTTGCTCAGTCTTGCTGCACTTGTGATTTGGAACTACAAGTTATTCATCTGTCCTAAAATTTAAGTAGCTCTGGTTTTGCTGCCTGAACTTTCCCGACGTCCAGGTGAGAAATGGGCAATTCCAGAGGGGAGACAGTTCATCCCACTTAACTCAAATGCTATATTTAGGTTAAGTTGCCCTCTGAAGGGACCATTTATACTGATTTAGGGTGTGACTTGTTCAGACTGGACCTTCCCTGTCGGACAGCAAAGACTCCTGGAACACAAAAAATCTGCCCTTTCGACCCTGGGGGAGGTCTCTGACATTATTAGGGAAAAAATTAGGAAGATATGAGGAAGAAATTGTTCCCTGGGAGGGTGGGGAGGCCCTGGCCCAGGTTACCCAGAGAAGCTGGGGCTGCCCCTGGATCCCTGGAAGTGTCCAAGGCCAGGTTGGAGCCACCTGGGCTGGTGGGAGGTGTCCCTGCTGCTTCTGCTTCTCTGCTTTTGGCTTCCTTTCCTGAGGGAAGCAAGGAAAAACTTGGCCTTTACTCCCTGGTCCTGTGGCAAACTCATTCCCTTTTCCCTTTTCCTCTTTCCCCTTTCCCTTTCTCTCTCCTTTTCTCTCTCCCTCTTTCTCTCTCTGTCCCTCTCCTTCGAGCCACCTGTCCCTTTCCCTCTCCCTTTCCCTCTCCCTTTCTTTCCTTTTCCTCTCTCTTTTCCTTTTCCTCTCCTTTTTCCTTTTCCCCTTTTTCCCTCTCCCTCTCCCTTCCCTGAGACAACACTGAGCTGGTAACCAGGGCATTCCAGGCAGGATTTTATCCAGATGTGGGGCACATAATCCCACTCAGGGTCTCCTGAGCTCAGCCAGGCTCAGGAGAACACAGTCCCTGAGAGCTGCTGGAAGCAAACCCCTCTCCAGGATGCTGGAAAACCAACAAAAACAATGCTGGAAAACCAACAAACACCCATCAGCAAATTTTCCAGCTGCTTGGCTGAGGAGCAGCAGGTGCTGGGATTGCTGGAACCCAACCCTGCAATCACAGCCAGCTCCCACACCTCCCAGTCCTGAGCTGGTAGCCCAGGCCTTTGGAAGAGGATGGAATTTTAACAAGCTCAGGAATATTCATCCTCCCCACCCTCCAACACACAGCTTTTCATTTTCCATAAAAGAGGAAATGCTGGAGCTCCTGTCACAGGCATCTTCCTCTTAAAACCCTCCTGCCTGGCCACGATTCCCGGGGAATTCTGGTCTGGAAGAACCAGCTGAAGAGATGGAGTTGCTGAACTTCCACTTTCTCAAGGCAGGGATTTTATAACGGAAAGTTTGAAATTTTCACCCCATCAGCGACCATAAAATTGACCCTAAAATCGACAGAAGCTCACAAACTTCATTAAGTTGTACAGAGAAATCCTTTTTTTTTCTCCTTTACGTACCTACAAATATATTTTATATGATCTCCATTGGCACCAACAGGGTGAGCACCAGGGGTAAATGCAGCCAAAATAAGGAGAAAACTGTCTTTTAGGTTTCTGTCCTGGCAGAGGTTTCTCAGAAATATCAGCCTGGATAATTCAAAAACCTCCAGGCCCCCAAATCACAAGGGTAATGTGCTTTAAAAATAGTAAGATTTCATAAATAAAAATTGATTGTGAGGTTCAGCATTGCCTTTCCAGTGGGTTCATTTGCCTTCATGTGCTGCTTGATCTCCTTCAATCCTGTGAGTCCAGGCCCTTCTTTTCTCATTAAAATAAGAAGCTGAAATCTCTTTTCCCCCGACTCTGGAAACCGGAGCTTCCAAAATATTGCATATAACCAGCCTCTTAATCAAATAATCTGTTTTTTTCTAATTTTCTCTATTTTGCAGAGGTTAGGGATTGCACAGTGTGTTAATGAACAGCTTCTGAGATCCTTCCCCTTTTCTCCCTGCTGCCTTTCAGGAGTTTATTTTTAAAAGTACCACCCAGGGCATTGGAATAGCAATAAAGAACAGGTTAAAGCCTCTGATGTTTCATTCCAGGAAAGCTGAAAAGATTAATGCACTTGTCTGCAACTTGAGCCTTTGCTATTCCCAGCTCTCCAGAACCCAAACAGCATGTACAGCAATTTCTTTATTACTTAAATCACATTATTGCACCTCTTTGGCCACGAGGCAGCAAAATTGCAGCGGCCCCAGAGGTGAAAGGGCGCTGAAAGGGGGTTGGTTTTGCTGATGGGAAACCTTGTTGGCTTTATAGGACAACGTTGTAGGTGTAGTAATATGAAAGGGCTGTGTGGGAGAGGTCACACCTCGCTGTATTTTGGTGTCTTTTGACAAAGAATTAGGGTTGGAAAAGATCTCCAGGACCATGGAGTCCCCCCTGTGCCCGATGCCCACCCTGTCCCCCAGCCCAGAGCACTGAGTGCCACAGCCAGGCCTTCCTTGGGCACCTCCAGGGCTGGGCACTCCAAACCTCCCTGGGCAGCCCCTGCCAAGGCCTGACCACCCCTTCAGTGAAAAAATTCTTCCTGATCCCAGAATCCCAGACTGTGCTGAGCTGGGAGGGCCCCCCAAGGACCATCCAGTCCAACCCTCAGCCCTGCACAGCCCCAGCCCCAAGAGTCCCCCCCTGTGCCCCAGAGGAGCAGCCAAAGCCTCCTGGAGCTCTGGCAGCCTTGGGGCTGTGCCCACTGCCCTGGGGAGCCTGGTCAGTGCCCAACCAGCCTCTGGGGGAAGAACCTTTCCCTGAGATCCAACCTGACCCTGCCCTGACACAGCTCCAGCCCTTCCCTCAGGATCAGCACAAGTCAGTTCAGAATGTGAGCCCACGCTGGTTTAACAAAGCCTTCAGCACCTCAAAAAACGAATTTGGGGTCCTGGACTAAGCTCTGGGCTGCTGGGTTTGGTCCTTCCTTCCTGCAACCCTTTCTACCACCTTATTCCTCAGGTTGGTGTCCAGACAGAGCGGATCAGGAGACCCGGAGAAAGCCCCTCTTGAACGGCGGTTTTCCATCCCGGGTGTCGGCCCAGCTCCTCACTTACTGCCAGATGTGACAGATCTCATTTGCTAAAATGCTGCAGCCCTTGGAATGATATTATCCCCCATCAGAACAGGCCTAAATCAGGGTGTGCTGCATCATTATCGTTATTTGCACAGCACAACCACATAATTAGCTGGTGGATGAGGATGGAGTTAATGGCATTTGCTCCCTGTTAATATTAAATTTCACACGTTTCAAAAGATTTGGCTTCTACATTATTCTTTCATTTGTATTTTTTTCTTGCCTTTTATTTTCCCCTAAACATCTTCTCAAAGGTTAGATTATTGCTGCCATTAATATTTCTGTCTGTTCCCGACTTGAGCTGTATCTAATTTATTTTTTTGGGGGGGAGATTATTTACGTGTTGATTATCTTTGTTAATAGAAACCAGACTCTTTAGGACGGCGGGGATGAGTGACAGCCAAAGAAATCACTTCATACAGGATTCCTGACACAATATTTTGACAATCTCATTTTAAGGAAGACACTCTGATTGTCAGCTCGGTTACAATGTGCTTGTTGCTCCCTAGTGGGGGAAAAAAAAAAAAAATCAGAAAATTGAAGGAAATCATATTCCCAGCTAAGTGATTTTTTACAGCAGAACATTCAGGTCCTGCCCTTGCCTCTCATCGTGTGTGTACAACACACCACGACACTTGAAATGCATCAAGGCAGAGCAAACACATGGAAAATGTTTAAGGGCCCAAGTGTACTTGGAATAAACATCTAGAAAATACAGATATTTCAGCACTTGCTGGGCTGGTAACAGTGTTCTGCCGTTTCTGCTCCTCCTCTGCCTCATGAAGGCCCCACAGCAAATCCCAGGATTGCCGAGGGAAATGATTTGGGGGTTGCTTTTTATTTTGAAGACAAAAATATGCCTCACTAAACGGAAAAGAAAGGTGCAAGACAGTGCCCGTGCCCAGAAATCTTGGATGTCACAGGGCAGGGCTGGAAAAGCGTTGGGAAGAAATGAGATGGCATCTGTGGGGGATTGGTGAGGAAATGTTTGTTTCTGTGCTGAAAAAAAGGAGGCTTGGAGGTGGAAACGGGGCAGGAAACGTCTTTGTGATAAATGATAAAATCTCCTCTTCTTGCAAAAAGGACTTTTCCTCCCCCCCCCCCCCAAAAAAAAGGTGCTTTGGACCAAGGGAACAGGTAAAGCTGGAGCTGGGGCAGGAGTCCTGGGTGGAGACTTCGGGATAAAATAGGTGGGAGAAGGCCCAAGTCTTGCCTGGTTAACTCAGAGCTGAGCCCTGTGTAAAACTCTCCCTTCCTCAGTTTTCAATACCCGGGTTTGCCCATTTCCCTTCTGTTCAAACACACCACGAAAGTGCATTTTGAGGCTGTGATTATGTCGCTGAGTGGAATATGTGTTTTCTGGACAGCTCCAAATTGTGTTCCACAGACCCAAAGGAGGGGTAGGATTAACCGGGGCGGCTCACCGGGGCATTCCGAAGAGTGAGGGGATTAAATTAAGGAAGGGAAAATTCAGGCTGAATATCAAGAAAATCTTGTTGGCAAGGAGCTTATTGTTGCTGTGATTTATATGTGCCATTACTGCCTGGCAGTTCACACCAGGGCAGCTCCACACATCTGTAAATTCAGGATTGGGGCCTCCCTTCGGAGATCCGCGGTGCTGAGGTTGCTGCTGGATTAGGAGCTGGATAAATGTGTCCTCAACTCAGAGCCTGGACCAGTTTGCAATGCAAACGGGAGTTCTGGAGTGGGAGGAAGAGCCCAGGCTGAACACAAATGACGACTCAGGACATGATGGATAAAGGTTGGATTGGAGGTCAGGCCTCTGCTGATCAGTCTGTCATGGAGCTGCTGAACCTTGGGACCTCCTGCCATCACAGAGCGGGTCTGGAGGTTTGAATTTGGGAGGTGCAAATCCCTACTGGTCTCAGCACACTCAGGGATAACCCGACAGCAATTTTTCCTGGGGTGTTGTTGGAGCCCATTCTCACTCCAGGCCATTCCCATCCAATCCCTGTGGTCTCTGATGGTCCCTGGAGACCCTTCTGGTGCTGTGCTTCAGCTTTATTCGGTGCCTCCCTGGGGATTTTGCCTTCTCCCCCTCCCCACAGGTCTGCCCGTGGCTCTCAGGGTCCTGTGGTGGGAACTTGTCCTGAGGGCTTTGGTGTCGGGCTCTCATGGGTGGATTGTTGGCTTGACCCGTGGCTGCTGCTGCACCCAGGAGTGGGATGAGCTCCATCCATCTCTGTCAGTGATGACACCTCCCAAAGGGCCTGGGCACGTTCTCAGAGAGAGCTCAGACAGCACATCCTTGTCCTGTTCCCCTGGGCACCAACCAGGAGGAGATGAGCTCCTGTCAGGAGCAACAGAACCAGCTCAGGGTGGTGCTTGGTCCCATTACACAGACTCCCAGAATCCCAGAATGTGCTGAGCTGGGAGGGACCCCCAAGGACCATCCAGTCCAACCCTCAGCCCTGCACAGCCCCAGCCCCAAGAGTCCCCCCCTGTGCCCCAGAGGAGCAGCCAAAGCCTCCTGGAGCTCTGGCAGCCTTGGGGCTGTGCCCACTGCCCTGGGGAGCCTGGGCAGTGCCCAACCAGCCTCTGGGGGAAGAACCTTTCCCTGAGATCCAACCTGACCCTGCCCTGACACAGCTCCAGCCCTTCCCTGGGACCTGTCCCTGCTCCCCCAGAGCAGAGCTCAGTCCTGCCCCTCCTCTGCCCCTGCCCAGGCAGTTGGAACTGCACTGAGGTCTCCCCTCAGCCTCCTCTGCTCCAGCTGAACACACCAAGTGCCCTCAGTGTCCTCACACGCCTTCAAATCAAGGCCCTTCCCCACCTTCACTGCCCACTCTCATTAATCCAATTTTGGACAATTTTAGTCCTTCATTTCCCTAATAAATGTGGTGATGTCGACATTTCCTGGTGAACTGTCTGGAATTTAAGCTCTCTTGATTTGATCCCAAGCAAGGTCACTCCTCATCCTCCAAGTTATCCAGGATTAGAAAACTGAAGCCATTGGAACTGAGATGATATTTCTTAATATAATAATGCCTGGGAAAAGGAACTGGAAGAATGGCTTCTTGTTATTGCTTCATAGGAGGTGTTTTTTAAAAATTACAGTAGAAGGAGGACAACTAGAGTTTAATCCCAAGATAAAGCAGGTTTCCCAAATGGCCAGAAAAGCTCAGGAATTGATATAATTAAGAGACTTAAAGCTGTGGCAGAGCAAGTTAAGAGGCACAGCTCACTGATTTTCACTGGAATACAGAGGGATACACAGGACTCTCCGTTGCTTCATTAGGTGTTGCAGGTGGTTCTCAGTCAGGATCGTTTCTTGATGTCTCACAAGAAAGACAAATAAAAGCAGTTCATCTGTTCCTCACATTCCTTTGGAGTCGTTTTAATCTTTCTCCAAATTCTTCAAGTCTGGGAGTCGCCAGCAGGAGAAAATACACTGAAGTGGTTCAAGGAATTTTAGCTGAAATGCCTCTCTCTCCCACTCTGTGTATATTTAAGCACGGAACAGCTTTTTAACCAAAGTGAGAATTTCTGCAGAAAGCTGTTGTTTGGGTTAAAATATCTCCCATTTTGATCACTGAACATTTTGATGCTTTGCATATCCTTCTCATTCTCTCCCTCCCTCCTGCTTGGCTTTAATCCAGTGGGAAAAGAAGGCTGGTGGTTTGGGGTTTTTTTGGTTTTGTTTTTTGTGTTTTTTTTCTGGATGGTTTGGGTTTTTTTTTTCTTATTTTAAAGGGGTTTTTGGGGAAAAAAATACCTATTAATGTATTTTGATTTTTTTTTTTTATTTTTGGAGATGGAAAACACTTCTCCCTCAAACAGCTGTAACACACCAGCTGCTTCTGCCTCTCCTTGCTCATCTGAATTCTTGCCGTCCCCCTTTTTCCTAATTAAATTCCCTCTTTCAGCCCACTCCATTCATTGTTTCGGGATGAACTTGGGGCTGTTGGAGCCCTGACCCATTTCCTGGTGCTCACAGGAGGAGGGTCCTCTCCCAGCCTGGAGCACAGGCAGTGCCACAAGCCTGGCATTTATTTCCCACCTTTATCCCAACAAAAGTCCCGTCGCTTGGGAAGGGGGGGCCACGTTCAGCCATGTGGAAAACAGGCCTTGCCTTAGGTTGGATATTAGAAAGAAATTCTTTCCAGAGAGGGGGATCAGCCATTGGAATGGGCTGCCCAGGGAAGTGGTGGATTCTCCATCCCTGGAGGTGTTTAAGATGAGGCTGGACGTGGCACTGAGTGCCATAGTCTGGGAACCGCGGGGGGGTTGGATCAAGGGGTGGACTTGATGATCTCAGAGGTCCTTTCCAACCCGTCTGATTCTATGATTCTATGAACATCAGTAGCCAGGCAGCACCTCCAGACTGTTTGCAAAGCTCATTATTTCAGGGCACTGCCATGCATGGGAGCGCAACTCATTACCTGAGAGCCTGGTTGCGTTTCCTCGGCGTTGACAAAATGTGGCCGTTGCTTCTCTGCCTTAAGTAACGCTCCGTTCCAGGCTCGGGGGCGCAGCGTTCGTGTTCGGAGCCGTGGTTGGTTGCTGGAGGTGTGGCTGCTGAAATCCAGCTCGCAGAGAAGCCACTGAAGGCCAAGCAGCCTCAACCAACACGGCAATTAAAAATATTTTCACTTGCTCCAGCAAGGGAGCTCCAAGGGAAGGTTCCAGCGAGATTCCAGGCTCGGGTCTAAAAGTGCTGGAGCAGCCCTGGACCCTCCACAGAGTTTGTTCCACGGTGTCCTGCTCTGTGAGGCCCCATTTTCCTGCTAAAGTGACACCAGTTTTCCCTACAACTTGCAAACAACGGGAATAATCTTTTCAAGAACCACAGAACCCTTTGGGTTGGAAAAGATTTCCAAGATCATCAAGTGCAACCATTAAACCAAGGCCGCCACTAACCCGTGTCCCCAAGTGCCACAGCTACACAGATTTTAAGCCTCTCCAGGGTTGGTGACTCCACCCCTGCACTGGGCAACCTGTGCCAGTCCTTGACAGCCCTTTCCAGGAACATTTTTTCCTGATCTCCAATCTAAACCTCCCCCGGTATATATGGGATATGATGTGACTTACACATGTGAATCTCTTCTCTGCAACTGCTTGGATAACACATCCCATCCTTCCCGTGCCAGGAAACCAGCCAAAATATTTCACTGGAGGTACCCACAGCGACACTTCAGGATGCCCTTGGGATCCTGGATATGGATATCTCGGAGCTAAGGCTGTATTTGTGTGTGGACTGCCCTCCTGTGCCCCACATCCCTGTGCTCCTGAGAAATAACCACCCAAATACTTCAGTTTAGCAAGTTGGGGGATGTCTATCTCTTTTTTTGTTTTGTTTTTTTTTGCCATAACTGTGGATGCAGTACATCCTAACACAAGCGCCCACCAGGGAAATTATAACTGGACAGACCAACAGGAAAAGAAATAGGAAGAGGAGATGATTTATCACCAAAGTGGTGTCAGGGAGAGCAGAAGTGTTGACAGCCAGAGGGGTGAGTTAGAACCAGCAAAGGTGAGATTTACTAGGCCTAGTTTGGCTGGCTGAGCCCAGGCTGAGCCAGGGAATCCACACAGGCACTGAGAGAACCAGGCAGCTCCCAGAGCAATTCATCTCCTCCAGGACAAGCCCTTTGGGTGGGCCAGGTGGTCCAGGAGAAGCTTCTTGGAGGGGAATAAAGCTGGAATTTCCTCCCGACGCTTGAAATCTGCAGCGTCGTCAAAGCCGAATTAGCCCCAGCTCTTGACCTGCTGGAACGAACAAGGAATGCAGCTGGAAAAATGTGCCTTGTTTGGAAAACAACCTGTTGGAAATGTCACCCAGCTGCATCCAGGACTTTGCCAGAGCTGGAATAGGGAAGGGAGGGGAGGGGTTGGCCAAGACAATTCAGAAATAATCAACTCCAAAAGGTTTCATTAAATTGGCAGCTTTGGAGAAACAGGGAAGGGGTATTTTTTTCCCCCCCGATGTCTTCTCCAAATCAACTTTTTTAGTATTTCGTTGGAAATAAAAATTGGAAATTTTTCTTTCATTGGCAATTTGTCACTGGAAACACAAATTTCAGTAGCTGCTCAAGTGAAAAAGAAAAGGTTTCTTCAATTCTGCTGGTGAATGCAAGGCACTGAGTTACTTGATTTTACTCTTGGTGATGTTCTGGGCCTGTTCCAGCGGAGCCCTGTCAAGGACAATGATGATAAAAATAACAAGGAATTAACAACAATTACAAAAACAGGTCAAAGGTTCACTTTTCCTTCAGCTCTCATCGAATTCCCCTGTTCAGCTTGCCAAAAGTATTTCCTTTTCCGTGAGAAATTTTAACTTCTCGTGAAAGCATGAGGAGTTTTGCATTTTATTTTTTTTTTTTAAAAACCTCTCAGGATTTAAGAGGAAACTAAAAAAAACCCAAACAAACAAATAAATAAATAAATCAAATTTCTTTGTGCAGTGTATATAAACTCCAACTGCAAATTAAAAACAGCCCCTTTGGGAGTGAGGTCTAGTGATTAAAGAAGAGGGATGGAAGTTGGGAGAAGCACAGAAACCACTGCAGGATTCGGGCTCAGGGCTCTGCCAGAGCAGAAGACTCGAGGACAAACATTTACAAACAGAACTGAACCACTTCCAGTATCAGTTACCCAAAATTCACCTGCTGCTGGTTCACAACTGACGTCTAAAAAATCTCTGTATAACAGTGGAGATACAACCAGGTCATAAAACAGAGAGAGGGGGACTTATTTCATGGTCAGTGGTGGCCTTGGCAGTGCTGAGGGGATGGGTGGACTTGATGATCTCAGAGGGCTTTTCCATCCTGAACAATTCCATGATTATTCAGCTTTTTATTTCCCCCCCCACCCCGAACCAGCAGTTTCAACGGGAAGTGGCTTCATTTCCCCAAAATTCCATTTTTAAAGTAGGTTGTCTTGGATTTTGCAGGGAGGAAGCTCCCTTTCAGCAGCAGCAAGGTTTGGGAATGAATCCCTGGGGTCTCACAGCGCGTTTCCCTTTTCCCCCCCAAGACCTTCCTGGTCACCTGTGGGTGTACGATCACGTCATTTCCATAAATCCCACGTACATTTTCCATAATTTTACCAGCTGGCCCTAAAATCTGGGTAAACCAGGCATGGAGAGCTCAGGGTAGGGGGGATGTTGATCACAAGGCTGGGCTTTCAGAAGATCCATTTTTTGGATCTTCCCAAACCCACATCCTGCTTCCTCCTGGCCTGGTCACAGAATCCCCCCCAAAAAATCATGCCCTCAAATCCCCAGTCCCTCAGATTATGGGCAGGCTTTAAAAAAAAACCCCCAAAAAATGTGAACTCATCAGAGCTTTTTTAGATTTTTCTATCAGCAACTTGCCATGCAAATACATGCAAATAGATGTAAATAGAGAGAGACTTTCAGCAGCCCAGGTTATTAAAGGAGCTGCTGCTCGTAAGAGGATTTTCATAATAAGGATAAGAATCCCACAACATCTATTAAAACACAGTTACTGTAAATTACACTAAATATGAGGTTGTTATCCCTGCCAGAGCTCTGCAAAGGGATGGAGAAGGGGGTGAAGCTGTTTCTCCAACATCCTCTCCTGCCTCGTCTCCATTTCTTGCAGCAGCTTTGTAGGGCAACGGAGTGCAAAGGAGGAAACAATTCCAGCGGCTGCAGAATTCCCTGGGATCCCCCGGGTTCAGCCTGAGGGCTCCAAACAAAAGCAGGTCCTGGCGGGCTTGGAGGAGCTTGTGCCCTGCTGGGAGGGCAGGGCTGTGGGCAGAGGGGTGGGCTCAGCTCTGCCCGGGTCCCTGCAGGGTCACTGCAGCTCCTCCTGCAGCCCCTGCCCTAAATGGGAATGGCCACCACCAACCGCGTCCCCAAATGTCACTTTTCGACACTTCAAGGGCTGTTCCAATGCCCCACCACTCTTCCCACGCAGAAGTTTTCCCTGATTTCCAGTCTAAACGTCCCCTGGAACGACTTGAGCCCTTTTCCTCTCGTCCTGTCCCTTTTTCCCCAGGGAGCAGAGTCCGACCCCCACTCCGGCTCCGCTCTCCTGCCAGGGAGTTTGGAGAGAGCAACAATATTAATAAAAAGAGCAGTGAAACAGAAATTCAGAACATTTTCTCCATTGGACACTTCATGGGGGTTTGTTCCAACACAGCTACGCCATCTGAGTTCAATAATTTTCAAACTTATCATTCTAATGAAGGACAAATGTTATTTAGATGATCCTAAACATTGTAATATGAGATCTGAAGGACGAGGCAACGTGAGTGATGAGATAATAAAATTGATCCAAAGAAATGAAGCACAACAATAACACAGGGGGGAAAAAAAATGCAGATTTACTGCCTTAAAACAACAGATTTAGGACAGCACTGAAACGGAACAATTCGACTTCCCATAGAAAATGATGTGCAAATTGGGGTATTTGCACGATGTTTCCATTCTGCAGGAGAAAACTCCACATTTTAAGCCCGACATAAATAATCAGGGCCCAGAACTTGCTGCAACCCCCCAGCTTTGCACAGAGAATGAACTGACCTGCGAGCAGCAACACACAGGTCTGGGGAGATCTCCGAGCCAGAAAAGTCCAGCTCAGGGCACAGACCTGAAACCCACAGCCCTGAAGTTCTGGATGCTGCTCTCAAGTTTAATTGGGAATATCCTGCTGAGCAGAGCCCTGTCCACTCGAACATCCCCAGCCTTGCACTGCCCCTTCCATCTCTCCCACTGCCAGTTCAGCCCTGACGTAGCCAATTCAGTCTGCAAGAGCCTGGGATCCACCCCTGGTGAGGAGCTCCTGGCCCAGGCTGGTGACACTTCTTCTCACCTCACTTTTGATCCCACAAAGGGCAGAAGTTCTCAAGAAAAAGGCTCTTTTCTCTGAGATTTCTACTCCTAATTTTTAGATTCAGGGAATCTGGGCAGTTCAGAGGAGCATCCAGGTGTGTGGGATGAATAAAGCAGAGTTTTACAATCTTTGGGGGGGTTATTTAGTGATCCCAAAACCTCCACCTGCCTCTCAGAAAGAGCCTCCTCCTGCTGTGTTTCTGCTGCAGGTGGACACTGGTAGCAAAGCTCAGCCCCAGGGAAATGTTCTCCTGAGAAAAAGGCTCTTTTCTCTGGGATTTCTACTCCTAATTTTTAGATTCAGGGAATCTGGGCAGTTCAGAGGAGCATCCAGGTGTGTGGGATGAATAAAGCAGAGTTTTACAGTTTTTGGGTGGGTTATTTAGTGATCCCAAAACCTCCACCTGCCTC
>VXAY01000540.1:389157-406779 GCA_013399855.1 Oxyruncus cristatus | reverse complement strand
GCTCTTTTCTCTGGCCTTTCTACTCCTAATTCTTAGATTCAGGGAATCTGGGCAGTTCAGAGGAGCATCCAGGTGTGTGGGATGAATAAAGGACAGTTTTAGAAACCTGGAGGTGTTATTTAGTGATCCCAAAACCTCCACCTGCCTCACAGAAAGAGCCTCACCAGAGTTCCCTCCTCTGTCTCCTCCTGCTCTCTTTATTCTTCGGGATTTCTATTCCAAATGTTCAGATTCAAGTGATCCCAAAACCTCCACCTGCCTCACAGAAAGAGCCTCACCAGAGTTCCCTCCTCCAGCCATGGGATTTCTGCTCCTCATTTTTAGATTCAGGGAATCTGGGCAGTTCAGAGGAGCATCCAGGTGTGTGGGATGAATAAAGGACAGTTTTAGAAACTTGGGGGTGTTATTTAGTGATCCCAAAACCTCCACCTGCCTCTCAGAAAGATCCCCCTCCTGCTGTGTTTCTCCTGCACAACTGCCCATATTCCCAGGCTTTTCTTCACAAAGGCTGCAAAGATCCAGGTGTTTTGTTTTTTTTTTCAGGAAAAGCAAGGGCTGGTGGTGCCTCACAGGTGCCGAGGCTGGAAAAGGCTCCGGCAGGTGAACAGAGCAGCCTAAAAACTTCCAGGTGATAAATCTATTTTCCCATCAGCTGGTGATGACAGGAATTGCCCAGAAGGAGTGGGGAAAAAAAGGCTTTGCCTGCAGATTCAGACACGTTGTGACAGCCCAGGATGTGAGGAAAACACGCTGCAAACACTGATAAAGGCAAAGGTGAGGTACCGGGAGCATCTGAGTGGGATCAAATCCCTCTGCTGCCCCTGACACCTCTTCCTCTCATCTCTCTTCTTCCTTTTATCCCTCTTCTTCTTCTAATCCCTCTTCCTCCTCTCATCCCACTTCTTCCTCTCATTCTTCTTCTGTCTCTGATCCTTCTTCCTCTGATCCCTCTTCCTCTCCTCCCTCTTCTTCTCATCCCTCTTCTTTCTCTTCTCCCTCTTCTTTCTCTCATTCTTCTTCTGTCTCTGATCCTTCTTCCTCTGATCCCTCTTCCTCTCCTCCCTCTTCTTCTCATCCCTCTTCCTCCTCTCATCCCTCTTCCTTTTATCCCTCTTCTTCANTCCCTCTTCTTCTCATCCCTCTTCTTTCTCTTCTCCCTCTTCTTTCTCTCATTCTTCTTCTGTCTCTGATCCCTCTTCTTCCTTTCATCCCTCTTCTTCTTCTGATCCTTCTTCCTCTGATCCTTCTCCCTCTCCTCCCTCTTCTTCTCCTTCTTCTTCTTCCTCTCATCCCTCTTCTTCCTCTCCTCCCTCTTCTTCTCGTCCCTCTTCTTCTTCTAATCCCTCTTCCCCCTCTCATCCCTCTTCTTCTCGTCCCTCTTCTTCTTCTAATCCCTCTTCCCCCTCTCATCCCTCTTCTTCCCCTCCTTCTTCTTCTGTCTCTGATCCCTCTTCCTCCCCTCATCCCTCTTGTGTCTCCGATCCCCAGCCCTCGGGCTCCGTCTCCGCTCCATGAGCCCCCGGGGCACCATCACCCTCTCCTCCACCCCACGTCCCTCCCCACCTCGTCCCACCAACCCAGCCCCATCTGGGAGCCTGTTAAAAGCCGCCGGGACTTTCCTCCCCAACCCTCTGGAGCCATCCCAGCTTTTGAGCATCTCCCAGACCCAAAATTCCGCCTCCCCCCGCCCCGGAATCACCACTCGGAGTTCAGCGCCAGCAGTCGAGTCCCTGGGGTGGCACCTTTGGTGCCATTAAGAACAAGAAGCAGCACCGGGGTCCCTGCTCATCCTTCCCCCTTGCCCCTGTTGGAGCCTTCTCTCAATATTCCATTAATCCTCCGACATGCGCCCTGGGAATGTCAAAACATTGGGATCTTCCGGAACGAGGCGATAGACAGAACTGACATGGGATTAAACACCTGGAGAGCCAAAATCCTGTGCTTGGGTGGAGGTTACTACAGCTACAGCCCTTGGATGCACCCCCAACCCCTAAATTTACCCCCAAAAATTGGAATAAAACCCCCAATGGAAAGGAAGAGGAAGTGTAATAATTCAGGGAATGTGCGTGTCCTCCGTGCCATTGACTGGCTGTGCTTGGCACGTGCAGGGAGCTGATTTCAGCTAATTAATTTTGGTGTGTATATTTATTGGCTGTGATTAGTGCTGCAACAAAGGCTGTGGGAGAACAAATCATGTCAGTGCAGCTAATTGGAGATAACAGAAGCGGCAGAGAAAGCCCTAATTTTGATATTTTCCGCATGAAAAGGAGACCTGATCCCGCTGGTTGGGAATCAGTGAAGGGCTGGGGAGGTCTCTGTGTGAGGAGATGAACCCAGGGCTGAAAAACAGCAGGTTAGTGAGATACTCTGGGGTTTCTGGGGGCTATATTTTGGCTCTGGGGGTTTATTTTCTTTTTGGTGGAGTAAAGCTGGGGTTGGGGTCAGGACTGAGCTGGAATAAGGTGCTGCAGAAAAAGAGATCTGTGGGGTTTCATTCTTTTGGAGCAAAGGATATATTGGGGGTTTGTTCCTTGGGAGCAAAGGCTGGTGTGAGGCCACCTGGCCACAAATTTTAGGGCTCTTTTAGGAACTGAATCTGAACTTTTTCCGCTCCTCTCAAGACCACCAGGTTGTCGATTTTCACGAGGCTCTGCTGTGCAGATCCTCAGGGGAGCCCCAGCTCCAGGGCAGGCAAAGGGCATCAAATGAGCCTGTCTGGGCAGTCACCTCCTGTCACTGCTCCTGCCTCGCTTCCCTTTCCTTGCAGAAATCCAGGCAGTGCTGGCACCTGCCTGTGACAACCTGGGGATCAGTTCCTGCTGTTCCCTCCGTGTGCAGGCATGGGGTGACACTCACACTCCACCCCTCCAGCACTTTTCCAGCCCCGGGAATGTGCTGCCAACACATTTGGCACCCAATCACACATCCCCAGCCTCGCCCTGAAGAAGGGCAGTGCCTCCACTTCCATTTTCCAGTGAGGAATCAGCCTCTGGAGCATCAACACAAAGGTTTGTTGGGTGCTGAGGCACCTCCAGAGGCAAACAGATGCCTGGTGTTACACCCAGGATGTCAAACCGGCCTGGTTTGGCCACAGGGGCTCCAACAGCCCTGGAAATCAGGTCTTAAGGCTGGAATTCTCTTGGCATCAGGAAAGGGATTCCAGTGAGGAATCAGCCTCTGGAGCATCAACACAAAGGTTTGTTGGGTGCTGAGGCACCTCCAGAGGCAAACAGATGCCTGGTGTTACACCCAGGATGTCAAACCGGCCTGGTTTGGCCACAGGGGCTCCAACAGCCCTGGAAATCAGAGCCTAAGGCTGGAATNCCTCTCATCCCTCTTCTTCTCGTCCCTCTTCTTCTTCTAATCCCTCTTCCCCCTCTCATCCCTCTTCTTCCCCTCCTTCTTCTTCTGTCTCTGATCCCTCTTCCTCCCCTCATCCCTCTTGTGTCTCCGATCCCCAGCCCTCGGGCTCCGTCTCCGCTCCATGAGCCCCCGGGGCACCATCACCCTCTCCTCCACCCCACGTCCCTCCCCACCTCGTCCCACCAACCCAGCCCCAACTGGGAGCCTGTTAAAAGCTGCCGGGACTTTCCTCCCCAACCCTCTGGAGCCATCCCAGCTTTTGAGCATCTCCCAGACCCAAAATTCCGCCTCCCCCCGCCCCGGAATCACCACTCGGAGTTCAGCGCCAGCAGTCGAGTCCCTGGGGTGGCACCTTTGGTGCCATTAAGAACAAGAAGCAGCACCGGGGTCCCTGCTCATCCTTCCCCCTTGCCCCTGTTGGAGCCTTCTCTCAATATTCCATTAATCCTCCGACATGCGCCCTGGGAATGTCAAAACATTGGGATCTTCCGGAACGAGGCGATAGACAGAACTGACATGGGATTAAACACCTGGAGAGCCAAAATCCTGTGCTTGGGTGGAGGTTACTACAGCTACAGCCCTTGGATGCACCCCCAACCCCTAAATTTACCCCCAAAAATTGGAATAAAACCCCCAATGGAAAGGAAGAGAAAGTGTAATAATTCAGGGAATGTGCGTGTCCTCCGTGCCATTGACTGGCTGTGCTTGGCACGTGCAGGGAGCTGATTTCAGCTAATTAATTTTGGTGTGTATATTTATTGGCTGTGATTAGTGCTGCAACAAAGGCTGTGGGAGAACAAATCATGTCAGTGCAGCTAATTGGAGATAACAGAAGCGGCAGAGAAAGCCCTAATTTTGATATTTTCCGCATGAAAAGGAGACCTGATCCCGCTGGTTGGGAATCAGTGAAGGGCTGGGGAGGTCTCTGTGTGAGGAGATGAACCCAGGGCTGAAAAACAGCAGGTTAGTGAGATACTCTGGGGTTTCTGGGGGCTATATTTTGGCTCTGGGGGTTTATTTTCTTTTTGGTGGAGTAAAGCTGGGGTTGGGGTCAGGACTGAGCTGGAATAAGGTGCTGCAGAAAAAGAGATCTGTGGGGTTTCATTCTTTTGGAGCAAAGGATATATTGGGGGTTTGTTCCTTGGGAGCAAAGGCTGGTGTGAGGCCACCTGGCCACAAATTTTAGGGCTCTTTTAGGAACTGAATCTGAACTTTTTCCGCTCCTCTCAAGACCACCAGGTTGTCGATTTTCACGAGGCTCTGCCGTGCAGATCCTCAGGGGAGCCCCAGCTCCAGGGCAGGCAAAGGGCATCAAATGAGCCTGTCTGGGCAGTCACCTCCTGTCACTGCTCCTGCCTCGCTTCCCTTTCCTTGCAGAAATCCAGGCAGTGCTGGCACCTGCCTGTGACAACCTGGGGATCAGTTCCTGCTGTTCCCTCCGTGTGCAGGCACGGGGTGACACTCACACTCCACCCCTCCAGCACTTTTCCAGCCCCGGGAATGTGCTGCCAACACATTTGGCACCCAATCACACATCCCCAGCCTCGCCCTGAAGAAGGGCAGTGCCACCACTTCCATTTTCCAGTGAGGAATCAGCCTCTGGAGCATCAACACAAAGGTTTGTTGGGTGCTGAGGCACCTCCAGATGTAAACAGATGGCTGGTGCTACACCCAGGATGTCAAACCGGCCTGGTTTGGCCACAGGGGCTCCAACAGCCCTGGAAATCAGGTCTTAAGGCTGGAATTCTCTTGGCATCAGGAAAGGGACTGGTGAGATGTCACATCCCAGAGTCTCTGGGATGACACCGAGCAAGCTGAGAGTGCCCAGCTCTGATTTAGAGCCCTGTTCTTAAACAGCTGGATCCAGGTGTGAGGAATCCAAGTGCTACCACTTCCAGTGAGGAATCAGCCTCTGGAGCATCAACACAAAGGTTTGTTGGGTGCTGAGGCACCTCCAGAGGCAAACAGATGCCTGGTGTTACACCCAGGATGTCAAACCGGCCTGGTTTGGCCACAGGGGCTCCAACAGCCCTGGAAATCAGAGCCTAAGGCTGGAATTCTCCTGGCACCTGGTGAGATGTCACATCCCAGAGTCACTGGAGAGGCTGAGAGTGCCCAGCTCTGATTCAGAGCTCTGTTTTCAAACAGCTGGATCCAGGGGTGAGGAATCCGAAGCTCTGTGGACTCTCCTCGTGCTCAGGGCCTGACCCAGGGAGCTCATCCAACGCCCCCTTCCCAATTCCTGCGAACCACTGAGCCTTGGAAGAGGTTTGGGGGCATTTTCCTGGCTGGACGCGGCGTCCCAGGATGAGAGGATGAGAGGAAACGGCCTCTGGTTGTGCCAGGGGAGGTTTAGATTGGACATGAGGAAAAATTTCTTCGTGGAAAGGGTGGTCAAGCACTGGAAGAGGCTGCCCAGGCCAGTGGTGGAGTCACCGTGCCTGGGGGTGTCCAAAACACGCGTGGATGTGACATTTTGGGGACACGGTTTCGTGGTGACCGCGGTGCTGGGTGGGTGGTTGGACCTGATGATCCCAGAGGTCTTTCCCGTCCCGAATGATTCCATAATTCCACGATCCCCTCTCCTCTCCACGGACACCACCAGCACGTGGCACCCTCCTGATTCCAACGGGAACAAGGAGCAGCCCAGCCCTGCACTGCCCTTTATCCCCGATTTGCTGATTTCCAGAGTGCAGCCCCTGCTAATTAACGCTAATTGGAATTGCACAGGTAGTTTTCTCCCCCTCCACGTCCCCTCACCCTGCTGTGAAGTCCAAGCAGGTTTTATCATCACCTTCAGCATCCTCAGCCTGAGGAACACGCCCCTGAGCAAGCACAACATGTTGAGTTACCTTGTTTTCCCCCCCTTGCTCACAAGGAATTTTACATGTTTGGGTACTTTTATTTATTTACTGAGCCAGGAAACACCATTTTGGGGCCTGGCACCGTGACAAGATGATTCTCCCTCCTCTTTTGCTGCTTTTCAATCACTGTTTTGGGGAAGGGGACAAAGCAAGAGAAGCTTTTTTGGGCATCTCGTGCCTCTGTGCTGGGTGACATTGGGTCTGTGCTGTGGGTTTGAGCTGCAAGTCGAAGGTGTGGAGTCAGGAGGGGCTTTGTCTTCAGAGTCTGAGAAAAAAACCACTGTTCAGACTCCTTTTTTTTCTCCCTTGAAGAGAAAACTGTCCTTTCCCTGTGAATGTGCAGATGGGACCCAGAAACTCCTTGGAAAAGAGGCCCCAGGGCAGGTGAGATCACCTGGGGAGGGACCCAAGTACTCACCGGCCTCCTGCTGTTTCAAGCAGCTCAGGAAACACAAACCCCGAGAGAGTTTTGGGAGCTTTAAAGGTTTTTAAAACTGGTTTTATACCGTGAGAGACTGTGTTTTACCCACCAGATACAGCAGAGGCTTTTATCTCCTGCAGGGGATTAGCCCGGATGTGGATCACTGTAGCAGAGATCAGAACCTGACCACAAATACCTCATTACCTTGAAAAGTTACCTGTTTTATTTCTGGCCAAAAGGATATTTTGCCTGGGCGCTTTCATCTTGAAAACCCCCAACTTCTAGAAAAAAAAAGCCAAAAAACAAAAAACAGGCTTTAATGTCATGTGTGAGTTTGTTTTCTTTGAGGAGTGGAAAATGCCACGCGCTGACATATGCACAGCTTTGAGTCACCAGGGAAAAAATAAACAGGCTTTCTTGGTTTGATCCATGTACATCTGTTTCCTGGGAGAGATGGGATATTTATTTGGGCAAGTGTTGCAAGCCACACGCACCTCATTGGGAAATAAATTTAAAAAAATGTTTCAAATTAACTGTGCAAAGGGATCTGGAGTTGGGCCCTCCATCAGAAGCTGGAGTTTTGGGGGATGACATGCGTAAGAACACCAGGGATGTTCTCCAGAATAAAGTTTCCAGGTTAAATGTTGGTCCCATCAGAGGCCAACCCAAAAGTTGTTGCTTTTAGTGAGACTGGGATTTCCCTCTGTGCCTGATGGGGCTGATCCACTGATTTCCTGTGGTTTGGGGAAAACCACAATCATAAATCCCAGGATATGCTGGAAGGGACCCCAAAGGATCATCCAGTCCAACCCTCAGCCCTGCAAAGGCCCAGCCCCAAGAGTCACCCCCTGTGCCCCAGAGCATCAACCAAACACCCCCTGGGCTCTCAGTCTGGGCTGGCACCCTAAAATCCCAGAGTATCCCATCCCTTCCTGGCTGCCTGGACAGACGGACACTCACCCTCTGACCACAGGCTCCAGATGCAGCCCCAGCAGCTCCATCTCCTGCCGGAAGCCTCTCACTCCGTGGGCACATGGTGTGATCTCAACCAAGTCATGGCTTCAGAAGGGACCTGCCTGTGGCTGCTGAGAGCAAATTGTGACTTCAGCACCATCTGGAATTCACTGTGTCATGGAGGCACAGAATCCTGGAACGGTTTGGGCTGCAAGGGACCTTAGAGCTCATTTTGTTCATCTCCCCTGCCATGGGCAGGGACACCTTCCACTGGCCCAGGTGGCTCCAACCTGGTCTTGGACACTCCCAGGGATCCAGGGGCAGCCACAGCTTTGCTGGGCAACCTGTGCCAGGGCCTCCCCACCCTCACAGGGAAGGATTCCTTCCCAATATCCCATCTCTCCCTGCCCTCTGGCAGTGGGAAGCCATTCCCTGTGTCCTGTCCCTCCATCCCTTGTCCCACATCCCTTTCCAGCTCTCCTGGAGCCCCTTTAGGCCCTGCAAGGGGTTCCAAGGTCTCCCTGCAACCTTCTGTTCTCCAGTCTATTGGACCTGGAGCAGCCAAGGACGGAGAGCCCTTTTGACATCCTACAGATTACAAACCCCCCGAGTCCTACAGAAATTCCCAGGCACATCCAGGACCGATGGGAGGATCCTCCCTGCTGCTCCCAGAGTCGCCGAGGTTGGAAAAGCCCTCCCAGGCCATCGAGTCCCCCCCGTGCCGGATCCCCACCGTGTCCCCCCAGCCCAGAGCACTGAGTGCCACGGCCAGGCCTTCCTTGGGCACCTCCAGGGCTGGGGCAGCCGCAGCTTCTGGGGCGGGAGCACAACCCCCGTCAGATCCCGCTCCCTTCCAGCGGCCCCAAGACGAGCACTGGAAGCATTAAAGGAGGAAATAAATAGCCACGTTTGAAGAAGGCAGGTGATTCATCACTACAGGGTTTGCTGAGGGTTGATGCTCGTCCTCTGTCGCGTGGTGTCTTTAAATCAAGCTGGGATGTCTCGCTCAGAGATACATTTTGCTTCAAAAGCCGCGGCGTCGGGCTCAGAAGAGGAATCGCTCCGTGACATCATGCAGCAGGAAATCAGACTTGATGCTTGTAATTGTGGTCCTATCTGGCCTTAAAATCTATTGATCTGTGAAAATAATTGCCAGAGTTTACTGATTCTCCTCTGTGTTTGATGGTAGGTAAGAAATACGTCTGTCTCCTGTGGCTCGAGCTGCCCTGCAAGAATTTCCTCTTTGCATTAGAAAAAAGCTAAAATTGGTTCAGCAGAACCAAAGACAATTTTAAAATAGATCTTAGTTTAGTTGTTTGATTTTTTTTTTTCCTTTTTATTTATTTTTTTTTTCCCTGGCTGTCAGGACCACTCAGCATCATCCCATGGGTGGGCCTGGGAATGCTGTGTGGAGAAACGGGAGCACTTTCTGACTTATTTGACTTAATTGCAAGCCCTCACCTCGCTCTGACTCCACTGACGTGCTGAAAACTGGATTTACAGCGAGCTGTGTCCTAATCAAGGTTGAGGAGTAAAAATAGAAAGTTGTTTTGGCTTCACATTCCGAGAAAGCCTCGAGAACGTAGGGGAGAAAAAAAAAGAAGAGATTTTTTAAAAATTTTTCCAGGAAATAGTCCAGGTTGATCCAGGCTCCGTGTGTGCCCACGCCACGCTGGAGCTTCACAACCCCTGCGTGCATTTTCTGGGCGTAAATGCTCCAACCTGGGATGGGTCTGTAAGTACCAGGGAACTGTTTTCTTCTGTGGAGCAGCCAACCACACCGAAACGCACCCCTTTGATTTGGTGGGGGGATTTTAGGCGTTTTCCAGGCATTTTCCAGGCGTTCTGGAGGCATTTTGCCGACAAGCCCATTCCCCTCCTGTGCGCCCAGCCTGCTCCTTCCTCTCGCCAGGACCCGCGTGGTTTGTCCTCCCGGTTATCTCCGGGCAAACTCCGACATGATATTCCTTTAATTAGGGATCAGCTCATTTTTGGATGGCGTGCAAATGCCCTGCCTGCCTAAATCCCCCTCCTGAAGCTGGCAGACGCCAATTAAATCCTGTGCACCGAAGTGTAATTTGGCTCAGAACCCTCCTAAAGGCCCTCCGTGATTCAGGGGGTGGAGGGGAATTAGTCTTAAGCTGCATTTGTTGCTTCCTCCTCCCTTAATTTGTTTATCTCGACGCTGCTGGAGCAATGTTGAAAGGAGACAAATTGCCAAGCGACACAAATGAATGAGAGCCAAGGTTTTACTGTTACATTTTGGAGCTGGAAATAACGCAGGGCCAGTCTACCTGAAATAATGGGAAATAATGGGGCCATCTGCCACTTCATGTGCCCTCATGTTCCCAGTGACCGGGGCCAGGAGGTCCCTCCTGCCCTCACACAAGGCCTGGGGGTGATTCCAGGCACTTTGAGGGTCCTGTTTGCCACTAAAAATCCTTGGTTTCCCTCTTACATCCCTGCCCTTATGGGCGATTTTGGACTCCTTATCCCACTGGAGCTCTCCCTGCTCAGGCACTGAACTGGTTCCCCCCCCGCCCCACGCTCCTTCTCTGGGGGGTTCTTGGTGGAAACCCCATAATTGTGCGATAATTTTGTTTAGGATTCCAAAAAGTGTCCCGCTGAGGATCTGCAGGAGACTCTCCTGTGGGGAAAGGCTGGGAGGACTGGGATTGTTCAGCCTGGGGAACAGAAGCTTTGGGGTCACCCAACTGTGGCCTTCCAGGACCTGAAGGAGCTACACAAAAGATGGAGAGAGACTATTTCCAAGGGCCTGGAATGACAGGAAAAGAGGGAATGGCTCAAACTGCCAGAGGGCAGGGATAGATGGGCTTTACCAGGTTCACCTACTGCTTGTATACAACCAAGATACAAAAACCTCTATTTAAGGGTGTGTATACAACCAGCTCTCAAAAAAGAGGGAGAGTGACTTATTCCATGGGCAGATGGTGACAGGACAAAGTGAAACGGTTTTAAACTAAAAAAAGGAGAGATTTAAATTAGATCTTAGGGAGAAATTGTTCCCTGGGAGGGTGGGGAGGCCCTGGCACAGGTTGCCCAGAGAAGCTGTGGCTGCCCCTGGATCCCTGGGAAGTGTCCAAGGCCAGGTTGGAGCCGCCTGGGCCAGTGGAAGGTGTCCCTGCCCGTGGCAGGGGGTTGGAATGAGATGCTCTTTAACACCCCTTCCAGCCCAAACCATCCTGTAATGTTTCATTCTCTGATTTTAGTACTGCACAAAGGTTTTCCCACACAGCTACCACTTCCCATGTCCCCTTTTCTTTTTCCTTGACTACATTTCCTTGGAAGTTGCCGCCTGTGATTCTTCAGGCCAAACACCGTCCTGCGAGTCTGCTCCGAGCCGATCGATCCCTTCGCTCCATCCGCCGCAATTAAAGCAAGGAGTGCTTCAAACCAGCCCCAACAGATTAATTACAGCCCATAATCAGCATTTTTCCTCATTGCTCTTAGATCAGACAGCAACCCAGCCCAAGTAGTTTCGCTTCCCCCCTAATGTTCCTGCAGCTTTTCTGTCAGAGGCTCCGTTTCCCGCCCTGTTCTTCCCATCTCTGGGGATTTATTCCTGGTCTGCATTCCAAGGGTACCTTCCTCTCAGCAGCAGGAGCACGAGCACGCTGCACCAACAGCTCGTGCCCCCTACTCACCAAATGGCTCCCAGCCAGTACCTGCAGGTTGTTGTGGGGTTTTTTTTGTTTTTTTTCTGTCACAAGGAGCGATTTTTTCCGAGCCTCCCGTGTGCTGTTTTGTGGGAAGGAATCAAACAGGAGGGATCCGGAGGTAACAGGCACTTCAGTCCCTGGTTTCCAGCGGAACATTTTCAACAGCTGAGCAAATAAGTGCCTTTCAATTACAGGCTTGTTGCAGGCACTCCCCGCTTGTGTTTTATAACAATGATTTTGGATCAAGAGGTTTGCAGCTAAAGGGATAAACATTTAGCTCAGATAAGCAGATTTGTAGAAATTATTGTTATCCTGAGCTGGTTTGATTCATTAGGACCCAGCAGTGGACAGCTCTTGAAATCCGACAGGGATGAATTTATCCCACCAAAGGGAAATCTGCTAAGGGGTGAGTCTGAATTATGTTATCTTCATAATAGCATTTCCTTCTGGTGTTTGATATGGCAAGAAGAAGCGTGTGAGGGAAATGATTTTCTCCACAAGTCTCCCTGCCCTCAACAAAGGGAGATTTTGGGGTCCTCCCGGCAGCAGAAATGGGGTAGGAAGGATTCAGATCCAAAGTGCAACGGGATCCTGGACATTTTTGTGTGGGCTGGAGGGATGGACAACGACAAGAGAAGTGGAAATCCAGAGGTGATGCTGATCCCAAAGCACTGAGATGATTGTCAGTGAGCTTTGGTAACACTTGTACCATTTTGCAGCAACCCAGACACTGCTTTGATCCCAGAAATGGGCTCCTGTGTCTTGTTCCAAGACTTGTACCTTTAGAATTCCGCCCTCTCGGCAGCAGAAATGGGGTAGGAAGGATTCAGATCCAAAGTGCAACGGGATCCTGGACATTTTTGTGTGGGCTGGAGGGATGGACAACAAAAACAGATGCAGAAATTCAGGGCTGATGAATTTCCCAAAGCACTGAGATTCCCAGTGAATTTTGGTAACACTTGTACCATTTTGCTGCAATCCAGAGGCTCCTTTGATCCTAGAGATAGGCTCCTGCATCCTGTTTCAAGAGTTGTACCTTTAGTATTCTGACCAATTTTATACCTGTTTATATCTCTCTGTGTTTCTCAGTCTCCTCTCTGCCTCTGTTCTGTCCTTCTCTTTCCATAAGTAGTTTTTTTTTTTTTTTTTTTTGATAGAGAAGAGTTATTTTGGGACAGAGCTGCCCCGAGCAGGGGGTGCTCAGCTCCTTGGGCACAAGGTCACCCAGAAAAACCTCATCCATCACACTGTTCCCATCTTTTAGTCTTTGGATTGGCCAAAGAAGGCCACTGAAATAAAGCACAGACAAGGGTGGGCAGCAAAGCATGCACTTATCCCAGAATTAGTGCCAGGAATATATGGGTGATCAATCACAGTTATAGCATGTTCTCCTTGTGGTTACTTGATATGTAATACCCCCAATCAATAGCTGAGGAGAGGGGAGAGAAGAAAGGGATTTGATTTAATATTTGCCTAGGCTTTGTAGAGGAATAAGATTTATTGCAACATAAAATACCCCCAAATTTAGCCTTTGGCTTAATAGCCAATTGGTGCCTGTGATAATGCTGGAATCATATTTACTGTGCATCCTAATCCAGTGGCACTAATATCCGGGTACCTGCTCAGCCATGTCAGGCTGGATATCAGCACACATTTGGTCCTGACTTGCGAGGAAACATTTTCCTTCTTGCATTTAACGTTTTGAATCCATCAGAGGGTTGCAAACGACCCTGGAGAGCAGCAGGGACATCTCAGGGCCTGCTTTGGCCTGGCCCTGCATTCCTGGGCCTGGATGTGTCCGAGGGGATTACAGATGAAATGCTTCTGGTGGGTCCAGAAGTGCCAATAACCACTGGATGTGTCTGTTTACCCTTTGCTGCTGTGCTGGAGACATTAAATTGTGAAGTCACAGCCGGTGTTTCTTTCTCTCTTGCCTTCCTGGATCCATCAGATCCAGCTCCCTCCCGTTCTGGGCCACGGGAGCTGCACAAGCTTCACCCCCAGGTCTCAGGTTTTGCCACAGCCCCCCCTCCATACTGCATGGGATGATGCCACAGTAAGAGAAGGCAGAGGATCCATTCCAAATAAAACTCTTCCAAAGGCTGGGCAGAGCCTTGCAGAAGTTCTATATGTTGTGCCTTTTTATTCACAGTCAACAAAGCCCAGTTTAACTTCGGCTCCCAGTCCCTGATCTTGGCCAAAAAAGGGTGGAAAACCGTAAATATGAGTGTATTTGGACCTCAGTTACAGCAAATCAGGACACAGGAGCAGGTGGTTTGATGCTGATTTCAGCAATCAGAGGGTTTAGACAGAGGCACATCTGCCCCCGGAGTCAGGTTTGCTTTAGATCAGGACAAGGCTCTACTCCCAAATTCCCAGCAGGTCAGCTGAATCTGCAGAATTTGACCACAATTCACAGTTCTGAGCTTTCTGATACTTTTAAGTTCCAACCAGGTCAAAGGAAGGCAAAAGGTGACATCCCTGAGGCTGTTGGGACACTTGGATTCACAACTTCCAGCACAATCCCAACAGAAACCTGTGGGGAGGGCAGAGATCTGCATCTCCATTCGACAAGAAAAGCAACAACCCCCTTCCCCTCAGCCCTCTACCTTCCATGGACATTCCAAACCCTCCTAAAAAGCCTGGAAGTCTGGCTCAGAGAAAGGACTAAGCTCAAGTATGGAGGAAAATACTCAAATTTATGACACACGCTCGGTTCACAGAAGTTTTCCTGCAAGATCCCAAATATTTCCTCCCTCCTTGCACAGGACACAAGAGTGCCAAGTGAATTTTGCCCAAGAGTTGACCTTTTGAACCTTGTAAAATGGGAATTCCAGCTTAGGAATGACTCCACGTGTGACCTGAGCTGTGGAATAAATCATCTAAATAATTCCTGGGATATCTTCCCTGGCCTTCAACCCCATTGCCCACCGGCCTGGAATTTACGCCATCAAAGTGCAAAGGTGAGTGCAGACCACCAGGGTTCTGATTTAATATCTTTTCAGACCAAATTTGTGGAAATCCAGGTTAAAAAAAAAAAAAAAAAAATTGCAAAAGGTGGGACGAAAGTGTCTCACACTAAACCTGTGACCCAACCTGGAATCTCACATTTACCCTCAGTGGCGAGAAACTTGACTTCTCACATTTACTCTGACGGGCGAGAAACAAATAAATCCACGGCGGGAAAGCTGCTGAAGACAGTTGGAAAACAAATATGCTCTGTGTCACCGTGGGCCACTGAGAGATCCTTCACAACAAGACAGATCGGCTCGTTTTTCCTCCCAGCAAATGTCAGGTGTTTCAGGAACGGTTTGTTCTGTTGACTATTTCTCTTAAACGAGTCCCGTTATAATTAAGAAGCTTGTTATCAGGAGTTAATCCCTCGCTCCAATCTCCCCAGGCTTTGAAAAAAAAAACCAAAAAAAACCAACCAAAAAAAAAAAAAAAACAACAACCAACAAACTGTTGATCTCAATCTTGGCATTGTGTTCAGTCTCCTAAAAATTCAACTTCGGGGGGGAGACAAAGCCCCGTCAGCGTTCCCGTGGTCGGAAATGAATGTGTGTTTATTGCAAAAATAGCTGTATTTCCAGCCTTTCATGGCTCCAGGAGCAGAACACAGGACTTTCCTCCACAACAAAACCCCACAGATGTCTCCCCTGAACGCAGCTCACTACATTCCTTTCAGTCATCTGCCCGCTAATGAATTTTTCTCTTATCACAAAAGCCATTTCGGAGAAAGGAAACCAAAAAAAAAACCCAAAAAACCCCAAAACAAAAACAAAAACAAAACAAACAAAAACAAAAACAAAAACAAAAACAAAAACCCTGCTTTTCCCACAGTGCTGATCCCAGGATCTCAGGCTGGCTCATCCAAAGGCAAATTCCAAAAGAAGTCACTCGAGACACCTCTGCTGAAGGAGGAGAGCAGCTCCCTCTGTCCTCCTGCACACACAGAGATAACACGGTGGGTGTTCCCCCCTCCCATAAAAGCCAGTTCAAAAGAACATTTCCCTGTAACGACAAAAGCAGGAGGATAAATAGGAAGGAGGCACGTGCGGTGTTTGGGATAACAGGCAATTAAAGGATTAAAAACTCCGACATTTCCATGGGAAAAAGGGCGTTGAAGTCGCTGAGCCGTTCGAGGCTTTGAATGGAGGGGACTTATCTCTTCACTCAACCAGAGCATTCAGGACCCAGACAGACCTTTTAGCGGCTGGAATTGTTTCAGCCGGAGGTGTGCTCCCGCCAGGGAAGTGTTTTTGTTGTTCCAGGGACTGAAAAGAGCCTTCCTAACCCTGTTGCTGTTGCCCCGGGTGGTGGAGCTGCCTGGGGAGGGTGAAGTGGGGAGGGGAAGGTCATGGCAGGAGCTGCAGGGAGGTGTGTGGGCCCTGTCCGAAGCCTGGTCTCACTTAGAGTCTGACCTGGAGTTGTTTAGTCCTAACAGAGCCTGACCTGGAGTTGTTTAGTCCTAACAGAGCCTGACCTGGAGCTGTTTATCCCCGATGGGATGGTACCAATCCTCCTGTGTCCTCATTTCACCTGGCTGAGCGTTTACGTTGCCATGGGGCTTTACCAGGAGAAAGTAATTTCCTACAGTGGGACCGGCACTAAAATTCAGCCCTTCCAAGGAATCCCAGGATCACTGAGGTTGGAAAAGGCCTCCAAGATCATCGAGTCCCCCCTGTGCCCCATCCCCACCCTGTCCCCCAGCCCAGAGCACTGAGTGCCACAGCCAG
This sequence comes from Oxyruncus cristatus, assembly GCA_013399855.1. NCBI lineage: Eukaryota > Metazoa > Chordata > Aves > Passeriformes > Cotingidae > Oxyruncus > Oxyruncus cristatus. The sequence continues at coordinate 390,758 of VXAY01000540.1, read as the reverse complement.
GCCTTCCTTGGGCACCTCCAGGGCTGGGCACTCCAAACCTCCCTGGGCAGCCCCTGCCAATGTTTAACAACCCTTTCCATGAGGAAATTCCTCCTCATGTCCAACCTGCCCCTCCCCTGGCCCAGCTGGAGGCCATTCCCTCTCCTCCTGTCCCTTGTTCCCTGGCAGCAGAGCCCGACCCATCCCGGCTCCCCCCTCCTGTCAGGGAGTTGCAGAGCCAGAAGGTCCCCCCTGAGCCTCCTTTTCTCCGAGCTGAGCCCCCCCAGCTCCCTCAGACTTCCAAGGGCCTTGCAGAAAGGCTCCAACAAGGTTTATGGGATGCAAAGTCCTCTGCTGAACGACTGTCACTCTTTCCACCTCCCTTTTTAAGCACATTGTTATTTTTACCCAGACAGGGAGGCCATCAGTGGACAGGCACGGACAGATATCCTGGGGAAGAGAGATTCAAACCAGCACCTCGCTGTCTGTCTCTCTTAAGGCAGCAGCTTTTTAAACATTCCTCTTCTCCCAGCCGTGAAAACAAGAGGGCTGATTGCTTTTTTTAAAGCGAGTCCTGTCTGATCACGACCGGCTGGAGAGGAGCTTGGAGAACACCCTCAGCTCTTGGGAGGGTTGCACAGGATGGTAACTGGGCAACAGCCAGGTCACAATTCCACACGGGAATTGTCTGAGGGATGCAACACTTTGGCCATGCCCAGCTCTGTTTTCATCGAGTAAGAGAAGTTCCATCAAGTCAGTGGCTTGATTTTTCTCGTTTATGTGGAAGATGATGTTCACCCCTGATTTACCATTTGGCCCTTGCACTTGCGGTACTTGAGGATTCTTTTAGAATTGGGGCTAAAAATGGCCAAAAAAAAATAAAATAGAAAAAGCCTTTTGCTTAAAGGATTCGAAGAGACAAAGCAAATAACCCCCCCCAAAAATCAGCTAATGGAAGGGATCAATCAGAAACAATTACGGCCCGAAGGATGGAATTTTGAGAAGCAATGGAAGTGGGAAAGGAGGAAACTAGAAAGAGTCTTCTGAGCTGAACATCTGGTCAGATATAAACCCTCTAACATTCAGATGATGAAGTTTTCTCTCTCCAGGGGACAAGAATTACCCAGCAGTGCTGTTTGCTGTGGATTCCCACAGCTACACTGCTGCCTTTTGTCCCGTCAGGGGCTTTAAGAGTGATTTTAGTGGGGTTTTTCCTCCTTCTTTGAATCCTGTGCCGTTGTCATGGGTGAAGGAGTTCCAGAACCATCTAAATGTGTGTCAGTAATTGCAGCCTCACGGACCAGGACTGAGTTGCACCAGCAATAAACCTTTCTCTCCACCCCAGCACTGCAAAGGGCACAGCTGAGACCTGGTAGCTCTGACCTGTGCTCCCTCTGGGAACATTCACAAGCTCTTAATTTATTAATCTCATCCCATGGAAATGCTCAGAATTTAGTTATGCCCTTCAAATTAGGAGTGGCCCTGTGAAATGGGGCCGTGGGGGGTTGGACCTTCCCTGATTTCTGTAATAAAGCCCATTTGTCTTGGCTGAATTTTCACAGGCAGATGCAGCAGGTCTCTTGTTATTTCTCCAACTGCAAAAGGAAAATGCCAGAAGGTGG
>VXAY01000540.1:377350-389035 GCA_013399855.1 Oxyruncus cristatus | reverse complement strand
TTTTTTTTTTTTTTTGAGATAAACATCATTTGGTTCCCATTACTCAGTCGGCCACACAGGAAATGGGAATCAGTTTGTGTTGGTATTATTTTCCTCCCAGGGATTAACAAGGATAATATTTATCCAGGCATCAGGAGATTGATGCAAACCCTCAGGCTGTGGCAGAGAGAAGGAGAACTGGGAGAGGGAATCACATCTCTGTGGTGGGGCAGGACCAAGGGCATGCAAAAGGCACCATTTTGGGTACTGGCACTGGGTTCCTCTGAGCCAAATCATCCCGTGCAGCTCACCAGGAATTGGATATTATTCCCCAAGAGACTCCAGCAGAGTTATCCCTGTGATCAGCTAGTGTGGGCTGAAGAGTTGGGGCCAAATGTGTTTCAGCCCTTGAGAGAAAAACCTGGGTTTCTTTCCTCTTAATTCTCTGCTAGTCCCCTCTGGTTCGTGTTTATGAGGGTGAAAATCAGTGGGGGGGGGCTGGTTGGGGATCCCAGTTCCCACCAGGGGTCCTTTTGGGGGGCACAACCCACCCCACCTGCACCATCCGCTCCTCAAGGTGGGTTTGGGCCCTCAACCACCTGAATTACGAGCTCAGGCCAGTTGGCCTCTGTCAACAGCAAGGTTTGGGATCTTCAGACAGGCTCAGACTATTTGAGGACCTGAGCTGGCCCCTGTGGGGCCTCCTGCTGATCTCACTGGCTCGAGGGAGAACCTTGGGGTTTGGAATGTGGTGCCCCAGCCTGGAATAATTGTGCAGGTCCTGCCTCCATCTCCTTTCACTGCAGAGGGATCCTGCACAAAATGTGCCATAGAGTCACAGAACCACACACTGGTTTGGCTTGGAAGGGACCTTAAAAATCTGGTTCCAGCCCCTACCACGGGCAGGGACACCTTCCACCAGCCCAGGTTGCTCCAACCTGGCCTTGGACACTTTCAGGGACCCAGAGGCAACCACAGCCTCTCTGGGCAACCTGTGCCAGGGCCTCCCCACCCTCACAGCCTGCAATTCCTTCCCAATATCCAATCCAAACCTCTTCCCTTTCATTTTAAAGCCATATTCTTCTTCCTACCATTTATGATCAAGGGGATTACTTCCTCCAAGAATTCCAACCAAAAGCCGGGAATAAAGAGGATGGGGTGAGCAGTGACACGAACAGGGCTCTGATGTGGCGTCCCCAGGTGTGACTCCATCCCTGGATCCCTGTGCTGGGGCTGCTCCAGTAAAACCTGACAGGACAACCACAAGTGATAGCCAGGTTTATCACCACACACGCTGCCAAGACTTCGCCCGTGCACCAAACCTCAACCATTTTATCTTGCTGTGTCCTCCCAGTCCCTCCCCAAGCCCCAGCCTCTGATCCGTGGGGGCTGTGCAGGGTGGGGAGCAGTGAAGGGAGGGAACCTTGTGGCCTTCGAGGCAGGAGCTGTGATTGATGCCTGGAACACCCCCACAAATCACAGAGCTCAGGGAAACGCCTGTAACTGAGGGCAGGAATGAGAAGTGAAACATTGTGTTCATGTCACATGTGAGGGCCCCCGGAATAAGACAAATATTACACAATCAGTTCAGACAGCAGGACGCAGCAGGGAGGCCACACACTGAGATTTGAAATGCTGTGGACCCAAAACTGCCCATTCCCAGGTCTGGCATGACAGGACTGATCAAAACCAGGCAGCAGCCTCTGCCCCAGGAGACTTCTCAGAGGGTTCACCGAAAGCAGAGCATCCCTCTCAGATTTAATTGCTTTGAAACATTTTCCATTCTTCCTGTACAAAGATTTTGCCTGAGCCAACCTCCTTCCAGGTCAACAGGACGTCAACTTTGTGGCTGACTTTAATGAGGTTTTGTTCATGCTCTGAAAAGTAGGGCCTGCACTGAGTAAAGCCTGAATGCTCCTAATTCCCAATTACTCTCACTTCAGATGTAGGTCCAGCCCCTGGAGTGGACTGGCTGACCCTGTGCTGAGGGGCTCCCTGGCCAGTTTTGGACAGAAAAATGACTGTCTGGTCCCATCTGTAGGGCCTGGACACTCATGTGCCTCCTGGATGAGGTCCTGCAGGGGGAGAAATGCTTTATTTTTAACTCCCAGGAGACCTAAGCCCAAGTTTTATTGTCTCTGTCAGCAGCATCTCAGAGCATTTAAGCAGAATATTGTCCCCTCTCCTGCAGCAGGAGGAGCCTCACACAGAAATACAGGAGGTTACCAGAGCTCCAGGAGGGTTTGGACAACGCTCTGAGGGACAGGGTAGGATTGTTGGGGTGTCTGTGCAGGGCCAGGGGTTGGACCCTTGGGGGTCCCTCCCAACTCAGGATATTCCATGATCTGTGTTAGTCTGGGAAACCTTCCCGTGGATCCTGCGGGGGGGAGGGTGGTCACTGCAGTGACACGACCAAGGGGAGATGTTCCTCTGCACATCTTCTGGTGCTTGGCCGAGGAGGGGGATCTGGGCTCTCCCCTGCTCCCTCTGTGCCCCCCTGGGTCTGCTGGGTGCCAGGGGGACCTGGCCCAGCTCTCAGAGGTGCTGCTGCAGGGTGAGGGTGCACAGCCCTTGCTGGCAGCAGCCAGAGAGCTCCTGGAAGGAGGGTGGAGTAAGAACCGTCTCAGGGCCTCGGGGGCTGTGCTGCACCCGTTAATCAACTTTATGAAAACCTTTGGGGTCAAGAGAGTAATAAAATAACGGAGGACAAGCCCACGCTACCGCTTTGCACTTTCCACCTTTCCAGTCATTTTATCCTTCCTTCCCACAAAATCAGCTCACTTTGGCCTGACCTTGCAAGTGACAGCTCAGCTCAGCCCGGCGAAATGAAGATGATTTGTCCCCCTTCACGCTGCCGCGTTTGCTTTCCCGGCGCTCCTCGGAGCTGTTTGCTCCCCGCTCAGGGCTCCCTAATTGCCTTCCAGTGGAGACAAACCTCGTGATTAAAACCTCAAACGCTACCCGGGCTCCAGCAGCACAGGTGGCGGGGACCCTGAAATCGCAAGCTCAGTCCTCCTGATGGATTTCATTCGGGGGATCCGTTTTGTCACCCCGGTGTTGGGTGCAACAGCTGCCCCCGCCCCGCCCGCNCAGCAACCTCCTCATTGCTTAACAATATTCAGTGAGGCTCCATCAAAGTGAATATTGTATTATTGTTGCCAGGGGTGACATTAGATGAGAATTATATGAAACAATAAGGGCGCTGGAGGATAATCCGTTTGACATTTGGAACATGTTTCCGGCGCTCGCTGCTCCTCGGAACATCCTCGCAGCAGAACCGTCTTCATTTCCATCGCAGGGGTTTGTGTGTGTGAGGGGATTTATCTCTCTCTTTAGTTCTCTGGCTGGCCACTCTCTGCAAGGCCAACAGGAAAACCTCCCCTCTGGGGCTGCTGCCCTGTCCAAGGATCAGTTTTGATTGGTTTTAGCCACGGGTGAAGGTGGGCAGTGAATTTCTGCCACTGCGAGGCTGGTCCAGGTGCTGCTCTGGCGCTTCTGCTCTTTGAATCACAGAATGGTTTGGGTAGGAGGGACCTTAATCCCATCTTGTTCCACCCCCTGCCATGGGCAGGGACACCTTCCACTAGCCCAGGTTGCTCCAAGCCCCGTCCAACCTGCCCTTGGACACTCCCAGGGATCCAGGGGCAGCCACAGCTTCTCTGGGCAACCTGTGCCAGGGCCTCCCCACCCTCACAGGGAACAATTCCTTCCCAATATCCCATCTAACCCTGCAAAGCAATCAAGCTCTAACTCTCTCCCTCCCCCTGCTGTGCCTGCACATCCTGGGCCAAGATTTGAATTTTTGGGAAGCCCAGCCGAAGAAACACCCCCAAAGGAAGCAGTTTTAGTTCAGAATTGCACCAGAATGGCAGACACAGTGAAGGAGGGTTTGTGCTCCTGCTCTCCTGCCTCTGGCAAACTGGCCTGGAGGAGCCCCCCGTGGGTCCCTGGTCATGAGCAGAACATGTACCTACAACACTGATGCCTGGGAACACAGCCTGGTGCTCAGGCACAGAGATCAGCCCCTCCATGGCTCGGGCACAGCGTGGCACAGATGTGGGGCTGGCGCTCTGAGCCCCCCTGGAGCACAGCCAGGTTCTGCCTGTGCCACCCAGGCTGTACTGCACAAACACAGGAAATCAGAGCTGCCAAGTAACCCCCAAATTCCTCTGAGCTTCCAAAGACTTCAAGTTCATGGCCAGAGCACGCCCAGGAGGAAGAATGTTATGTTAGGGTTCTCATCTCCATCCCCGTTATCCCATTTGCAAAGGGGTAAGAGCTCCTTCCCACGGGGTGAGGGTGGTGTGGGCACCAAGCCTCCCTCCTTCCTAAATCCACCCGAATTATCTCTCCATCTCCAGCAGAATACACAAAGACTGACATCTTCAGGGATAAAAGCCTGACCTCCCGAAAAGCGACATCACCCAGTCTGACCCCAGCAGTGAGTCAGCTCCAGTATTGCTGTGTCCACACAAACACACAGGAGCTCCTCCTCCACAAACTCAGCATCCATATTCCAAGCAATTATCTCAATTACTGATCCAACAGGATCATCTCCGTCGCTTGCCAGATTCCCCACACAATGTCTCCACTCCCATATGCTCAGCCCTGATGCAGCTGAACTGATTTTCCTTTAGACCACTGAGCAAATCAGCCCTGAAATCCCCCCAAAATAAAGCAGCAGATCACCTTTCATCTGGAAAATGTGCGATATTGTGTCTGAAAAAGATCCAGTGCAGCACATCCAGCCTGGGCTGGGCCGGGCAGAGGCTTTAAAGCCCTTGGGTTAGTGATGATTTTGATGAGAATCGTGGGCTTTGAGAGAGAGAAAAATGTGGGGACAGCGTGCTCAGAGATGGCAAGTTTACATTCCAAGATTCCAACAGCAAAGCCTTCAGTGTGACTGCATTAAAAATGTGTTTGTCATAGAATTATAGAATCACAGGATGGGTTGGAAGGGACCTTAAAGCTGATCTTGTTCCACCCCCTGCCGTGGGTAGGGACACCTTCCACCAGCCCAGGTTGCTCAGAGCTCCATCCAACACTTCCAGGGATGGGGAATGTAACACCCACGCTCTGTGTTATTTTCCCCTTTAAAATCATTATCTTGCCCTCTTGGCTACACGCTGTGAATTATTTCCTGCAAGAATTGTGCATCTCTCCTCAACATTCAGCTCAGGGGTTTGGGTTGTTTGTTTGGTTTGTTGTTTTTTTTTCCCAAGTCTCCTGGAGGTTCGTGACCTTGTTGGAGTGTCTGAGGTGATTTGTGGTTCTGACGTGAGCACAGGTGAGACTCACTGCTCTCTGCTTGAGATTCTGGGCTCGTTCCTGCTCCAACCTGGGAGCAAAAGCTTATGGAACATAAACCTTCCTAAACTGCCAATGAATCAAAGGTTTGTAAAAACCTTTGCGAAACAAAGGAGCACCGGATCCCCGCGCGGGTGAGGTTTCCATCCTGACAGACAGCGGTGGGAATGGCTCTGCTGAAGGCTGGAAAAGGGCAGGATTGGTTAGTCAGGCTGGGTAAAAGTTGAGGCTTGCACGTGGATTACCAGCAGGGCTTCAGGAATTGTGTCCCTGGAGCACTGGTGGTTGTGGTCCCTCTGGCCAACACCCACAGCAGGCTCTGAATTCCGGGCTGCTCCTCCCCAGGAAGGGGAGGATAAATCTGATTTATTGAGCCCCTGCACGGGCCAGCAAGAAAACGAAAGCTGCTCGGATGGATAAAGTTGTATAAAGAACAAAAGGGCGAGTTAAAAAGTCCTTTGGAACAAAAGGATGAACAGTTTCTGGTTGGAAAACAACAAGTGAAAACTTGAAGGTGACTGGGAAGTATCCCGGCATGGAAGTTCACTTTCCTGGGAGCATTCCTAGGATGACAAATTAGTGCTTCTCCAGGGCACAGGGGTTGGAAGGGACCTTAAAGACCATCTTGTGTCATCTCAAAGACTCTGCCACGGGCAGGGACACCTTCCACTGGCCCAGGTTGCTTCAACCTGGCCTTGGACACTCCCAGGGATGGGGCAGCCACAGCTTCTCTGGGCAACCTGTGCCAGGGCCCAGGAATTCCTTCCCAATATCCCATCTCTCCCTGCCCTCTGGCAGTGGGAAGCCAATCCCTGTGTCCTGTCCCTCCATCCCTTGTCCCCAGTCCCTCTCCAGCTCTCCTGGAGCCCCTTTGGGCACTGGAAGGGACTCCAAGGTTTCCCTGGAGCCTTCTCTTCTCCAGGGGAACAACGAGGGGAAAGATTTTCCTATTGGGAAGTCCAGGTTGAGTTTTTCACTGGGACTTTATGGGAATGACTCCAGAAATAGGGGGCAGTGCAAAGGTTGCTCTTTCTAAGGTGAGAGCAGCAGAAGCAGCTCCCAAACCTTCCGTGTCCTGGGCCTGAAACCTTTGTAGTGTCCTTTTAACTAAGTATGAAGATAATTAAATTTTGCACTGTGGTTACACCTCAGTAAATATTGTCCATAAAAATCAAGTGGCATTTACTGTACTTAAGGTACAATAACGATTCTTATAAATCTAAATTATCCCTATAAATCTAAATTAAATGCCTGGGTTTAAATGTATTTAGGACATTTAATTAATAAAGTGTTACCAAATAACCATTACTAATCTGTTTACTTCAAGCCCGATTTCCATTTCCAAAGGATTTATTTCTCAGCAGTGTGTGTGGGAGGGTGAAAGTGTGTGCAAGGGTTTTAAAGAGCTACTGCAGGTACCAGAAATATTGAGAGATTGCCCAGGAAATTCCCTCATCTTTTTCCCCGTGGAGAAATGCTGATGTGCTGCAGCCAGAACTTTTCCAAGTAAAAAGTCCGTTTTGACTCGTCTGTAATTTTAAGTGTTGGGGAAGTTGTGAAGTTTGAAGCCTCCTGTTTCGACACTTTCTTAATTTAAAGCTCTGCCTTGCCGTTTAAGCTGAGCTTCCAATTAAAAATTTAATTTAACTTAAAAAGAGGGGAAACAATTAAGGATGAAAAGGTCAAAATCCAAAGGAACTGATGTAAATAAAAGCTCAGATTGGACATAAACACTTTATGGGTTTGTGGGAACATGGGTTTTTACTTCTTTTTCCCTGGGAATTCTCTCGAAATTGCTTTTTGTTGAGGTCTAAAAGGCAAAGTGGCTCATTTGAGGTCCATCAGGGAGCCTGGGACAGGCAAGGATTGAGGCTCCTCCTCCCAGTCCAGCTGGGCTCAGCTGGTTTAGGCTGGAAAAACCCAGCTGACATAAACTAGAGCTGAGCTCCTTCCCTTCAGCGGGTGGGTTCTCTCCCCCCTCCCCTCAAATTCCCTTATCAAAACACTGGGATGTTTTCTTTTGAAGTGGCATTTTATTGCTCAACATCTTTCCACACAATTGAACAACAGAGGCTTCCCAAATGAAGCAAATGTTTGGTTCAGGCTGCAACGATTTCTTGTTCAGTTTTTGGTTTTCTTTTGGTTTGCTTTTTTTTTTTTTTTGCTAAAAAGCTGGAAAAAAACCCCACAATTCCTATCAACTCAACCCCCAAATATTTTGCAACAGCCACCAGGCCCAGCCAGCTCTGCTCCAAAAGCCCGGCAGGACATGAACCTGTGGGTTATTCTTCCCTCCCACCATAATTAACATCATTAGGCTCAGCTCACACAAAGCCAGAGGGTCAAATTCGGAATAAGTGGAGCGTGGTCGCGTTTTGTGTTGAACCAAATCCTGGATCTACCCCAGCGATTAATTTAGCTAAAAACATATCATTATAGGCAATAAAAAAGGATTTCTTTTGCTGCTGGAAAGGGGCCGAGACTGTTGCCTGTGTTGCAGCAGCACCTGGCAGCCTCCAGGCTCTCCTAACACGGTCCAGATTGGCTTAAATTATTAGTCTTGGGCTAAGATTTGGTGCCCTGTAAGGTATAACTGGATGTATCTGTGTGGGGAGGGATTGAGCTGTTGGTGCCCACCCCGGTGGGTTGGAGAGATGAGCCTGAGTCTGCACTGAGTTCATCCTTTGCCAGGGAGTAAAGCAAGGCTTATGTGCCAAATAAACCAGAGCTGAAGGTTACAGTGAGACACCTCCTATGAGGAAAGGCTGAAAAGTTTGGGGGGTTTCCCTGGAGAAGAGAAGGCTCCAGGGAGAGCTGAGAGCCCCTTGCAGGGCCTAAAGGGGCTCCAGGAGAGCTGAGAGGGACTGGGGACAAGGCAGGGAGGGACAGGACACAGGGAATGGCTTCCCACTGCCAGAGGGCAGGGAGAGATGGGATATTGGGGAGAAATTCTTCCCTGTGAGCCTGGTGAGGGACTGGAATGGAATTCCCAGAGGAGCTGTGGCTGCCCTATCCCTGGAAGTGTCCAAGGCCAGGTAGGACGGGGCTTGGAGCAACCTGGGCTAGTGGAAGGTGTCCTTGCCCATGGCAGGGGTGGCACTGGATGGGTTTTAAGGTCCCTTCCAGCCCCACCATTCTGTGCTTCTATGATTCAATTACAATTGTACCAGAGCATTTTAATTAGTTAATCACTCCCACACGTTTGTTTCCCACTCCCAGTGTAGGCAGGGGACTCATTCCATGGTGTCCTGCCACGCTGAAATCAACAGTTATCCTGGTGAGGGACACCCCGGATGCCACAGGCCATTCCCACACCCCTCCAGCGCCATCCCAGCCTTCACCCTGCTCTCTGCAACACACACCGGGGGGGAGTTTGAGTTTCCCCTGCAAAACCAAGTCCCAAATTGGGCCAGTGCAACCCCCCCGGGTCCCCCCTGTCAGAGCTCTGAGCTGAGGGGGCAGCAAGTCCAGCTCCCCCAGGGCCTCTTGAGCCACTGTCACATTCACTGTGGAAGAGCAAAGCAAAGGAAAACACCTTCCAGGAAGATGAGGTATGTCAGAGGCTGTCTATCTTTTTCCACTTGATTCAGACTGAGTTTGGCAGATGGAAACAAGCTCAGTCCTAAAGAGGTGGAGAGAACATTCCTCCAAGGGAGCCCGGCGTCCCTGCCGGAACAATTGCTCATCTCTTGGAGTGACATTTGACTTCATCTGTCTAACAAGTTTGATGGTCTCTCCGAGTTTGTTTTGGTTTGGTTTGGTTTGTTCTTTTTCCTGATTGGGCTAATTTATTTGTTTTCATGCGAAGCTTTATTGCTTATTGATTTCCCGAGCCCGTTTTTATCTGCTCCCTGTGACGGGAATCGCTCCGCGGAAGACGCACCGTGTGAAATGGGATTGCCAGCCAGCCCGGGATCTCCAAGCACCGCTAATTACCGTGATTACAACCCTCTTAGATGACAAATTCACACCTATTGTCCCTCCTCAGCACCACACACCTCCCAGTTCGCAGAATCCATGTGCTCCCGATGCACCGAGTGAGGACCCGGAGTGTGCAGCATCCAAGCTGTCGCTTCAGGAAAGTCCAGACCTTTAGATTCCCCCAGAAACCCTCTCAGGCAGTGCGAGGAAACTGCGAATCCCGCTCAGATTGCCCCAACGTGCTTTTTTTTAATGATTTCCAATTATTTCGCTCCGATCTGAATCAGAAAAAGGGGGAGTAACAGCCAATCTAAGCGTGGTGAGAATGAATGAAGCCTTTCCGAGCCTCGTCTTGTGCTTTTCCAGCACGAGACGTCAAATGGGAAACCGCTTTTCCTGACTATTTCCAGGGATCCTGCCCTCCTGAGCATGGTTCCTTTTGGACATGCTGGAGTCCTTCACGGCAGATGGAATTCGTCTCTCACTTGGACAACATGAAACTCCCAGGTAATGAGCGATAGGCTGAGAGGAAATGGGCTCAAGTTGCGCCAGGGGAGGTTTTGGTGGGATATTAAGGAAATTTTCTTTCCCAGCAGGGTGGTCAGGCACGGGAACACGTGGGGAAGTGGTGGGATCAGCGTCCCCGCAGGGATTTAAAAGCTGGTTAAACGTGGTCCTTGGGGACGGGGGTTAGTGATGGCTTTGGCAGTGCTGGGGGAGGGAATGGCTGGATTCCAGGATCTTAGAGGGCTTTCCCAACCCAAAGAGTTGTGAGTCTCTGATCCTGTGACACCGTCCTCACTGTGTGACGGCTGTGCTCTGGGCACAGGCTGCCCCTTGCTGTCTCACCAAGCAGATCCTGCCGCGCTGTTTCCGTGCTGGCAGCCAAATGCAGGGAAAACCCGTGGATTTTCCTTCCCTTCTACTCCTGCCTGTTCCCTAAGACTGAAGGTCTGTGCGCTCCCGTGCCAGGGCTCAGCGTGTCCCCACAGCTGCCACCACCCCTTTGAAGGTTGCACTGCTCACTGACCTGCTCCAGGAGCTCAAACCCAACCTCTCAGCGCAGACTAACCCAGATCCCGAAGGTCTCCTGCCCAACCCTCTGGCCTGTGCTGGCAGGGGAATGATCAGCTCAGGCCTTGGAGCTCTCTGACCTTCCTGCTGCCCTCCCAGCTCCAGTCAGCTCCCCCTCCCTGCTGCCTGTGCCTCCAGCTCCAGGGGTGTCCAGGTCACCTCCGGGCTGCCGATGGTCCCTGACGAGCCACGACCTTGGGGACTCTGCTCAGCAAGGACTAATGCACAGAGTTCCTGCAGCTCTGCCTCCCTTCCTGCTTTTATCCCCTTCCAGCACTTAGCAGGGGGAATCACACAGCCCAGGTGTGACTGGGATGGGGTTTTATTTCCATAAGAACGGAGCTTGATTCTCCCCAGCACCGAGATCCCTCCCCAGCACAGGAACAGTTCCTCAAAACGAGGCAAAAATAATTCACCTCTGCCTTAAAATCCTTCCCAGTGTCAGAGGGAACATAAAACTGCAAAGAAAACCCCTTCAGCCTGCCATTCCTCAGCTCCCCACAATGACTGGAATTGCTGATTAGCCGAACATCCAACACTTAAACGCTCCAAGCCTTTATTATTTATTTCTTGGGCAGAGAATTACCACGACGTGTTATTTTTATTTTACAGATCCAGCTTCTGAAACTACTTAAAAAGCTTTCCATCAAAGATGTTCAGTGGTGCTGACAGAACACAGAGGAGTTTTTGCTGGGGAAAGCCACCATTAATTATCAGACTGTAAGTAGCACTGATAGTGCAAGCATTTGATTTTGATTTAATGTCTAAATAAGCTCACTTACAATGGCAAAGAGCTTCCTGTTTAATTGAAAAGCACTAAGTTTTCTCTCTCCCCCTCTTCTTTTTCATTCTGGCCCCCGTCCAGGTATAGAAATAGAAGGAAACATGAACAGAATGCAAAAAGTCAGTGTGAAAATGCATCAGAGCCACGGGAGGCTGCTGAACCTTCTGCCAACACCACTGCTGGGCTGGCTGGGCCTTCTTGTCTCATCCAGGCTGTCCTTGGCCTTCAGCTTCCTGCATTCCCAGCTCTGCCATCCCAGCCCTGCATTCCCAGCCCTGCCATCCCAGCCCTGCATTTCCAGCTCTGCATTCCCAGCTCTGCCATTCCAGCCCTGCATTCCCAGCTGTGCATTCCCAGCTTTGCATTCCCAGCCCTGCCATCCCAGCCCTGCATTCCCAGCTCTGCATTCCCAGCTCTGCCATCCCAGCCCTTCAATCCCACTCCTACCATCCCAGCCCTGCATTCCCAGCTCTACCATTCCAGCCCTGCATTCCCAGCCCTGCATTCCCAGCTCTGCATTCCCAGCTCTGCATTCCCAGCTCTGCCACCCCAGCCCTGCTCATCCTGGCCCTGCATTCCCAGCTCTGCCACCCCAGCCCTGCTCATCCCGGCCCTGCATT
>VXAY01000540.1:364035-374364 GCA_013399855.1 Oxyruncus cristatus | reverse complement strand
AGCCGAGGATGTCTGAAATCCTAAAAAGAGCCTCCACTAGACCAGGATTCCTGGGCAGAGCCACCCTCATCCCCCCCTGCCTGGGGCTGGTGTGTGCTTTTTACACATATGTGTGTTCATCTCTGAAATTCTCCATGGCTCAAACAGCTGTTAAAAAATATTAGAAGAAAAATCACCTTCTGTTTTGAAATGAAATTATTTGAATTAGTTATTAATTTAAATAGTTAATTTCTAAGTTGAATTAGGAGGTGGAGCCGAGGATGTCTGAAATCCTAAAAAGAGCCTCCACCAGAACAGGTTTCCCAGGCATCAGAGCCACCCTCATCCCCCTCTGCCTGCTGTGTGTGTGTGTGTTTGTGTTCACCTCTCAAATTCTCCGTGGCTCAAACAGCTGTTGAAATAAGAAATATCAGAAGAAAAATCACTTTCTTCCGTTTTGAAATTAAATTGGTAGTTATTTTTTAAGTTAAATTAGGAGGTGAAGCCGAGGATGTCTGAAATCCTAAAAAGAGCCTCCACCGCACCAGGATTCCTGGGCAGAGCCACCCTCATCCCCCCCTACTTGCTGTGTGTGTGTGTTTGTGTTCACCTCTCAGATTCGCCGTGGCTCAAACAGCTGTGTTGCCACCTGAAATCACAAATATTAGAAGGAAAATCGCTTTCTCTAAATGAAATCAGCAGGGCAGGAAGGTAAACCGAGGCCCAGACTGCTCACACTGAGGTCTCCAAGCCTGCAGGTCCGGCCCACAGAAGCTGCACACACGTGGCCCACACCAGGCTGATGCCTTTGCTGGATGACTTCAAACCTGAGGACACGTGGACGTGCCAAGATCAGGCCGTTCAGCGTTGCAGGAGAGAGGAAGATAATGGTCATTTATGAGAAACAAACCTCAGGAGGAGCCAGTGCCCCACCCCAGCAGAGACTTCAGCTGGGAAGGGATGTGAGGGCACAGCGAGTTCCCGGCCTGGCCAGCGTGGAAAAGTTGGACCAGCTATTTTAGGGAGCAATAATGGTACCGGTGTGTCTAGACAGAGCGAAGCAAATGAGATTTAGACATTGAAACAGTCATTGTTTCAGGATGAAACTTCAGATTTCTGTCGCAGCTCTCCCCTGCTCTGAGCAACAGGACAGTGGAGAGCTCAAAGCTGCCCATTTCTGCAGGCCCTGGGAAGCAATTTGCTTAATAAAAGAGTGTTGGTTTGACTCGCTAAGGAACAATCCCTGTGCCTGCCCAGCTCCTTCCTCTAAAGCCATCTGGAGAGCAAGGGGTGGAAATAACCAGGCCAGGGAGTAAAAAAGTGCAGGCTCTGCACGGGTAAAGGAGTGGGGAGAGCAGAGAACACCTTCCTGCTGGGAATTCCAGCAGATTCCTATGCATCTAAACCAGAATGGAGGCAGGTGGGGCTTGTCCAACACGGGTGAGATGTGGAATTCATGGAATGCTTTGTGTTGGAAGGGACTTTAGAGATCATCTCCTTCCAGCCCCTGCCATGGGCAGGGACACCTTCCACTAGCCCAGGTGGCTCCAATCTGGCCTTGGACACTCCCAGGGATTCCAGGGGCAGCCACAGCTTCTCTGGGAATTCCATTCCAGTCCCTTACCAGGCTCACAGAGAAGAATTTCTCCCCAACATCCCATCTCTCCCTGCCCTCTGGCAGTGGGAAGCCATTCCCTGTGTCCTGTCCCTCCATCCCTTGTCCCCAGTCCCTCTCCAGCTCTCCTGGAGCCCCTCAGGTCTTCCTGGAGCCTTCTCTTCTCCAGTCTGATGGATCTGGATTAGCCAAGGGTGGAAGAGCCCTTTTGACATCCTACAGATTACAAACCCCCAAAGTCCTACAGAGACTCCCAGGCAATCCCAGGACTGATAAGAGGATCCTCCCTGCTGCTCCCTTCCCCGGGGTGCGTTTGCTGTGCCAAGGAGCTGCAGTGCTGCAGGGATGAGGAGCGGAGCAGCTGCTCGCGGCACTTGGAAAAGCAGCTTTTGGGAGCCTGAGCCGATGCGGATTCCTGCAATCCTGCTTAGTCACCTCCCTGTCACTGGGTATTTACTGACTGGGCTGGGAGCTGTGACCACGGGCCATAACCCCCTTTTCTTCCCCAAGCAATAGGAGTCAGGAATCCAGCACCCTGCATTTCCAGCAGGAACAGGAGTGGAAGGAGCAGTGCTGATCCCAGGCGGATGGATGCAGATAAATTGGGATGCAGGAGGACCCATTTTCTCCCCCGTGTTTCCTGGCACTGGGAGAACCAAGGTTTTACAAAGCTTCCCTCCCCTTCTTGGAGCTGTTCTTCCGCTGCAAGGGCAGGATCTGTCCTTTAGCTCGGGAGAAAGCAAAGACCTGTTAAAATAATTGGTTTCCAGGCTTTTTGGGTAATGCTGCATAATTTAAAACAGGAAAGAAAAGATTCTGGTTTACCTTTTTTTTTTTCTTTTTTCTTTTTTTTTCGGGGGGTAAAGCAAAACTTTTTCTTTGGAAAATCGGAGCGAGGCAGGGAGGGGGACAAAAGTAATTGCAGACCCAAGGGGAAGTTTTCCTTCCAGCCCGAGCGCTTTCAACGGTGATCATGAAAATAATGGTGAGCTCTGAGCAGGGCTCCTGCAAAGTGGGAAACGGGCGAGTTCCGTTTTAACGCTTCCCGAGGGGACACATCAAACCCTTCCTGAGCACGAGCACGAGCACAAAGCCCCTTAGCAGAGGTGGGATACGCCGGGTAAGGATTTCAACCGGGTGCTTTGCAGCAGCAGAAAGGGAAGGTTTTACTCCGTCGGACCGCGGCAGAACTACCTGGCTGAGCACCCACGGCTGCCGTGGATGTGCCGTGGAGTGGGGGTTCCACCTCCCCCACGTGTCAGGAGGTGCCCTCTGATCTCCTCCTGGCTGAGGAGATCCAGGTTGTCTTTTCCAGCCACTCCACGGAGCCCATTTCCCGCCGGGACGGGCGGCGACGTTGTGCTCGGATCCCAAAGGGCTGAGCGGGAAGCGGGAGCTTTTCTGGGGCATCTGCCTCCTCCTGAACGCCGTGTAAAACACGGTGTCATTATTTTCATTTAATAAAGTGGAACAAACTTAAGATGCTTAAGCCTTGATTAGAGGCTTTGATCTCTGCAGGCACGATTAGTGTCCTTCTGTCGGGGGTGGTGGTGGGGGGGAAGTCACTGTGAGCAATGGATCTGCTGATTCTGCATAATCCCCCCCCTTAATTCCCTGTCAGATATTGTGTTTACTGCAAGCACATGACAAGCCTTTTCTTCTGCCTTCTTTTCCCCCCCTCCTGAACTGTTCTCGACCCAATGTTTTTGTGGGCTCGTGCCAGTCCTGTTGTTCCGCCCCTTCCCCTCTTGTGCGGTGACAATCACCCTGCTTGGGACACCCAGGGGGCTCAGCTGGACAACATGGGACAGCCCAGGGGCTGAAACAGCTCCTCTGTGGCCTCCTAAAAACCAGGGTTCAATCCCCTGGGCGGGCCATGCACTTAAGGGTTGGACGTGGTGAGCCCCGTGGGTCCCTTCCAGCTCGGAATATTTCGTGATTCTCTTTTGACTCTGCAGGGAAAAGGGAGACCAAGCAGAAAGCCCTGGGGTTCAGGGCTGGGCTGTCCTCCTGACCACGACGAGAGGCCAGGCTGTGCCTCAGCTTCCCCAGCTGCAGAGCAAAGCTGCAGCTGCTGTGCAGCACAGCCTGGGAGGCTGTGAGCACCCCGGGGCAGGGGGGCACTGGGTGAGCTTCGAGTTCCCTTCCAAGCCACACCGAGTGGTCACACTGATGTTTTCTCTGCTCGCTGCAGGGCTTGTGCTGTCACAGGGCAAACCCACAAACTGTTCATTCCCTGAGATGTGATTTCCAGTTTGCTGGAAGCTCCAGTTCATTCTGGAGCCAGCACATTCCTGCTCAGGGTCTGGTGGGCTTCGGACCTTCCCTGGGTGTTGGAGCCACTGGCTCAATATGGAATGAACTGGGAATCATGGAACCATCATCAAATCCAAGACTGGTTTGTGTTGGAAGGACCTTAAAGCTCATTCAGTCCCACCCCCTGCCCCAGGCAGGGACACCTTCCACTAGCTCAGGTTGCTCCAACCTGGCCTTGGACACTTCCAGGGATTCCAAGAGCTGCCACAGCTTCTCTGGGCAACCTGTGCCAGGGCCTCCCCACCCTCCCAGGGGGCAATTCCTTCTCAATATCCCATCTATCCCTGCCCTCTGGCAGTGGGAAGCCATTCCCTGTGTCCTGTCACTCCATGTCCCTCTCCAGCCTTCCTGTCAGGCCTCCTTCCAAACCGCTTTCATATCAAAACAGCTTCATTTCCACTTCCTAAATAAAAATTCAGCTGGATAAAACAGTCACAGAAAACTGTCCATGCAGCTCTGACAAAGAAACTGAAACCTCAATGAATGCAGAGATTTATATCTGCAGCAGCCTCGCTGTTGAGAGTGAACATCTGGGTTTATTGTTCCACATCCCATAACAAAAATATATTCCACTATTAATTTCAGATGAATATTTGAAGGGGCCTTTGCCAGAAAGCAAAGCCTAGTGAACATGGGGTTGATAATCCTTGTGTTTTGCTGACAGTTCCGAAAAAAAAAACCCGGGGGAAAATTGAACAAAAAAGGGGCTTTAGAACTTTCTGGCAAATGGAAAAATGAAAAGGCTTCTGCTTTGAGTTCAGTAAAAGACAGAAGTGATGCAGGAAATAAGTGAATAGGTCCTTCTCACCCATACACAGCTTTGTTAGGGTTTGAGGAATGGGTTTTAAGGAGAGGTTTTAAGAATAGGGTTTAAGGAGAGGTTTTAAGAATAGGGTTTAAGGAGAGGTTTTAAGGAATTCCAAAGCCAAGGATGATTTCCCACTTCTGAAGTGTTTCCCTGTTGTTTGGGGAGCCTTGCCATGAAGCTCCTCAGCTGAGGGGAGGCAACTTTCCCTCTCCTCATGCAGATCACAGGCAAACCCACCCCCCGTGATCACAGAAATATTTCCACATCCCCAAACCTGCACTTTTCTCCCTCTAAAAAATCCCCACAGCTAATTCCTAGTTGCTCTGAGCCCACTGGAAGTGCCTTTCCCTTGGTGAGGGGCACCAGACCCAAAATGCCAGAAGGGGAAGAGGGGGATGCGTGCGGTGACCTCCACGCTCTGCTCGTTGGAATATCATGGGCACGGCTCTCCAGAGGAACACTTGGCAGTTTGGAATGTCCCCCTGGCTGCCTCCTCCCTGATGGATGCACCTTCCAGGGTGTCTTTCACTGCTCTTGGGAGAATAATGAGGGAATTTTGCCATGATTGCCTCACTCACAGGCGCCCGCTCCGCTCTCCAGGCTCAGGAGCTAATGGGGAGAAGATTTAATGCTGTGATATCACTTTAATGTGGAGACCATAAATAAAGCTCTTATAACTCCCTAATTATGTCTGCATTGCACCCATTAACCATTCATCTGCATACAGGGCTCTGTGCAGTGACAGCCTGGTTCCAAAGGGTTCTCCAGACTAAAATCTTGGTTAGGAAGGGAGGGGAAAAGAGGGTGAGGGAAAGGAAGGGAGGTTTGAAAGTCTGGCTCCAAACCTTGGGTGTTGGTACAACCCAGGAGCAGTCCTGACACTTAACACTGAATGGTGTCTGGGGTTTTATTATGGGAAATAAAAGGGTCCATCTATTCCCGCTGCCTGTGGAATCGCTCGGGAGACTCAGCAGACCTCCTGGAATGCCAGGGATCATCTCTGGTGGGTGCCTGGGGGGCTCAGCCAGTCTGCAGGAGAGATGGGAGCTCCAGAACAGCCTCGGCATCTTCACCTCCGTCAAATAAGCTCAGTCACTTGAAGGGAATAAACCCGGCCTCCGTTTGATGGGTTTAACTCCCCACCCATTCCACGCACCAGGATTCCTGGTCCCTGCTGCCCTGTAGGATCAGATAAGAGCCCTGACGACGGGCAGGGCGCTAAAAAGCTCTTCCGAAGTGTCTCTGTTTAGTTAAAGCTGAGCACGGGGACGGCGTTTTGTTTGCCCAAAGGTCTCCGTTTTCACACTGGTTTCATTCAGTGTCGGAGAGAAAACAAGCCCCGAAATGCTGACAGTGGCTGCAGGGAGTGGGGCTGCAGAGCTGCCTTTGGGATGATGTAATATGTTATCACTTGCCAGGCAAAAATACCCTTTCAAAAGGAAAAGTGAGGTAGAAAGGAGCGAGTGAGATGCTGCCTTTAAAAATACCAGCATTTTGACTTTGTCTGAACTCTGCTCCAGTTCTCTGCAGTGACAAAATTCCAGGGAAAGCAGGATCAATCCAGAAAACACTTCCGTGCTCAGGGAACACGTCAGAGCTCCTTTGAACCAGCGCTGTAGGTTTAAAATCACAGAACATCCTGAGCTGGAAGGGACCCACAAGGATCATTCAGTCCAACTCCTGACCCTGCCCAGACACCCCAGCAATCCCACCCTGTCCCTGAGAGGGTTTAATTTTATTTAAAATTAAGGTTTGAAGACAAACCATATTCCTGCCAGTGAAGGGGGAATAAAACCTTTGGTCTTTGGGGATAATTACACTGCATGGCACGATGGAAAACTCTCCTTCCAGGCTCCCTTCAGCAGGGTAAAAGCTCCTCTTGCTGCTGAGGGGCTTGTGCTGAGTGTCTGTGATGCAACAGCTGTTCCACAACTGCCGCAGGAAATTCTGAGTGTGCTGAAGAGGAGGTTGTGGATGACTGGCAAGCACAGGAGCTTGGAATCCAGAGGAGAATTTTCCATTTGTGTTCCACCATCTTCAGAAAGAGATTTAGGCTCCTACGAACGTGCAAAATGTCCCGTGACTGTGCAGGAGCTGCTGCTTCTCTGTGCAGAGTCACACAATCACAGGATGGGTCAGGCTGGAAGGGACCACAGTGTCCCATCTGGTCCCACCTCCTACTCCAGCAGGGCCATCCCAGAGCACCTGGCACAGGATTGTGTCCAGAGGGGGCTGGGATGTCCCCAGGGAGGAGACTCCACCCCTCTCTGGTGTCTGTTCAGTGCTGACAGTGAAGAAGCTCTTCCTCATGTCCAGCTGGAACTTCCCGGGCATCAGTTCCTGCCCGTTCCTCCTGTGCCATTGCTGGGCCCCCCCGGGCAGAGCCTGGTCCATCCTCTGTCCCCTCCCTGCAGGCACTGAGGGACACTGGGGAGGGCCCCTCTCAGTGTCTGCTCTGGAGGCTGAACAGCCCCAGCTCCCTCAGCCTTTGCTGCTCCCAGAGCTGCTCCAGTCCCTTGAACATCTTTGCGGCCTCTGCTGGACCCGACACTCCAGCACATTCCTTGCTGTGCCCATCCCTGGCTGCAGAGAGGAAGGTGAACCATCAGAGGTGGAGGTGAACCACAAAAGGTAAACCATCAGAGATGAAGGTAAACCATAAGAGATGAAGGTGAACCACCAGAGAGGAAGGTGAACCATCAGAGAGATGAAGGTGAACCACCAGAGAGGAAGGTGAACCATCACAGATGAAAGTGAACCATCAGAGATGGTGAACCATCAGAGATGGAGGTGAACCATCAGAGATGGAGGTGAACCATCAGAGGTGGAGGTGAACCACGAAAGGTGAACCATCAGAGATGAAGGTGAACCATCAGAGATGAAGGTGAACCACCAGAGAGGAAGGTGAACCACCAGAGAGATGAAGGTGAACCACCAGAGAGGAAGGTGAACCACCAGAGAGATGAAGGTGAACCACCAGAGAGGAAGGTGAACCACCAGAGAGGAAGGTGAACCACCAGAGAGATGAAGGTGAACCACCAGAGAGGAAGGTGAACCACCAGAGAGATGAAGGTGAACCACCAGAGAGGAAGGTGAACCACCAGAGAGATGAAGGTGAACCACCAGAGAGGAAGGTGAACCACCAGAGAGATGAAGGTGAACCACCAGAGAGGAAGGTGAACCACCAGAGAGATGAAGGTGAACCACCAGAGAGGAAGGTGAACCACCAGAGAGATGAAGGTGAACCACCAGAGAGGAAGGTGAACCACCAGAGAGATGAAGGTGAACCACCAGAGAGGAAGGTGAACCACCAGAGAGATGAAGGTGAACCACCAGAGAGGAAGGTGAACCACCAGAGAGATGAAGGTGAACCACCAGAGAGGAAGGTGAACCACCAGAGAGATGAAGGTGAACCACCAGAGAGGAAGGTGAACCACCAGAGAGATGAAGGTGAACCACCAGAGAGGAAGGTGAACCACCAGAGAGGAAGGTGAACCACCAGAGAGATGAAGGTGAACCACCAGAGAGGAAGGTGAACCACCAGAGAGATGAAGGTAAACCACCAGAGAGGAAGGTGAATCATCAGAGATGAAAGTGAACCATCAGAGATGGAGGTGAACCATCAGAGATGGAGGTGAACCATCAGAGATGGAGGTGAACCACGAAAGGTGAACCATCAGAGATGAAGGTGAACCATCAGAGATGGAGGTGAACCATCAGAGATGGAGGTGAACAATCCACCTCTGTGTGCCCAGGGTTTCTGACCAGTTCTAGTTTTAAGTCGTGCAAACCAGCACAACCCCCCAAGCTCCTCTAAAGAACAAGAAAGACCAGGCTCGGTGATGAAAACAGAGATACGTAATGGAAAATACAGCTGCTGATGCTTGTCATTTTAATTTTAAAACCTCGAGTTTAAAAGGGTAAACAAAGCTAATGTGAGCAAACCCCACGCTGGAGCTGCAGCAAACACACCCCAAAAGGTTGTGATGATTAGTAAACAATTAGGACCAATGTTCCACCCTAAGCAGCACCACTGAGCTGCAGGCAGTTCATTTCCAGCACGGGAAGGGGGGAGGTGGGAAAAAGGGAGCTGGGGAAAAAAAAAAAAGGGATTGTAAACGCAGAGCCAACAAAGTTAAACTAAGAATTAATTTCATCCATTACAACTGATTGGTGTAAATTAAAACTAGGAGGAAATAATTGGTAGCGTGTAGCTTTTAGTGTTTCATACAGATTAGGGGAATTAGATTTTTTTTTTTTTTTTTCACAAGCTCCAGGCTCGTGTGCCGTGCTCGGGTGGTTGTGCATGTTCCCTGGTGGCACCGTGGGATTCGGGAGCAGGAGCCAGCCCTAAATCCTCAGCCATTCCAGGTGAATGAGCCGGGTTGGGATGGGCTCCCCAGAGGTGTCCTCTGCTCCCGTGGCCCCTTGCAGAGCAGGATCAGCAATCCTGCTGTGCTCCCACCACGCTGGGGCCAACGGGACACCCACTCCACAGCTGGAGACCTTCAGCATCTCCAAGGATGGGCCAATGTCCAGGAAAACCATTGCCTTGGTCCTGGGAGGGAGGGAGAGCTCCTTGAACTGTATTCTTCTGCAGCAGGGACTGCTGGAAAGTTGGGATAATCATGTTGGTCTCCTTTAAATTCTTCTGCTTGGACAGCAGTGCCAGGAAGCCCTTTGCCAGTGAGCTCAGCCTACACAGAGCAGGCAGAGCCTGGTGCTCCATCCATCTTGTTCATCCAGCAAAAATCCACTCCTCCTTCCTTAATTCCTTTAATTCCTTTATGTTTTACAGCCGTTCAAGAATTCAGAGCCCCCAAACCCAGCGAGAGGCCGGAACCTCAAGGGTTAAACTTCCCTTTCCTCCTCTGTCTGCAGATATTTCCTACGAGGTGCAAAGCACCAGCAAGGCCCGACTTTGTGCTGTGGCAGCTCTCAGAGCGTGGCAGGAAATTAAGTTCTCTGCTGGCTGTTCTGTTTTCCTGAGAGGTTATTTTTATGCACTTATTTAATTAATTCCTCCGGCTTATATAAGGGTTATAAGATTTGTATTTTTTTATGTTATTTTTGGTGGGTTTTTTGTGGGTTTTTTTTTGGGTTTTCTTTTCATGTCTGCAGCACTCCGGAAACTCAGAATATTTGGCAGAAACAGGAGCTGCCCCCGTGCCCAGACAGGGCTTGGTGGCAGCCACTTCCCACCTGGTTCCTTCCCACAACCAGAACTAAAGGCCACCAGCACTAACTAAAACTGCAGAGAGCTAAACCGGGCTTGTTTTAGTCAGAAATGTTGAGTTTTACACCTTATTTTTTTTTGCGGAGGGGTGCTCCGGGAGGCTGGGGGAGCGAGGCATCCCGTTCCCATCGTTCCTGAGCCTTTAGGAAGCCAAAAATCCTTCTCCTGGTGAGCCGAGGGAGAGGGAGGAGTGCCACCTACTGCATCATCGACACTTGGCTGGCTTTGAACGCTTCCGCACGAGCTAAAATAGAAACTTCTTGTTTTGTAGTTGGAAATATAAAGGAAAGGGGGGAGAAAAGGAAAAAAAAAAAACCAACAACAGAAAAAAAACGGAGCCGAGGAGGGGAGGGGGGGAGGGGGGGGGGGGGGAAA
>VXAY01000540.1:342748-358863 GCA_013399855.1 Oxyruncus cristatus | reverse complement strand
CCAAATCAAAACATCTTTTCCATTTATTCTGCTCTGAGAGTTGATTTTTTTTTTTGATGTGCTTCGGTTTTCGTTTGTCTGTGGGAAAAGTTGGATTTCAGCTCCCGAGGATTCTGGTCCCTGGGCTTTGCAGGGTCACCACGGGGACCCCCCTGGGCCGGTTGGATCGATGGTGTCCCACAGCCTGCAAGCCAGAGGGCAGGAGAGGGGGTTAAATCCCACACCGAGAACCGTTTGGGAGTTACAGCCCTTCACTCCAAACATCTTTCACTCCGCTTTTCGCTCCTGTTTTGCACAAAAAGAGAAAAAATTAGGAAGACAGGGAAGACCTGGAAGATGGTCCTCTCCTGTGAGGAAAGGCTGGGAGAGATGGGATGTTCAACATGGAGAAGGGAAGGCTCCAGGGAGAGCTGAGAGCCCCTTGCAGGGCCTAAAGGGGCTCCAGGAGAGCTGGAGAGGGACTGGGGACAAGGGATGAAGGGACAGGACACAGGGAATGGCTTCCCACTGCCAGAGGGCAGGGAGAGATGGGATATTGGGAAGAAACAATTCCGAAATCCAGAAGTAAGAGGGACAGTGCATCCCAAAGACTGGGTAGGACAAGATCACACCCATGTCAACACCTGAGCTTGATCTCCCACCCCTTGTCACTGCTCCAGCACCTGGACAAGGACACAGCAGGAGGACTCCACACCCCACCAGTCTCCAGCATCCCCTTCACCTTCTCACCTTAATTTTTGTCCTTCCAAACCCATTTTCTGAGTTATTTCAAGTACAAGGACACACGGTGATAGGACAAGAAGTTTAGGTTGGATATCAGGAGGAAATTGTTCCCTGGGAGGGTGGGGAGGCCCTGGCACAGGTTGCCCAGAGAAGCTGTGGCTGCCCCTGGATCCCTGGAAGTGTCCAAGGCCAGGTTGGAGCCACCTGGGCTAGTGGAAGGTGTCCCTGCCCATGGAACAAGATGGAACTGGATGATCTCTAAAGCCCAATCCAAACCATTCCATGATTCCATGAAGATGGCAAGAGTGTGCGAGAGAGCAGAGGGAGACAGAGACATTTCACAAGACTCCCCCACTCCCTTCTGACTTTGCAAGCTTCCCATAAACAAGAACATTTACAAGAGCTGGAACAACAAACACAACAGCCTGAAAAGCCCACAAGGATTAACCTTTGGATTTCTTGTGCGACAGCAGGAAAACCTCTCTTTGTCTGGAGTTTTGGATCCTCTTACTTCAGAAAAAACCCTGAACTCTCCAAACGGAAAATCCCAGAAATCCTGTGCTGTTTCCCATTTGCCCCAGCGAGATCCTGCCTCCTTGAGATCCAGCGGGGAACCTTCATGGCCCCTGAGTTTCAGTCCTGCCTGTTGCCTTAAGCCCTAATAGTTTTTTTGTAGTTTTCTAATTTCTGTAAGCTTTATAAGTTTTATAAGTAGTAGAAGTAGTTTTATAAAGTAGCAGCCCTTGTTCCCTTACCCCGTAGTAAATTCCTAACCCTTTTACCCCATTCTATGCTCTCCATATCAAATCTACCCCTGAAGCCAGTAGAAGATGTTTAGTCTCATGTTAAAGCGAGGCCTGAATTGTTTAGGAACAGCTGGATTAGAGCCTGAACAACAACACAGGGTCAGAAACTGGGTAACTGTGTACCCTTTGTGCTCTGAAGATGATGAAGATGATGAAGGGGTGGTCCTGAAACGCCCCCAGACCCAGTTCTTGGGGGTGGGTCAGAGGGTGGACCAGAGCAAAAGTCAAAGGGCGGACACATCTCAGGATTGGTCAATATTATAAAAGACGTAACACAGCTGTATTCAGCACGCGCGTCATGTAACAACTATCTGCTATAGCTCAGTAAATCCTCTTCTTATCTCACCCCAATTAACTGTTCCAGAGTTTTTTTAAGTTCAGGTGCTAGCAGGCATCATGCCCAAAGTGCTCCTGAAGTGCCTGGGGAGTGCTCAGAGACGGGGAAGCTCAGACCAAACCAGAACCTCGGCCAAACCCAGCTCCGAGGTCAGTTAGGACAGCACAGGTGGCAAGGCTTTGTCAAGTCCAGCAGGTGACACCCTGGATGGTTCATTCCTGGCCCTGCAACGCTCTGATTCAGCCAAATTCCACATGTTTTCCTAACGGAGGCTGGATGTTCTCCCTTTGCCCTGACAGGGGTCAAAAGGCAGGACTGACCCTTGTTCGAGAACGGAGCCAGAGCTCCGAAATTCTGGTGCCACCTCCCAACCCCTTGCAAGGCAACGAGCGGCCCGAGAGCTCTGTGAGGTCCAAGCCCTAAGGAGAAAGGAAGAAATTCCAAGCTCTGGGCTGACACTGCCCGTTGTTGCCCCCTCGGGACAGTTACTGCTCCCTCAGGGCCCAGCTCATCCCTTCAGTGACACGGAAATAATCCCCTCCCCCTCTGAAATGTCTTAAACTTTAAGCACAGGAAGGATTTACCAAGGGGAGAAGATTTCAGGGGGTGAGGACAGGCAGGTCTAACTCGCTCACCTCATTTCCAAGTGACCAAAGATATAAACATTACAGTATTTTTTCCTTTTTTTTTTTCTTTTCCCCTCCTTCTCTCCCCTTTTTTCTCTTTTCCTTTTTTTCTTTCCCCCCTTTTCTTTTTTCCCTTTATTTTTTCTCTTCCCTCCCTTTTTCCCCCCCTTTTTTCCCCCTCTCCTTTTTTTATTTTCCTTTTTCCTACCGCCCTTTTTTCCCCCTCCATTTTTATTTTCCTTTTTTCTCCTGCCCCTTTTTCCCCCTCTTTTTTATTTGCCTTTTTTCTCCTGCTCTTTTTCTCCCTCCTTTTTCTATTTTCCTTTTTTCTCCCTCCTTTTTTTATTTTCCTTCCTTTTCCCCCCTCCTTTTTTAATTTTCCTTTTTGCTCCTCCCCTTTTCCCCCCTCCATTTTTATTTTCCTTTTTCCTCCCCCCCCTTTTCCCCCTCCTTTTTTATTTGCCTTTTTTCTCCTGCTCTTTTTCTCCCTCCTTTTTTTATTTTCCTTCCTTTTCCCCCCTCCTTTTTTTACTTTCCTTTTTTCTCCAGCCCTTCTTTTCCCTCCTTTTTTTTTTTTTCCTTTTTTTTTTTTCTTTTCCCCTCCTTCCCCCCCCTTTTTTCTCTTTTCCTTTTTTTCTTTTCCCCCCTTTTTCTTTTTTCCCTTATTTTTTCTCTTCCCTCCCTTTTTCCCCCCCTTTTTTCCCCCTCTCCTTTTTTTATTTTCCTTCCTTTTCCCCCCTCCTTTTTTAATTTTCCTTTTTGCTCCTCCCCTTTTCCCCCCTCCATTTTTATTTTCCTTTTTCCTCCTGCCCTTTTTTCCCCCCTCCTTTTTTTACTTTCCTTTTTTCTCCAGCCCTTCTTTTCCCTCCTTTTTTTTTTTTCCCTTTTTTTTTCCCCTTTTTTCCCTCTGGCAAAAATAAAAAGGCCACTCCAATTCCCACCACACCATTTCTTCAGCAAGCCACTGCCGCTGGTGGCTCAGGCTGGACAAACAAAATCCCAACTCTGCCCTCCAGGAGACAGTGGCTTTATTTTCTTGGTGAGCAGAGCCACACCAATAATAAAAAAGAAGAGTAATTAAGTTGCAGAGCTGAATAAAAATAGCCCCAGATAAGATGGAGGCAGTTTCTCTCCTTCCAGCTGTCACCAGGCCAGTTGTGTTTGAAGGCCCTGGGACTACGTAATGTTATAATTCGAAGGAAAATAATCCTGTGACCTCTTCCAGCCAGGGAAGCTGAAGGGCTCGGGGGTCACCCAATAAATGGGAGGCAGAGCTACGGATATACCCATTTAAGAGAGAGTAATGAATGGACACTGGGCTTCAATTATCCTTGGATAATTCAAATTACTTTAAATAGACAGCTGACCTACTAAAAGCTGCCTGCTCTCCTGTCTCGTGTCTGCTGCCCAATTCACTCCGTGACCACTCGGTCCCCTTTCTTCTCTTTTCGTGGAACGCCAAAATTCTTGATAGCAGGGAAGGGTTTTCCTTTTTTGAGCTGAACCTGCTGTTCTGCACCTCCCCACGTTCCTTTGGCTCGTCACAGGCACTGGCATTTGCAGCTCGGGGAGTTTAGCCTGGCTCCGTGGCATTTCCCCCAGGACAGGCACCCTCGTTTACAGCCTGGGCTGAAGGGAACAGCTGCTTTTGCTCCAGGACTTACTCAGAAAAGTGGTAGTAGTGGTGGTNACACCTGCAGGAATCCCCTGGCTACTGCTGGGATCCTTGGTGAGAGCAGCAGCAGAGAGGTGTTTGGGGGAATGGGCTGGTACTCTCTGGCTCACCCCCTTACTTCTGTGTGAAGAAAGCATAAGAACTTGTGCAGTGCTCACGTGCTGTGCTGTGGTTGGCACTTGGCCTGTCCTTCTCCGACTCACAGTTCCCACGTTTCATACTAACTGTATTTGGAGACAAATATGAATGCCAAGACAGTCAGCCAGGTTTAGATGTTATTGATTAAAACCTACAGCAAAAAAGGGCTTAATAAAGCCAAAATAGAAACGAGAAGGGAGTTCAGGGGAGGGCCAGGAAAATGATCAGAGGACTGGAACAGCTCTGCTGTGAAAACAGGCTAAGAGGGACTTGTAAGAAAAACAGAGAGAGACTGTTTACAAAGGTCTGTAGTGACAGGACAAGGGGCAGAGGAGGTGGAGGAGGTGGAGGTGGTGGTGGTGGTGGAGGTGGTTTAATTGCCTGAGTAATGAACCCTGGAAGCCACACCTGCTGTGTTACACCCCCTTTCTGGGGCTCAGGGTCATTGTGGTGTTTTTGCCACCCTTTGGGCCACGGGAAGATCCGGGAGTTCCGCTCATGGACTCGCATCCCGCTGGGCGAGGCAGGAGATCAACGTCCAGCACAAGGATCCCCTCCAATCCGAGGGGCAGGGGGTGGTTTAATGCACTCAGCCTGCTTGGAACTTAAGCTTCTCCTTCGCAGACTCAGTTTTATCTCTGGTGTGGGCACAGGGGTGATTTCCCGGGACTGATCCTGCCTAAATCCAGCACCTCCCTCGGGACCACGGAGGCACCAGCAACACCCCCCTGCCAGACAAGAGGGGCCACAGGAGAGGAGTGACAGCTCAAGTTCCTGCACTGGTGAGGCCACCCCTGGAGTGCTGTGTCCAGTTCTGGGCCCCTCAGCTCAGGAAGGACATGGAGGGGCTGGAGCAGGGGCAGAGAAGAGCAACCAGGCTGGGGAAGGGACTGGAGCACAAGTGCTGTGAGGAGAGGCTGAGGGAGCTGGGGTTGTTCAGCCTGGAGAAGAGAAGGCTCAGGGGAGACCTCATCGCTCTCTACAACTCCCTGACAGGAGGGTGTAGCCAGGTGGGGGTTGGTCTCTTCTCCCAGGAACCAGCAGTGGGACAAGAGGGCTCGGCCTTAAGCTGTGCCAGGGGAGGGTTAGGTTGGATATTAGGAAGAAATTCTTTCCAGAGAGGGTAATCAGCCATTGGAATGGGCTGCCCAGGGAAGTGGTGGATTCTCCATCCCTGGAAGTGTTTAAGATGAGGCTGGACGTGGCACTGAGTGCCATAGTCTGGGAATCGTGGTGGGATTGGATCAAGGGTTGGACTTGATGATCTCAGAGGTCCTTTCCAACCCCTCTGATTCTATGATTCTATGATTCCTTGAGAGAAATTTCCCTCTCCCTTCCCAGCCCTGTCAACATTCCAGCACGAGTAAGTTTTCCTCCTCTACACAGACCACGTATCCACAAAATAAGGGGGCAAAATGATGGAGAAAGAAAACATTCCATGAGTGGAGCCAAAAATACAGGGGGCTGGATTTATTCCATGTAGTATTTGAGATTAAGTTCGGAGCACCTGACGTTCCCTTTGTAGCCAATGGATACAGACACATTCCAGAGGGTGATTCAGATCCGGCTGACCTGGTTTCTGGAGGGGGCCCTCAAATAAAGGCCTAAAACCTCATTTGTGGAACATCCATGCACTGAATGGGTATTCAGACTCTTCCTTGGAGAATTCCCAGGAATTTAGGGGAACAGAACCCCTGGGAAGGTGCATCCCAGAGCAAACAAACCCTGCAGCTGAGGCCACTCAGCACCTTCTTCAAAAGCCTGTCTGGAAGTGGTGGTGGGAATCTCCTCCTCTGTGTGTCCACGTCTGCAGAGGGACCCCAGGACCCCTGTGGTGGTTTGTGCATCTGCAGACACTCCCAATGAAATGAAGACATTCCCAAAGAAGTGGATCCAGCTGCTAAACCCCAGATACATTCTCTCAACTCTTCCCCAGCCTTGCCTAAATTCTCAGAGCAGTTTAATCCTTGAATTCTCAATCGGGTTCTCCAGATGTCTCACCGAGGGTGTTGGGTACCCACAAAATCAGAGCAACTCCGGAACATCCCAAGATCTTCCCCCCAGGGCCACAAAACCTGGCATTCCTTCTGCCTGTGGGATTCCCAAGTTTTCCCTGAGTGTTGTCAGTGGGCTCAAACCCAGGAGACTGCCCAAAACCATCAGCAAATCTCTGCTGGGAGCGTCCCCACGTGGGTGCCTCTAAGTTGGATGTCACCCCTATGGTCTAGGAAGGGTTAGTGGTGCTGGAACCTGCTTCCTGAAATATTCCAGCCACTTTGCAACGTGCTTCCTGGGCACACAGGGAGCCCACACCTGTGCTGGAGCTGGAGCTGGAGCTGGAGCATCCCAGCACATTTCTGAAGGAGAAGATGGGATGCACCTGGTGATGACTCTTCCAGCTACATCTGCTGCTCTGCTGAATGTCCCAACAATCTGCTACCAGATGATTGATTTTCCAGCAGTTCCCAGAGTCCGGGCAGATGTGTGGAGACAAGATGCGACTTGATTCATCACTCCTAATCGCTAAGCAAACGAGGAGCGGGAAAATATCCTCAATATTCATTCTGGCTACTAAAAATGACAGGTTTTATCTGCTGAGGGGAGGGGAGGTGGGGAGAGAGGAAGAGCCAGATTTAAGGAAATATTGAGGCTGGAATATTGTTATAGCCCGTTGTCAATGCTGGAAGTGTGGCACTAAAGCTCCCAGGCGAGCCAGAGCTAGTTGTGTACCAGACACACCAGTTTGCAGTAAGAGCATTAAAAAAAGAGGCTTCTCAGAGGGAAACAAATTCTTTTATAAATCCCCCAAAGCTCCCAAATCTTGCTGCTTATAGCAAGATGTAGCTTAATATAATTGCCTTGTTCCAAATCTCAATGCTTGCATGTCTAATGAGACATCTGACAACTAGAGACATGAAGTTGCTACAATACCAGACTTTCCTTCAGCCTCGACACTGGTTATCCCACTGATCCAGATTTTGAGGGAAAGAGTCCTGGAGTCAAAGAGCTGCTGTGGGACTGTGGGGTGCCTTTCCCACACAGCCCAAATTAGGGCTTGATGTGGGGTTTAAGCCAGACCAGACTAACAAGGTTCACGTGGAGTCACAGACCAGACACGTGTCGTTGCATTAAATAAACAAGCACAGCAAAGAAAACCCCACTAATTGAAACCCCATCAAGAGGAACATTACAGCAGAATTTCCTTGAGTCACCAACCAAGGTCTGAACCCTTTTGCCCACCGAGGTTGTTGCTGGAACAGAACTCAGGAGTTGCCATTCCCAGTAAAACAGTCTTTTGAGGGGAAGGAGTCATTGTACCTGAGCTTGTTTTTCCCAGAAATTACATGGAATTAGTAAAAGCTGTCAAAAAAAAAACCCTGGCTGTTCCTTTTGCAGCAGAGTAGCTCTGAACTTTCTGGAAGGACTCGATTCCACCCAAACCAGCCCCTGGGTTCAAACCCACCCAGTCAGCACCAGCTCCAAAGCACAAAATACAATTTCTTCTTAAAAGCAAGTCAGGCTTTAATTAACCAGTTCTGATTATACTACCAGTTGCTCCAAAAATATCATGTAATAGTTTAAAAACCAAGCCACCAGTCCACACTCTCAGTTGCAGAGTTTGTGAGCATCTGCTGCTTTTTGAAAGATGATGAACAGCACCATTTTCTCCTGCTCATCTTTTGACTAACTAAGGGGCCTTCCAGGCTTGTACTGGTTAATATTAATAGTGGAGTCTTGTGTTAATTGACTAAGAAAAAGAGGGATGAAATTCGACTTGGAAGAGGAAACAGTTCTCAATGCTTCCACTGGGATATCTTCTACATGGCTGCAGCCATTAAGTTACATATAATTTTATTTAGCAGCCCATCCTAGGAAACATTAAATCCTCTGACTCTGCAAATGCCTCCTGAACCATTGGAAAACATCCCTGTTTTTTTTTGGTTTTTCGGGTTTTTTTACATGGGCTCTGCGATATCCATTCTGGCCCAAGTCCAGGTAATTCAGTGGCAATTTTCTTTCCTCTCTGTGCCTCAGAAGGAGCAGTTCAGGGACTTTCCCCGCATTCCTGTTCCAAGATTAAACGCACGTGAACAGCAGAGGAGATTTCAGCTGGTTTTGACCTCACGGCACAAGGAAACAACAAATGAAAAGCGGCAGGAAAAGGGATACAGGAGAGGTTTAACTAAGCTAAGACTGTCGGTACCTGAGCTCTGCTCACTGGCTTCTCATCACTGCCCTCTTAGACCACCCAGGGCAAATCTGCACTTCCATCCCCCCTCAGATTTCTCCTTTACTGGAATGACTGGCCAGGGATAAAACCTGTCATTTGCAGAGGGGGCAATCAGAAAAGGAAGGGGAAAAAAAATTAATTTTAAAAGAAATCATTAAGAAAATAATAATAATAATAATTATAATCTATTCATTTAATAAGAAAAACTATGTTTGTGCCCATAAATCAGTCCGGGTGGGAAACAAGAGCCCACCAGAGGTACTGAGAGTTTATAGATCTGAGATGAGCGGCAGATTTGGAGAAATCAGGTGGCTGCCCACAGGCAGGCACAGCTCAGAGGGCAGAATGTGTGCCCAGCTGGACCCCAGGCACTGCCAGAGCCCCAGGCTGGGCTTAGTCAGCCCCATTCCCAGCTCATGCTGGGGGAAGCAGAGCCAACAGCACCCAGGGGAGCCGCTCCTGTGGCCACAACCCTCAGGTAACCCGTTCCCAGCTCAGCTGTGGGGTGGATTTTAGGAGATGCTCAGACCATTCACTCCCGTCTGGTCACAGCAAAACCCTCTAGAAACTGTCCCAGCCCTCTTTTGTGTGACCCCACAAACCACCTCTGCCACCGGGACAAACCCGGGCAGCCCATCCCCAGTGCTCCTTCCTTTGGCTCCCTGATTCTCCCATTCCCAGTAATCCCCATTTCCATTTCCCAGCCTTCTGGTGATTTTTCTGCCCAGGTCGTTCTCATCCTCAGGCTCAAACACCCGCTGGGCACCTCCAGAACTTCCCTCCAGGTCCCACCTCAACCCTCAAGCCCTCCTTCCCCAGGAGCTGCGGCTGATTCTCCCATTCCCAGTAATTCCCATTTCCATTTCCCAGCAATTCCCATTTCCATTTCCCAGCCTTTTTGTGATTTTTCTGCCCAGGGTTGTTCTCATCCTCAGGCTCAAACACCCGCTGGGCACCTCCAGAACTTCCCTCCAGGTCCCACCTCAACCCTCAAGCCCTTCAGGGCATCTGCTCCACCCTGGGAGAAGGTGCAGGATCTGCCCTGGCACATTTGGTCCTTCCAGAGAAGGACAGAAGGAGTTCCCAGCTGGAGGGATTCTGTTGATTTTACTGGTGTGGGGTTTTTTTGGTTTGGGTTTTTTTTTTTCCCCTTTTTTTTTTTTCTTTCGGGGTGACCTTTGGAAAGCGAACTCTTCGCTTCATGTTTTTACAGAGCAACTAAATGGAAGGAAACACGAGCCTTTCACAGCTCACCGACCTCAGGAAAGGGTTCCTGCCGGAGCTGTCAGCAGACGTGGTTGGTCGTTCTCACCGGCCCATTCGGCCTCTTTTAAAGAGGATATTTAACAGCTTCTTTTACATTTCAGACGGAGCTGTCTCAGAGCTGCCTGTTTCTTTGTTTCCAGATTGCGTCAGCCGCTTACTCTCCGTAAATGAATTCACCTTTCGGGCTCTTATTCAGAATATTTAAGGCCAAACCAGCCGGTAAAAGGCGAGATGTTCCGAGGGGGTGCAACATTCTCAGATCCTGGAGAGACAAACCTTGTCCTGCAGCTCTGGAGCCCTGTCCTCAACCCCATCCTGCAGCGTCAGAGTGGATCCCACTCTCCAGCTGACCACATTCCAGCACCCCTTGGATGAACAGGGACATTCATACCTCTCATACCTCTTTGTCAAGCTCTGCCAGCGACAGTGGGGCTCACCTGATAAACCTTCTCTTTGCCAGCAGGAAATGGAGGGGAATCTATCATTTTATAACTAAAAATTACTCCAGCCTGTGTTTTTATCCGAGAGATTTTAGGCACAAACCTCTTCTCCCAGGGAACGCTCTCAAGGCTTTCACAGAGGTGTTTTTTTTTGAGGTCCACCAGCCGGAATAAATGTTGACTGATCTTACAGCAGGGTCTCTGCTGAGCTTGAGATGCGGGAGAAAGTCTCATCATCCCAACAGCTCACTATTGCAAAGTCACCAATATCCCCCTCTCTCCAAAATCTCTGCTGTACGTTAAATTCCCAGGGAAAAGAGCATCCTTACCCTGCAGACAGAAAATCACGGCTCTATTGCGAGCTGGCAAAAGCCAAACTAAAGACGAATCACCGCTCATTTAACCCTCACATTCATAAAACGTGGTGAAGAGAGGAGAGGCTTTCAACCTTAAAAATGAGATTTAAGAGGTGAGTTTTACCCTCTTGCAGCTCGGTGAAATATTCCCAGCAAAATCAGCAAACCTTGGCAAGAAGCGGCTTTTTTGCATCTCTTATTGGATTTCGTACAAAAAGCACCGGGAGGTTTTTCGGATTTGCTTTGGCTGAAGGAGGATTCTCTCCAAGCCAGCTCTCTCAGGCCTGGCTTAAATTCCCTCCTCATCCGAGTCCGCTGAGCTGAGCCTTTTACATCCCCTGGGAATTCTGCTGCTCTGGGTCTGGACTGAACACAGAGTCAGGAATGGGTGGGGTTGGGAGGGACTTTAAAGTTCATTTTATTCCACCCCCCTGCCATGGGCAGGGACACCTTCCACTGTTCCAGGTTGCTCCAATCTGGCCTTGGACACTCCCAGGGATGGGGCAGCCACAGCTTCTCTGGGAATCCCACCCCAGCTCCTCCCCACCCTCCCAGGGAAGCATTTCTCCCCAATATCCCATCTATCCCTGCCCTCTGGCACTTTGAAGCCATTCCCTGTGTCCCGTCCCTCCAGTCTCTCTCCACCTTTCTTGTGGGCTCCCTTCAGCCACATTCAGGTCACCCCAGAACCTTCTCCAGGCTGAACAGGCAGGTTTGGAGGACGTCCCAGATTCCCCAATTTGCCAAAGCAAACCCTCTGGACAGGGTGGCCACTCATCCCCATTCCTGATGAAATCCTCTCTGTGGGCAGGGCTTGGACAGGGATGTCTGGGGGCTCCAAACTCCAGTCTGCAGGTAGGAAGGGGGGCTTTGCAGGGCAGTGCTGGGAGCTGCTTTTGAAGCTCTTTGGAGCCACAGCTTCTCTGGGCAACCTGTGCCAGGCCCTTCCCACCCTCACAGGGAAGGATTTCTTCCCAATATCCCATCTCTCCCTGCCCTCTGGCAGTGGAAAGCCATTCCCTTTGTCCTGTCCCTCCATCCCTTGTCCAAAGCCGCATATCTCGGTACTTCAACTCCTTTTAGGACTCAGCCTTGCAATTCCCGCTGGAACCAAGCTTCAAGGTTTTTCCTGAAGTCCACCTGCTCTTCCCCCTCAATCCCATCCTGAGCTGGACATCCCTCCACCCCAAGAAAAGCAGGAAAACATCCCTGCCCTGGCAGCAGTTCCGCCTGAGGCCCCCGGAGCTCTCCAGGTGCAGCTGCTCCTCTCTTGACTCTTCCCTGCTTTCCTTTGCTTTCGCTTGGATCGACAAAATATGTCAAGTCCACAGACAACAATCTAATCTCCTTCCTGGCTGCATCCACTCAAGCACTTCTCTCTCTCTCTCTCTCTCTCTCTCTCCTGCAGAAGGATGTTTCTTCCCAGAAAAAGCAATTTTACTCCAGCTGCCTGTATCAAGCTCTGATATTAGTGCTGAGCTCCTCGGGAACTTCCTCGGCTCGAGCATTCCTGCTCTGGCAGATTCCTATCAGAGAAGCAGGAAAACGATGATGGCTCCACGGCTGTGCCTCGGCTGGGGCGAGTGAAGGCAGAGATATGGAGAGAAAACAAGATAGAGGCACAAATAAACACACCTCGGAGCAATATCCTGTGGGGCTTGTGGGAGGGACACGTAGGGAAAGGGGGATTTTTCCGCCGTGGTTTCCGTCCTCGGCTCGTTGTTGGGGTGGGGTGGGAGAGGACAAGGAGAGGAAGGAAGAAGCAGGAGGAGGAAGAAGAGGGAGGAACAAGGAGAAGGGAGGAGGAAGGAAGAAGGAACAAGGACAGAGAGGGAGAGGGAGGGAGGGAAGGAGAGAAGGAAAGGTTTGGGAAGGGAGGAAGGAGGAAAGGAAGAGAGGAGGGAAGGAAAGAGGGAAGAAGGGAAAGGTTTGGGAAGGGAAGGTTTGGGAAGGTTTGGGAAGGGAAGGTTTGGGAAGGAAAGGTTTGGGAAGGTTTGGGAACGTTTGGGAAGGGAAGGTTTGGGAAGGGAAGGGAAGGTTTGGGAAGGGAAGGTTAGGGAAGGTTTGAGAAGGTTTGGGAAGGTTACGGATGGGAAGGGAATAATCTCATGGTCCAGCCTTCCCCCCTTTCCTTCTTTTTCACCCCTTGGGACAGGGATCTATTTTCCAGCCAGCTCTGTGCCTGCTCTATGGAGAGTAAGATGATGGGACAGAGGGAGTGTGGCACCAATGGGACAGAGACAGGGCCAGGAGAGTGAGTGAAATACAGAAATGGCTTGGAAACCTGAGGAGAGGGAAGGCAGGGACAGGAATTCCTGCCTGTTAAACCCAGTCAATGGGCTGTTGGTATCAATCACTGCCCAGCTCTGGGCTCTGACTGATGATTCCACTCTGTCTGCAGCCAAGATAAATGGGAATGAGCAGGGAAAGGCTTGGCCAGGGCACAGAAGGCACAGGAAGGCTCCTCCAGGCTGGGAGGAATCTGAGCCTGGGCTGTTACCAGGAGGCTCAGGAGACATCATTTATTAGATACTTCTCTAATTAATTTCCTTTAAAAATAATACAGATGAGTGCTGGAAAGAGGCTATTTGTCAAAATGGGGTCCCTTTTGTGGGAACAGCCCCACTGCAGGGAAAAACCCAAGCTGAGCATTTCCTGAGGGCCGGGAAGGACTTGGATTGGTCCAGGTTCCCCAATATCCCTGTCCTGGCACCTGCCCCGGGAGAGGTCGTGGGCCAGGTGGAAAAAACTCTTCTTTGCACAAGAACTCCCTCAGAAATAGCACAGAGCACAGCCCAGAACAAGGCACTGCCTCTGACTCCTCAGGAATGTGCCCCTTCACGTTGGAAAATGCATTTTGATCAGTGCATGTCTGAACCTGAAGCTACAGGGCAAGCGAGCACATCTGCTTGTTTACTCCAAAAA
The DNA here is from genome assembly GCA_013399855.1 of Oxyruncus cristatus. Lineage (NCBI taxonomy): Eukaryota > Metazoa > Chordata > Aves > Passeriformes > Cotingidae > Oxyruncus > Oxyruncus cristatus. The sequence goes on along the minus strand of VXAY01000540.1, from coordinate 345,340 downwards.
AAAAAAAAAAAAGAAAGAAAACCCCAACCAAGAAGTGATCTCTGATTCACAAACATTAAAGGAAGCTCCAGAGCTCTTTGTTTCCCTAACAGTGCAAAACAAGAAAAGAAAAAACCTCTCCTTCCCTCCCTCCTTTATCCACACTCTGATTTATCTGAGTTTACTGTGACAGGAGGAATTCCCCCAGAGGTGCCTCCGCATCAGAGGAATCAGAACCTGAAGTAAAAGGACAGTTTTCTTGCTTTAAGTCTGTTGCGGGCCCCTGGTTCCAAACCTCTTTCTTCCGGGCTAAATAAATTCCTAACCCTTGTGCCCTGGGGACTGCAGTGCCATCACTGCCTGATGTGACAGCACAGATCTCTGCATCACAGTCACAGCCCTGTCCTGGCTGAGCCTCCCAGCAAATCCTGCCTCCAGGGTTCAGGTCCTTGCTTAGCACGGAGCAGGAGCTGATTTCTCTGCTTCAGATTTAAAGCCTTCGGTGATTTCTTGAAGGTGGATTTCTAACCCTCTCTGTCCCAGGGGAAACACTGGAGACAAACAGCTGGGGTGGGACAGAGGAGCCTGTTAAACTGGGCCTGGGGTGTTTTGAGAGGTGTAAAATTACACTCTGTGTCCCCCTTGTCAGGGCAGAATCTCTTTGTGGCTCTAATTCGACCACTTGAGGCCATAATTCTGCCCCAAGGGCTGACACATCTCGGGGAAACCATCAGGGTTAAACATCCAGGGACAGACAAGAAGGATGTCTGGGGGATGTCTCACCGTGAGACCGATGGAGCCTGGATGAGAATTTAGATTCAACCACCACGTCATGTCTGGAGTTCAAACCAATGGCTTGGGGAGGAAGGAGAAATCCGGAGGTCTGCAGTGACCAACCCAAAGAAGTGCAGGATAATTCCTCCTAATCACTTCAGAGCCAGCAGCTCTGATTGCAGGAGCATCTCCACTGGAACAAATTGTCTGCCCTGCTGGGGAGGGATGGATGGGAGGCCTGGGAGAAGGGAAACACCATCTCACATGTCCCTCGGGTGAAGGGATCCACTCTTTGCTAAATAAAACTGGAGGAGAGTTCACAGCATTTACATCGACACGGGGCGGGGGAGTGTCCAGCTGGGACAGGCCCAAGAGAAATCCCAGAAAGAAAAAACCAGGAATCCCACCAGAAAAACTTGCTCCAGTTCTGGTGTCCCCTGCCAACAGTCCCACATCCGACCCCCCCATTCCATGCACCCGGGGAGCAAAAATCCTTTGGGATTTCCCTTTGTCCCACCAGCCTCCAGCTCTCCCACTGGTTTGAGGCTTAAACCCTGTGATTCTTAGTCCGTTGTCCTGCCAAAACACACTCCCAGACCTTCCCAAACCTGCGGCCCCCACGTGAGCGTGACTGACATTTAACAATTCTCCCTCCGAGGAAAATTGCCCGTTCCTCCCCAGCACGAACCCGTAATTCTTTTCTTCCAGGCTGAGGCCACAAAGTTCAGTTGTTTCGATTCCAGAGCAAGGACCAAATTGTTTGCTCTGTGGAGGAGAAGCAGAGCATGGCAGGAGATGCTCTGATGACAGGCCGGCCCTTCTGCAACAGAGGTTAGAGCTCGTTTTTAATCAGTGTTTGCCTTCTTTCCTTCTCTTGTTTCATTTGTAGCCGCTCAAGGCAAAAGCTCAGGTCGATTTACTGGACATACAGATCAGCTGGTGTTTGGGAGCTGCACAGGGATGGGAAAGGCCCTGGGTGCTGATGGAGGGGGATCACCGGTATCAGCACCTCACACTGGGCCCGCGGGGTCACCCAGAGCTGGGCCCGGGCCTCACCTTCTGGTGTTTGCAGGGCACAAAGGTTTTGGGGCATTGAAAACCTGGGACTCCAGCCTCCAGGTTTGCCTTTCCCACACCCCCTCTGCCTGTCAGCAGTGGTCCCAGGACCCCCAGAGCCCCACTGGTGGCTTTGCCGTGCTGCTCCAGTGGGACACGCGGGTGTTCTGGGGGTGCTCCCCGTGGCACGGAGCTCCCCAAGCCCCAGACACACCAGGGGAAAAATTAGGGATGCACAGAGGGCTGGAGGCCCTTGGAACAGGCTGTGGCACGTCCTTATCTATCCCAGGTTGATGGGGAGCCAGCGGATTTGTGGAGCAGGAGAGCGATGTGCCCGTGTTCCCTCGGCACGGAGGGCAGGCAGCGAGCACTCCCAGACCTCCCCCGGGGGCAGAACCGGCCCTGCAGGATTCTACAAAACACTTCTACCGGCCCAGGTGGGAGGAGGGGAAGGTATTTCAGAGCTGTGTGTGCCAAGAACAGCAGCGGCTTCCTTTATCTTTTTCCATTTCTCCCCGATTCTTCCAGGATCCTGCAAAGCCCCTCCTGTGGCACTGCCCTCCCCTCGCCAGAGCTGCAGCTGAGCTCTGCAGCACCGGCCCTGCTCCCCCCCAGCTGCAGCCAAACACCCACCAGGTACAGCCATTTCCCTATTTTTCTTTTTGGTCTTGTGTGGGTTTTTTTGTTTGTTTGGGTTTTTTTGTTTGTTTGTTTTTTTTGTTCGTTTGGTTTGTGTTTTTTTTTGTTGTTGGGGGGTTTTGTTTTTTTTTTTTTGTTTATTTG
>VXAY01000540.1:324395-342614 GCA_013399855.1 Oxyruncus cristatus | reverse complement strand
TTTGGTTTTTTTTAACATTTACCTGCATTTTTCCCCCCCAGCTCCTTTTCCCCACCCAAAAAAGCAACACCCCTCCCGCCTGCACCGCCCCGAATCCACGGGGGCAGAACGGCAGCTGCTGCAAGAGCACACGAGTGGCTGCAGCCTCTGGATTCTGGCAGTCGAAATACCTCAGCTGGTGGGAATTTCCTTCCTCTCCCTTCTCTCCCAACAACATCCCTCTTTTATTTTAGGCAAGTCCAGGGTTCTGGAGCCGGGAGACACGGGCAGCAGAGTCAGGGGAACGGAGCCCTGTGACGGATTTGGCCTCGACCAGACGCTTCAGCATCTCACCCCTGGCAGAGCATCAAGGGCTTGCCCTTGAGGAGGAGGAGGAGGAGGAGGACGAGGAGGAGGAAGCAGCACCTCGGCTGAATGCACAGTTCTCCAGCTTTTTCTGCAGCCTTCTGCTTTTCCCTGCCTCGCTGAAGGAATTCTGCCCAGCTCATGTGCAAGCACCCACCTCCCAGCCCAGCTCGGGATCCCTGTGCCAGCCCTGCTCTCGGGGCCCGTGTCTTTAGGGCTGGAAGAGGCGCTAAATCCTGGGAACGGGGCTTGTGAGATGCTGCAGTGCCACCTTCAGACAGGAGGGCAGCACCCGCAGTTGGGACACGCCTGGGTACAAATAGGAGGAGGAAAAGAAACAACCCCCGAGGCCCACCCAAGATCCAGGTCTTTGCTGAGGGAGCGCGAAACCTGAGGCTTGGAAAACCTTGGCAAGCCGGAGCGGCTGGGATTGAACAGCCCAGCTCTGCCATCCCAGGGCTCCACAAAGACCAAGTGATCAGCCCCCCAGACTCTCCCCTCTCCGCTAAAGCTTGGAGATTACGGGATTCAGCGGCATTAAACAGCTAAAGGGTTTTCTGAAAAGCAAATCCAGCTCCCCTCTCTCCTGTGATTCAGGATGCTGAGGTGGGATATTGTAATGTGAGTTTAACGCCTTCCCCCTCTCCCTCCCTCCCTCTCTGAGAGCTGAATAACGTTATTTTATCCTAATGGCTCATTCTCTAGGAGGACATAAAAGGGACCAGAGAACTCTGTCCTCTTTTCCAAGATCCTGCAGCGCTGCACAGGCTCTGCCCACACCATCCACCAGCCACGGAGGAGCCTCTGCTGCCCCTGATCCCAGATCTGGGGATTTTGGGGGGAGATCAGTGATGCCAGGAACAGCCAGGCATTCAGGGGTTACTTGGGGCAGTCCTGGGGTCTGCACCCTGTTGAATTTAGTACCACACCCAACACCAGCAGCGAATGAACCCCACAGGCAAACAGGGGCTGTAGCTCCTCAGAGCATCAATCAGGTGGGGCTTGGTGCTAAGACAGCTTCAGACACCGACCCTCTGAAAAGCAGGACCTTTAAGAAACCTTTTTTCCAGTACCACTGGCTATTTGGGCCCATTTTTTAGTAATTTTAGCAATTTTGGCTTGCTCACACACGTCACTGCTGCTGTAAGTGTCCCTGGAGGGGAGAAACAGCAGCTCAGGCTGCACAGAAGAGATTTAGGGAAGAAAAAGCCAATGTTCCTCGGGATTTCACTCCATGGCCTTTTTACAAAGGGCAGATAGGGACAGGAGTAGGGGGAGTGGGCTACAGTGGATATTTGGGAAGGAATTGTTGGCTGGGAGGGTGGGGAGGCCCTGGCACAGGTTGCCCAGAGAAGCTGTGGCTGCCCCTGGATCCCTGGAAGTGTCCGAGGCCAGGTTGGAGCAACCTGGGCTAGTGGAAGGTGCCCCTGCCCGGAGCAGGGTTTGGAATCGTGGCTTTTAAGGTCCCTTCCAACCCAAACCACTCTGATGCTAAAATCTATCCCATGTCCTCCCCTGAGGAACGTCTCCCTCACAGCCTCCAGTCAAACCCACGCGCTGCAAAACCCATCTGGAGATGGTGGGTTTGGTGGGAGAGGGAAGGGACTTCTGCAATAGCTACAAAAAGCAGAGTCATTTTTCAGGAGGGAAGCCCTAAAAGCTGGATCCTCCTGGAAAGGCACTTGCCCTGCGTGGCTTGGGGAATTTTAAAGTTCATTTTTTAAGACCCAGCCAGCTAATGGAGAGAAATAAGGATGGCTTGAGGACAACTCTTCTGCCTGCTGTTAACACGAGAGGAACAGCTCCCTGCAGGCGCCTGCCCAGCCTGGCATGACCAGGCCAAGCTCTGAAGTCCAGCTTGTCCCCAGATCTGCTCTGAAGGAGCAGGATGGGAGCCTGCCAGCCGAGCACAGGGCATTGCTCTGCCCACGGTGTGCAGAGCTGGCTGACACAACCCCCCCAACACCTTCAGAAACCCTTTGTCAGGCCGGTTTCCCGATAAAGCAGTGAGGGAAAACCGCTCTGGATGGGAAGCTGTGGCAGAAGGAAACAGCGGCGGGGGGACAGCTTAGACTTCCAAAGAGCTCCCACTCAAGGGTTGAAGCCATTTTGTTGAATTCCCAGTTTGGCAGGGCAGGTATTACACAAAAACTGGATCTGAGGGTTACACAGAACTCAAAGCCCTTCACTCCCTGTCCCCTGAGCCAGCTCAAAGACCTGCTCCTTCAAAAGCTCCTTGGCAATTAACTTCTTTTAATTAATCCAAACTCCACTCAGTGTAATCTTGATGCCTTGAAAACGGTCTGGAGAGAGGGAAAAATCAGAAAAAGAGAAGAGGCAGGTTGCAGGTCAGTGCTTATCTACACTGCTTTGGATGAGTGGAATTAAACCTTGAAATTCCTCCAACCAAGCAAGACAAGTACCTTTTGCAGGAGGGTCCAGCTTTGGGGACTTCTCTCCTGGGAAATGGCCCAGGTTTTCGTATCTGCTGCAGAAATCCCTCCCTTGGCTCACTAAACCCACCAGTTCTGCTCTGTAACACGTGGGTTTGACTGGAGGCCCCGAGGGAGAAGTTCCTCAGGGGAAGGCATGGGGTAAATTCTGCCGTCAGAGCATGGTTTGGGTCGGAAGGGACTTTAAAGATCCTTCAGTCCCACCCCCTGCCATGGGCAGGGACACCTTCCACTAGCCCAGGTGGCTCCAACCTGGCCTTGGACACATCCAGGGATCCAGGGGCAGCCAACCTGTGCCAGGGCCTCCCCACCCTCCCAGGGAACAATTCCATCCCAATACCCCACCCAACCCCCAGCCCCAATAAATGACACTGCACATGGAGCTTCCTCCCTGTTCTGCTGCACTGGGTATAACCCTGTCCCAGCTCGGCTGAATTAAGGTACTGAAGAAGCAATCCCTGCTCTCAGGGCTGCAAAAACAACCCTCCTTCCCCGAGCCACCTTCCTTCTGCCACCATGGCAACTTTTCACAGCCTTAATTGCTTCCTGCTTTAACACTTGAGGAATAAAAACCTCTGTGATTTTCTCCCGCTTGATTATTAACACTCACCAGAACACAAAGAAAACGCAGAGAAGCACCACTTTATGTATATTTGCAGCTTGGATTTTACCTGTAACCCCTGGGTGTGGATCTTTGCTTCTCTTCCAGCAACCACTCTTGGCAGGTTGTAAGAAGCACCTGAACATTGATTGCTCGCGGCTCTTGTTACAGGTCAAACTGGAATAATTATCTCTCTGGGTGCCCCCAGGCCAGGCAGGAGCAGCAAACACCAAAATTTCTCCCTCCTGCCACAGTTTTTCCCCCTGGAAAAGTTTTTCCCCCCTCCCAACCAACAGGGAGTTTCTCCAAGGAACAGACACAGCCCACCACATTTTACCGACAGGGTTTGTCCCCCAGTTTCAACCTGCCCATCATGGTGGGGTCATCGAGAGGCCGTGACCAAATCTTTCCCTAAAGTTGAGCCCTGAAGGGCCAAACTGGTGTGGTTTGCCCCAAAGCCATGGTCACACTGGGGAAACCTGGTCGTATTTTGAGTCCCCCCTGACGTGGTGGGAACCTCAAGGGGTTTGCAGGGGCTGCTGAGGGCTGTGAGCTCATCCCAGAGCTTCGCTCCTCACCTGGAACACCCTCTGGGATGGAGCTGAAAGCAGCAGCACAGTTCAGCTCCAAACTCCAGGGATTCACCCAGGACATGGAATTGCTCCAAGGTGACCTGAAAGTCAAGTTCATCCCCTGTCCCGAAGGCACGAACCCCAGAGCTGCCTCTCCTCCTTCCCCTCGACAGCGCCTCGTTTGTGAACCTCAGCAAAGCTCTTGGTTCTTCCCTGAGCACACGGAGCAATAAAGGCAGTGACCTCCCTGCTGCAGAGCTCTCACCTGCATGAATAACAATAAAAATCCACAATACTTTACGATCTGCTCCCTATTCATTAGGACTCGCTGAATATAATAAAGCTGCCGCTGGACCAGCCACTCTCGTGGCTCTCAACTCAAGCTGAAAAATATAATTATATTGCAGGGAGGTTTGTAAACAGCTCCAGCCTTGTTTATTATAAACCTCTCTCTAAAATCCAATCAGATTAATTTTATGTGCAGCCTAAACTGCTGCTGCTAATTTTAGGTAACGAGACGGAGACATTTCTTTGCTGTTCCTTCCCGAAGCGGAGAAGGGCAGGTTTGTGGCAGGTGGCTGAGTCCCTGCAGACACTGACCCCCAGTTTGAGGGCTGAGACGGGGGTGGCCGTTCCCATCACTGAGCCACAGCACCCAGGGGTGCTCCCCCCTTTCCCCCCCCGTCAGAAAGGCTCTTTTTGGGGCAGTTCCAGAAGGTTCAGCTGCAGTTCACCGACCTGGGCTCACATCCCCACCTGGGGAGGTCACTGCCTGGCAAGGCTGGAGGTGCACAAAGTGAAGAAATCCCGAAGAAATCCCACATTTCTCCCACCTTGGGGCTGCACCTGAGCCACGAGGTTTCCTTCCTGGTCCCCCAGAAGCTCTGCTGATCCCGCTGTTTCCCAGGAAGGATGACTCTGCACACAGGGGAGGTCCCCTCAACACAGACACCCCTCCGTTTTCTCCGTCCCAAAGTGCTGCAGTGTGGGAAGGGAAACTTTGCTCTGATCCAAGCCCAGAATTTCTGCACCTGCAGCTGATCCCCAGCTCTGCCCTTCCCTCTCAGTTCAGTCCTGGTTTGGGATCACAGGAGGCCAAAGCGACCCCAAAAAGCAAAGGGAAGGTGGGCACTGAGTACAGAAGTGGATTTGAAGTTCTCCTTTAGCAGGAGACCTTTTTTAAAAAGGTGAGGGGGGGAGGGAGGGAAAGGAAGATTAAGTGAATTTGTCAAGGAGTTGGTCAATCCTTTAATACCTCGAGGTCGGAGCCATCCCACGTGGATGATCAGTTTGCTTCCCCTTTCTCCTTGCTGGGTTGCTGCTTTGGGAAAAAAAAAAAAAAAATCTCATTTTTAGACACGAAGAGTCAGGTCAAGGAAGTCACAGCTCCTAATTAGGGGGGTGAAGTGGGATTGGGGTGGATTTGAAGCGCTCCTGGCCGGGAGCATTTGCAGCCCCGCAGCTTGTTAATGGGTCAGAAGGAGCTTTCCTTGTTCAAACACACAGCCCCACGTTCCACATGGCGGTAAAGAGGGAACCTTGAAGCCAACAAACAGGGTCGGGATGTTTGGCAGCCGGAATTTCGGTGGAATACTGTTGGGAAATGGGAAATTGCAGCTTTTGTGGCGTTTGTTCAGGAGTGGAAGTGGGAGCTGTGATGCCTCCCATGAGGAGAGGCTGTGGCTGCCCCATCCCTGGGAGTGTCCCAGGCCAGGTTGGAGCACCCTGGGCTAGTGGAAGGTGTCCCTGCCCATGGCAGGGGTGGGACTGGATCAGCTTAAAGCTCCCTTTCCAACCCAGACCATTCCAGGGTTCTGTGATAAGTTCCCCTCACAGAGTCACCCCCCCCCAGTCCGGGATGATCCTGATATTCAACGTCGTTAATTAAACACAATCTGACCACATTTGATGAGCTGGGAAGTTCTGTGGAGAGGAGAAACATGTGAAAGTATTTTTTAAAGAACTCTTCACAATCCTTTCTCAGCCCCTTCCGTGCATGGAAATGGAAGTTTCATCTTTAGGGCAGCTAAAAAAGCCCAGTTTAGGGGAGTCAGAAAACATGGATGTGCTTCTCACACTCCAGAAATAAAGCTTAGAACCAAACACTGCAAAAAAATGTAGGGATTTACAGCACTTTCATATGTATATGGGCACACACAAGGTGCTCTCAGACCAGAAACGTTAACGCCTCATTTTGCTTTAAGGAGAAACTTAAAAAAAAAAAACCAAAACAAACCCAAAAACAAAAACAAGGAAACGCCCTAAAGCAATTTAAAATAAAACTTGACAGCACCACAAAAACAACCAGCCTTTATCCAGCCTCTCCCACCCGAGCTGTGGCCAATGTTTTCCAGCAGACCCAGCATCCAAGAGGAGGGGAAGTCACAAATGATGTGCAGACAAGCTTTTAAGCACCTTAAAAATTTAAATGAATTACAGGTGTAAATTTAAAGTGGTTACTCGAACTGCACTAAGGCCCCTCACAGGCACTTCATATTCAGAATTAGAACAGCACTAATTTGATTTAGCTGAAGTGATGCTGAATCTGAAGATAAGTGGAATTAGACCCCTCTGCAAAGTGCCTACACAGGGATTTAAGGGCTCCGACCTGATCCCAAAGTTGGGAGTTCAGGCCATGGATAATGGACTTGCCTTGAGCCATGGCCTTGGGTTCCAAAGGCTGCAGGATGTTCATCTGGAGACCATCACGCACACACACACCTCTGGGAACCTGAAATCCCCGGGCAGGTGAAGCCGGAGCTTCATCCTTGTTCAGCCTTTCCATGTGAACAGGCTCCAGTTCACATCCCACAGACAAATTCCATCTGGTGCTGGCCAAAATCCCACATTCTCTGGCACTTTTGTGTTGCTCTCTCTCCTCCCAAGTCACTTCAGCGTTTCCCAGCAGCCAAAACCTTAGAGAACCCCCGAGTGGTTTGGATTAAAAGGGGGTCTCAAAGCTCATCCAGTGCCATGGGCAGGGACACCTTCTGGCCCAGGTTGCTCCAGCCTGGCCTTGGACACTTCCAGGGATCCAGGGGCAGCCACAGCTTCTCTGGGCAACCTGTGCCAGGGCCTCACCGCCCTCACAGCCAGGAATTCCTTTCCAACACCCCATCTAACCCTGGGAAGCCATTCCCTATGTCCTGTCCCTCCATGCCTTGTCCCCAGTCCCTCTCCAGCTCTCCTGGAGCCCCTTTAGGCCCTGCAAGGGGCTCTCAGCTCTCCCTGGAGCCTTCTCTCCTCCAGGTGAGCACCACAACCTTCCCAGGCTCATGTTGCTCTCACTGCTCTGCCTCTTCCAGCACCAAACCTCACTTAAAATCAGCAATTCGCAGTAAAACTGCCCAGAATTCCCCACAATGAATAAATAGAAAAGTCCTGCCCATGACAGCTCTCCACAACAGCAAACTTTCCCTCAAGAAATAGAGGTTTGAGCCCCAAATTCGTCCTGCACCCCGTGGCAGTATATTTTTCCCCCCTCCTGGGGCCAAGGGAAAAGGTTCCTCCAGGTGGCACATGGTGTTCCAGGAGGAGGGAAAAGGCTGCAGAGAAACATCAGTAATTTTTAGTTTTAATAAGGAGCGTGGCAAGAAGCCCAAATTTTTTTCTTTATTAGGTCTAGGGAATATATTGAGGTCAGGAGTGGCCGAAATCGCTCTCAAAGCTGGGTGAAAATGAGAAGATGAAATATATATAACATATATTAAAATATATTGGCTGTATTATATTAATACAGTGATGGAACGCTGCGTGAGAGACACCAGCACGAGGCAAGTGTTGGATCCCAAGTGGCTCAGCATTGATGTTAAATGATTAAAACAGAATTATGAAATTACAGATGAAAATTAAAAAAAAAAAACAAAACCACGAGTACCACTTGTTTTACCACCAGATGGAACAGCCCCATGTGCACCAACCTCCCTCCTGCTTGGTCTGTGGGAAGGGGCCGTGAACCCTCATTAAAGCTCACGGGAGCATCAGAAGAACACAAAAGCCCCCGCTATAAAAAAATACCCTCAGAGGAGGTGGCAGGAACTGTCGACGTGCTGCCCCCCAAATTTAAACCAGAGACAGCCAAAGGACAGTCAAGGGAGGGGATTGTCCCCCTCATCCCCCTGCAGGGCTTCCTCCAGCCCTGGGAACAACATCCAAAGGATGTGGAGCTGCTGGAGAGAGTCCAGAGGAGGCCCCGGAGATGCTGCAGGGCTGGAGCCCCTCTGCTCTGGAGCCAGGCTGGGAGAGCTGGGGGGGTTCCCCTGGAGAANCACAGGGAATGGCTTCCCACTGCCAGAGGGCAGGGAGAGATGGGATGTTGGGAAGAAACAATTCCGAAATCCAGAAGTAAGAGGGCCAGTGCTTCCCAAAGACTGGGTAGGACAAGATCACACCCATGTCAACATCCGAGCTTGATCTCCCACCCCTTGTCACTGCTCCAGCACCTGGACAAGGACACAGCAGGAGGACTCCACTCCCCCCGCCCCCAACCCACTCTCCAGCATCCTCTTCACCTTCTCACCTTAATTTTTCTCCTTCCAAACCCATTTTCTGATTTATTTCAAGTACAAGGACAAGGAGTTTAGGTTGGATATCAGGAGGAAATTGTTCCCTGGGAGGGTGGGGAGGCCCTGGCACAGGTTGCCCAGAGAAGCTGTGGCTGCCCCTGGATCCCTGGGAGTGTCCAAGGGCAGGTTGGAGCAACCTGGGCTGGTGGAAGGTGTCCCTGCCCATGGCAGGGGGTGGAACAAGATCAAGACGATCTTTAAAGTCCCTTCCAGCCCAAATCATTCTGAGATTTTAGGAGGGAAAATCCCAGTCCTTTGGCAAGAGCTGCACTTGGGCACCCAGCTGTGGTTCAGAGCCAGGACCAGCCCTCAGCACCACTCTGGAAAGCCACCAAGTTCACTAAAAGCTTCACTCTTCACTTCTGTCTTGGTTTCTTCTTTTTTCTTCTTTTTTTGTTTTTATTATTAATTCTATTTGCTACAGCAGCAAAGTGCTGCAAAGCTGTATTTAAATTAAAACAATCCTCCAGCCTGAAGAGCAGAAGCGCAGCAGAGCCATCCATTTCCAAGGGAAAACGGGGCAGGGAATCCAAGCAAGATTTATACAGTTATTCCTCTGTAATTATCCAGAAGAGAGAGAAAGCCCACGGGTCAGCAGTATCTCATTCATTATCACACACCACCAGCTTTTTAGCCTTTAATTTTGTTTTATGTTTTTGCAATCCCCTGCTTACACCCGGATTAATGGGGATGTGCTGGGAAAATTAAAGGTCTCTGCTGATAATGGGGTGAAATACAACCCTCCCCATCCTCTCCCCATGGAGCGGGAGCAAGGGCAGGTGCCCAGATGGGATTGGCACCTGCTGGGTAACGACCAGGTTATAATCTGACGTGAGGAAATTAAGGATACAATGACAAGTAATTCAAAGAGAAGAGGGGAAAACAAGGGGCCCTCTGAGAGCTAATACTTTAATTTACCTTTTGGTCTAATGGCTCCATCCATTCTTTTTCTCTTTTTCTTTTTCTTTTTCTTTTTTTTTTCCCCTCCATCCTCTAAAAAGTTTCCTGGGCCGTTGCTGCTTCTTTTTGCGGTGGGAGAAATGCACTGGAGACCCTGTGCTGGTGGTGGTGGCCCGTAATCCCATCTGGCACTTCAGGAAGGCCCACATCCTTCTGATTCCAGGGAAAACACCCAGATCTCCTCAGCTGACCCTGGTGACCCGTCCCTGTCCATCTGCAGGGGGATCCCTCCACCACAGACCCCGGGATATGGTGCAACGGGGTGAGAAGAGCTTCAGAGCTGCCAAATTTCGGGGGCTTACCATCCCACTCCTTCCTATCCCAGGCTGGCTTAGGCTTCTCCAGGTGCTGGAGGTGGTTCTGGCATCATCCAGAATGATTATCTCCACTGGTTTTGTAGGATCTGTTGCAGAGGGAGGGATTTTGCTCCTGCACCAGCTGATAAACTGTTTGAGGTGTTCACTCTGGGCTGGATACGACGAAGGGCTGAAGGAAAATCAAAAAGGGGAAATCAGTGGAGGAAAAGACACTGCTCTGAGGCAGAGAGGGGCAATAGATTGGATGGATTACCCCCAAAATCCTCCTGAGAGGAGCCAAGGAGCAGCTGCAGGGATTAAACCCCCTGGAAGCGACCCCTGCCTTCCACCTCCCCCCAAAAGTGGAGCCGCTGAGAACCTGCAGGAGCAGGAGAGGCACAAACACCTTTCTGAGGCCCCCAACTGAGTGTATTTTAAGAGCAAAAGACGCTGATTAGCAAAGGATTTTACAATAGAGTTTAAAGCTCGTTAGAAAAGCTGGTGGGAGTTTTTAATTTGGGGACTCGGGATTTTCTAGGACACCGTCACGTGCGCGGGGACAAGGCTTGGCTAAAACAGGTCCACAGGAGCAGTTTTATGATCCTGATTTTCTGCCTAATTAAAGATCCTCCTCTTCAATTACAGCCACTTAATCTGGGTGTACAGGACTTTAAGTGGCATCAGCTGAGGACACAGCCCTGAGCAGATTTAACAAGTGACAGTGATTTAGGCCCCACATATATTTCCTGTCTTTCTTCCAAGCAAAGGAAGGTTCATTTAATTCTTTCAGCGAGCCAGAGCCGGTGTCCTTGTGCCTGCAGCCGGATTTCACAGGCACCCTGGGGCTGGCAGGCCCCCTATTTCTTTCAACGTTTTTAAAATCTCCAAACGTTGCAAAAAGCTGATTTTTTTTTTTTTTTTTTCTTCTTCTTCCCCTCCCCTCCCCCCCGAAAAATGCTGTAGAGAAACAACTCACCTAAACCTTGTGGACCAAGTGACCAAGGGTGGCAGCAGAGTTTGGCTCCAGCAGCTCAGCAGGTCGATCTCAAAGTTCACACGAGACGCCACGATAAATCAATATTTTTTAATACTCTTCCATCTGGAGATGGAGCTTCAAGACTTATTCCAAGGGTCGTTAATCACAGCGTGAAGCGAAAAGGGAAAGCTCCAGGATGTTCTGAATTTGGAGCTGGAGTTCCAAGGTTTTTAATGGGATGCCTTTGGAGCTGCACGGGGAGGGGGTGGAACGTGTGGGTTCCATGTTCATGATGACACTCAAACACTTTTACAGGGCATTTTGATGCCCCTTTTGTCACAGCCCAGATGGCACCACTCTGTATCCTGTTATTTTGGGAAATATTTAGGCAGAGGACTCTGGATGTTTGAGCCCTGAGGAGAAGATGAGAGACCGGATTGGGAAAACTACCCCAGTTTAAATCTGCTCTGCTCAGCTCCCACCCCAGCGACCAACGGGAACTTTGCCTCCCATCCTCCTTTAGAATAAAACAATTTTACAGTAACCATGCAGGTAATTAATGATCCTGCCAGGACTGTTTTCCATTCCCAGAGCGGTCTGAAGGAGCTTTACTGTAAATTAAAACATCCAAGCTTTTAGTGGATTTTTGTACCCCAGTTCACTTACAAAGACAAGCCTCAGAAAGCTGCAAAAATCACCCCTCCTCGTTTTCCATGAGAAAGGTTCAGATCTTATAAATTACACCCCCATTATTATATCACATACATTCTTATTACACTCTTAGCCTGCGAAATCTTCGTAATATCTTTATAAAAATCCTGCAGGATCTTACAAATCACTTGTTTAAGCGGCAAAGAAAGAGACATCCCAGGGGTGAACCGGGAGGTAAAGGGGATCAGCCAGACCTTTTATGTTCATTAAAAGCGTGATCTGGAGCTGGATTTATTATTATGCTGTCAACTAAATTCCGTCGGCACCTCCGAGCACCTCAGAACGTCGGCAACACTTCTGCAATGAGAGCGTGAAGTGTCACCGCAAGTGTTCGAGCCCGTGACATCCCCACGAGAAACTGTGACAAAATAGAATCGTCTCTGGAGTTCAAAAAAAATCGCAGCAGCAGCAGCAAGGAAGAGGGGAGTAATAAGTTTGGAAAATCCAGCAAGCTGCAGGTCTCTGCAGGGTCAGGGAGGGGAGTGAAAAGGCTGGTCCCCCCCACAGGTGTTTTCCCAGGGCTGCTCCAATGAGAACAGCAACTTGGATTTTCCCCCTGGTGAGGATGCAGGTGGAATTCGGGCAGAGTTTTAGAGGGAATGAGCTCCTCCCCCCCCGCCTTTTGTTAGCTGGGAATATGTAGGGTCCCCTCTTCTCCCTGTCTGTTCCTGCAGAGCTCACTGGAATCTTATTCCAGAGGAAAGAAGGTGGAGAGCGGATAAATTGGGTGGGAGTGAGGGGCACGAGGCGGGATTGGTACAGACAAGAAGCCAGACTGCACCTCGGGAGGGGGAAGAGGAGAGCTGGGAATCATGGAATAGTTTGGGTGGGAAGGAACCTTAAAGCCCATCTCATTGCACCCCCTGCCATGGGCAGGGACACCTTCCACTAGCCCAGGTGGCTCCAACCTGCCCTTGGACACTTTCCAAGGATTCCAGGGGCAGCCACAGCTTCTCTGGGCAACCTGTGCCAGGGCCTCCCCACCCTCATAGGGAAGGATTTTCTCATCATATCCCATCTAAACCTTTTCTCTTTAGTTTAATCCCATTCCCTGTGTCCTGTCACTCTGCCCTTCTCCCAAGTCCCTCTCCAGCAGGGAGGAGAGTCCACCTCACAGGCAGCTCTGGTTTCCCTCTGGAATCCGGGTCTCCCTTCCTGGTTTTGCTCAAGTTCTGACCGGCAGCCAGTTGTCCCAGAGATGGGCAAACTTTGGAATAATTAGTGGAAAGCAGGAGCCAGCACCTTGCTGGGCATGTAGGGATGGGCCCTGGAGATTGGATGTTCCTGTTTTCATGGTCACCTTTGACTTCTGGGGCTCTCAGCCTGTTTCCCAAGAGGATTTGCGTCCATCAGCTCAATTTACACGACTGAAGTCATTCACCTTCTCCCAGGGATTATTTCAGCAGGGTCAGAAGTTTTTCTCCCAACTGATTCACATCCAAAAGTAAACTGAGGAACCTCAGGAGGACCAAAGAGGCTCAAGGACCTTCCAGGACAACTCCAGTTCTGGAGAAAACAAGCTCAGTTTATTTTGATGCAAAATAAGACTGGGCAGAGCAGGAATTTCTGTTCCCAAGGCACAGAAAGCTGAATCCTTTGGGGAAACACCAGGAATTTAAGCTCCCCTGACTCCCACGGGACATGGGGCACCTCAAAAATATTGGGCTGGTGGCCAAAGCAGCCCAGTTGCCTTGGCCAAAAGCCACAGGGGTATGAGATGACACAAATTCAGGCTCTGGCTGGACACTTGTGACCGTGACCATCCTCTCCATAAACATTTTGTCCCTTGCTGTGGTAAAATAAAGCAGGAAAGCAAGATCCTGGAAAGCCACCTTTGCTAGACAGGAATAATTGGACATACAAAGGAACCACCCCCCTGAGGGGGGAAAGTGCTTTTTAGAATAAAAGCTTCCAGGAAAAACAGTTTTCTCTCTCTCTAAAGGTGTCCACTCTGCTAAACAGACATTTTAAGGGCAGCAACTCTGGCCTTTCCCCTCCTCCCCCATAATTAATGGTGTTTTCAGAGCTTTTAGACATCATTTTATTTAATAAAAATCTCCCACCTCGCTTTTCGCTGTTTAACACTTCGAATTTCTCCCTTGTTTCCCAGCACATGCATTCCTCTCCAAATTGTCCTCTTTATCTCAGTCTGAAGCCCATTTGCAGCACAGACTACAAAAAAATAAGAAATAAAATAAAATAATAATAATAATAATAAAACCCAACAACTTTACACCTTCAAAAGGAAAGAGCGAAAAGCAGAGAGGGCAGGAATAATCTTTACAAATTACCAAACAAAACAGAGGGAACCAATTTGCTTGCCTTGCAAGTTGAAAGTACAGGAGGTTAAAAGTGCCTTCTGCGCTGCAGAATGGTCAAAATTAAGCCTGACCTTCAGCTTTTCAACTCAGGTGGGTATTTCGGCGCCTCCAGCAGACTTTGGTCCTGCTGTGCCACGAAGCAAATGGATCCTTGGAGTGTCCCAAACACCAGTTTGCTCTTTGTCCCAGTTTGAAAAGACGAACGTCTTTAAAGGGGAAATCTGTATTTTGTCTTTGCCATTAAGAGGGAAAGGTCACAAGGCACAAAGGATTTTCACAGAAGAAAACACAAACCCTGTCACTGACTCGGGCAAAAACGACACAGGCAGGGACGTCCCTCTGCAGGAGCTTCGCCCAAACCCGAAGTTTTGCTTTTCCCTGGAAGAAGAACTTGGTAAATCCACTCCAATTAAACGTGGCTGAATTGGGGGTGGGGCGTGATTTCGTTGGCAGAGTAGACTCCAAAAACTTCCAGGTGTCCAAGATAGGATGTTTAAGTCTGGACTAACTCACACTGAAGGCAGGTGGGGGTGAGGAATGCGCAGCTCCAGGGAATGAGGTGAAGTGGGAAAGGCCAGGTGAGCTCAGGAGCCACCTGGGAAGGGAAGGTCTGGGAAGGGAAGTCACAGAAAAATCACAGATACTCAAGAAAGGAGGTGTGCTGTGCCATCAGCCCTGACCAGGCCTTGGAGAGAGCAGAGACAGGGCCTGGAGAACGGAAACCAAAGGGTGGAAGAAGAGGAGCAGAGGATGGTGAAGTGGTTTAAGAGCCTGTAGTTTAAGGGGCACAGCTCTCCCTCCGCCCCTCAAAGCCTCCATCACTGCTGCTCAACAGCACTGCTGGTCTCCCAAAGGCATTTCAGCTCTGCTTCTGAGAAGTGGGAAAACACTTGCTCTGAACTGTTCACAAAATGTCTTTTAACACCCCAACCTCCTTGAACAAGCTTTCTGCACTTCCAAAAGGCAAACAGCATTGACAGCGTCGCCTTAATGGATTTTTGGCCATTTCATTACTGTAAAACATTAAATTTGAGTACATCTGGTCTCTCCACGACTGAATGGCTGTTTCCCAGTTACCTCTTGAGCTGTTCACAGCTCACAACAGAGCAGTTACAAGTCCCTTGGGGGTTTCCTGCTGGGCTGCTCCAAGGAACTGTCAATCCTGGTGCCCAAACACCTCCAAACAAACTGTCCTGGCATTTACTCAGCCTACGTGGGGCAAAGGGAAGGCTCCTGTTATTGCTGAGAGTGATTTCAAAGCCAAATCTTGACGAACACAATCACAACCTCCTCCCCTGGCAGCTCTGACTCTCCCAGCCGAGGAATTCTCCTGTGTTTTTAAGTCGAATGTAAAGCTTGGACTCCTGCTTTCCACTTGCTTCCCTTGCTGCATTCCCTAGGAGCAAAAATCTAGGCATAAAACCCCAAGTACTGCTCTCCCTCCTCTTTATCTCCCTCACAAGTTAACGTTGCTGAACCACAGCAGGCCCCACTACACAGCTCTTAAAGCAAGGGGAGACATGTTTGTGAACACCCCTACGAGCCTCCTGCTTGCATCTCCAGAGCTGTTTTCCTGATCTAATTAGCGGTGCAAAGAATTAAACCTCAGCCTTCAAGACCAACAGCTCCCCAGGAGAGCAATCCAGCTGTAATACTATTTAAATATGAAACAGCTCCTGTCCTCAGCCAGAGCTGGGGAGGCAGAAAGCAGGGAAAGTTGTAATTACCAGGAGTGATTGAGAATTGCAAAGTTCATTGTCAGGAAGTGCAGAGATGCCTTCTGAAATCCTCACGAGGCAGAAGGAACGTCTCCATGGTTGGAGGAGGGGGGTGGGAGGGGAGGTTGGTTCTGGAAGATGTTATTTAATGTTGTTTAACAGAGGTGCTAAAAGCAGTGGCCCGGTGGTTGTCTACAGGAAGGAGGGAAAGCATCCACCAGTGCATCCCACACTCACATTGTCCGTATTTTAAGTGCTCTGAGAAGGACTGAGGCATCAGCTCTGGTGCTGGTGAGGCCACCCCTGGAGTGCTGTGTCCAGTTCTGGGCCCCTCAGCTCAGGAAGGACATGGAGGGGCTGGAGCAGGGGCAGAGAAGAGCAACCAGGCTGGGGAAGGGACTGGAGCACAAGCCCTGTGAGGAGAGGCTGAGAGAGCTGGGGTTGTTCAGCCTGGAGAAGAGAAGGCTCAGGGGAGACCTCATCGCTCTCCACAACTCCCTGACAGGAGGGTGTAGCCAGGTGGGGGTTGGTCTCTTCTCCCAGGAACCAGCAGTAGGACAAGAGGACTCGGCCTTAAGCTGTGCCAGGGGAGGTTTAGGTTGGATATCAGAAAGAAATTCTTTGCAGAGAGGGTGATCAGCCATTGGAATGGGCTGCCCAGGGAAGTGGTGGATTCTCCATCCCTGGAGGTGTTTAAGATGAGGCTGGACGTGGCACTGAGTGCCATAGTCTGGGAACTGCGGTGGGGTTGGATCAAGGGTTGGACTTGATGATCTCAGAGGTCCTTTCCAACCTATCTGATTCTATGACTCTATGATAAAGGGATCCCAAATGGGTCTCCCTCCAAATGCTGCCCAGTTCTCCCCCAGCCCATGGGCAGGCACCGCTCACACAAGACCTTTCTGACAAGCCCAGGCCTGGCTTTGTGTCTCTGTTGAGCTTGGCTCTTACTAAACTCGTACAGCTCCCAGTTCTTGTGCTGGAGAACAATTATTGCTGCCCAGCAGCTCCAGGGCACACCTGGCTCTCCACACCTCCACCAGAGCCCTCTGGGGAACACATTTACCCTCAAACTCCTCCTTCTCCAAGCTGAACCCAGGCCTAGATGGCTCCTGTAGAATGAAACCACTTCAGACCATTACCCTCCCTCATCCTTCTCTTCCTGAACTAATATTCCTGCATACAGATGTGGGAAAAGGAACTGCACAAGTAGTTCCAAGTGTGAGCAAACCCCAGACTTGCACGGCGATGTTCTCTATTTCATTATTCGTTGTCTGATGTCCAGCGTTTCACTGCCTTTAACTCCTCCTGGCCACTGTGCTGATGTTACAGAAATCCAGTTCCAGAATCCCGCTCGCCCTCAGACAGTCCAAGTTTCAGGCATAAAAGTGGTGCAGGGACCATGTAATCCAACATCAGGGATCCAAGATCCATAAACTATGTATAAAAAAAAAAAAGCTATAAATAAAACCATAAATGCAAAGCCCAGACTTACACAGTGACATAAGGTTTTTTCTAACTTATTAACTGTCTGATGTCCAATATTTCATAGTCTGACTCCTCCTGCCCACTGAGGTGGTGTTAAATACATGTACTTCCAAAATCCCACTTGACTTCAGGTAGTCCGTGTTTCAGGTATGAAAGTGGTGCAGGAACCATGTAATCCAACATCAGGGATCCAAAATCCAGCAGACATAAAGCTCCTGGCCACTAAGGCATCGGGAGAGCCAGACTCTGCATCTCCAGTTCCCAACTTTACCTCTGGAGTCAGGACTAGCCCAGCACTAATGTGGACATAATCCAGAGAGACTTCCTGGGAAGTGCTGAATTCCATAAATCCCGCTTTCCAGGTGGACTACCTGTTCCTCAAGCTGTTCTGGATCCCTGCCAGCAATACAGAGCTGAGTGAGTATTAAACTACAGTCCTGCAAACCCACCACAGAACCCCAGACAAACTGCAGGCTGCTTTATTCCCAGATTTCCACCTGCAAATCAAGGCTAATCCTTCAAGATTTAGTCAGATTACAACCTCCCGAGGCTGAGGAATTGCTTACAGGGAGTATTTACAGACTAGGACAGCACATACCCCCCCACACACACCTTGGGTACCGTGGGAGAAGCAAAAGAAAATCTCCAGCAAAATCTGGAGCACAGACAGGATTTATAGTGGGGTCTGAGTGGGATCTATGCCCCAAAAACGCTGTGGTTCGGTCACGTTCCAGTAAATATGTACAAAATAACCCCTTTGGACGTGTTTTCAGAGCTTAAGTCGGACAGGATTCATCAGAGCTGGCAAAGAATACATTTCTATCCCGCCCCCCTTCTCCCCACTCCGAGAACCAGCACAATACCCCCGGATTCCAGAGGATTTGCATCTTTAAGGTGACTCAGCCAGTGAATGCAATTTAATGCAGACAAGTGTAAAAGCACCAAGTCCAGAGGGACAAAGTCCAGACAAGCAAGTGCAGCTTAAACGGGGCAGTGATGCAGCGGATGAGGGGCACGGGAGAGGGGATTTATGGAGCAAAATCCCTGCAGTCGTGACACCCTCCCCTTATCACCAGAGTTCAAATGGCAACAGAGAGGCAGAGCAGGAACTGAGCAATCCCTGCAGCTCTGCAGAGCTTGTGATTACAGCTCTCCTCAAAAAAAAAAAAAAAAAAAACAATTTCCATGGGGATTTTTTTTTTCCCGGGGGGGT
>VXAY01000540.1:293741-324357 GCA_013399855.1 Oxyruncus cristatus | reverse complement strand
CAGGGTGACCGCTGGAGGGCCCTGGTTGGAAAATTTCAGTTCCCCCCCCCCCCCCCCCCCCCAGCCCTAAAATACAGCCATGAGGGAAGGGGGTGATCAGCGCTAGGAAAGAACCCAGAGTTAGTCACAAATTCCTCGAATTGAAGCTCAACTGCTTGAAAAATGGATGCGGAAACGCAACACAAGAAAAGCGTTTCACCCACCTGCCTCTGCAGATTGAAGGTGTTCAAACCTTATTCACTCCCTGGTCACTTAATGGTCTGATCCAGGTGCCAGTCAGATATTGCTGAGGCTGATTCCAATCTCATCATCTTAAAAAAAAAAAAATCACTGTTTTAACCAAGGAGTTCTCAACAGTCAGACCTGTGCTTTGGGGTCAGCTCTTGAGCATCAGGAGGTGTCACCGGGGCAGCCTGGGCAGAGGAGCACAAACAGCACGTTGGGATTGCTCCATGGACACATCGGTGCTCCCACTGCAGGTGGAGCAGTGAACACCTCTCTGGAGAGGAAAACCAAGTCCTGGTTCTTATCACTTGTCAGTCGTGGCAGGTGAACAGTATGAGGGGCAAGGGAACCCACAGCCACCTCTGTCCTTCAGGATCTCACAAGGAAAGCCACATTCAGTCACAGCAAAAACATGGTCCAAGAGCAACGGAATGACCAACTCCTTACGAGGGGAAAAGCCCTCCAAGATAATCCAGTCCAACCATTCCCCCAGCACTGCCGAGGCCACCACTAAACCATGGCCCCAAGCAGCACATCTACATGTTTTTTGAACAACTCCAGGGCTGGTGACCCCATCACTGCCCTGGGCAGCCTGTGCCAGACCTCGACAACCTTTCTGTTCCCCCAATGTCCAGACTAAACCTATACTGGTGCAACTCAAGACCATTTCCTCTTGTCCTGTCCCTTGTTCCCTGGAAGCAGAGCCCGACTCCCCCCCAGCTTCCCCCTCCTGTCAGGGAGTTGCAGAGAGCAAGAAGGTCCCCCCTGAGCCTCCTTTTCTCCAGGCTGAGCTCCCCCAGCTCCCTCAGCCTGAATTTCCCTCCCCAAATCCCAACACCACCAATAAGGCTCCTTGTGAGTTCAGCAAAGAGCCACATCAGCTGCTTCCCCACCACTTTCACCATCTGAAGCAGCACTTGAAGCTCAAGCTTTGAAACAACCTCCTTAAAGGCTTTCTGACACTCGATTTCTTCAGAAACGTTCAATTAATAAAAAAAACACACCCAAGAACAAAAAGCCACTTCAGGTTGCTAAATTTTTTATTACCTTTGCTTTAATGAAAGAGGCACAAGTTGCTGCAAGAGCTGCCTCCCCCCACCCAGCCAGGCTTTGATTCTGCTCTGGAAACACATCTCTGGACTCCCCAAGCTGTGACACACGAGCTGCCCAGCCTCACGCAGCTCAGGATGTCCCCAGACTGGTGGTGCCACTCCTCTGTGCCTGACTTGTATCTCTCCTCTCCGACTCCAGCCAGGGAAAACCCAGCAAACTCACCAGGCAACTTCTAAGCAGAGTCTTCGTGGCACCCACATCCAATTACAACCTGCTCTGTCACAGGGGTGTGAAATGACAGAAGATTTATGCAATAGCTTTGCTTTGGCATGTCATAAAATCTTATAATGGTTTGGGTTGGAAGGGACCTAAAAGGTGATCTTATTCCACCCCCTGCCACGGGCAGGGACACCTTCCACCAGCTGAGGTTGCTGCAACCTGCCCTTGGACACTTCCCAGGGATCCAGGGGCAGCCACAGCTTCTCTGGGCAACCTGGGCCAGGGCCTCCCCACCCTCCCAGCATCCCATCCATTCCCACCCTCTGGCAGTGGGAAGCCATTCCCTGTGTCCTGTCCCTCCAGCCCATTGGAAATGGTCTCTCTCCATCCTGTTGGCTCCTTGAAGGTCACAATTTGGTAATTCCAAAGCCTTCTCTTCTCCAGGCTGAACAATCCCAACTCTCCCAGCCTTTTCCCCCAGCAGAGCTGCTCCATCCCTCTGATCATCTTGGTGCCTCCTCTGGACTCGCTCCAACAGGTTTCCTGGTGGGATCAGTATCCCTTCCTCTGCTCTCCCAGAGGAGGTTCAGCAGCACCTGGAGAGCCCAGACAGTGACAGATCCCTGATTTCCAGGTGCCAACACTGCACATTCTGCCCTGAGACACCGCCTGAAGTGTCCTGGTTTAACCCCAACCAGCAACTGAGCCCCGCACAAACCCTCTCCAACTCAGCCCCAAACCCCTCCAGGGGGAAGAGAATTAGGAATTAAAAAAACCCAAACCTTTTGGGCTGAGATAAGAACAGTTTAATAACTGAACCACAATGAACTAATAATAATATTAATGAAAAGGAGAGAGGAATAAAACCCAGGAGAACCAAGTGATTCACAACACAGTCGCTCCCCACCCCCCTGAACCAGGCCCAGCCATTTAAGCTGCAGTTTAAGGCTCCCTTGGGCAAGACCTTTTCCTCACCACTCCTCCTCCTCCTCCTCCTATTTAGGAAAAAGTTTCTTCCTCCTCCCTTTGATTCTCAGAGCTGGGGAGCTCAGCTCTGCCCTCACACAGCCCAGTCATGGTCACAGCTCCTCACCTACCAAACACTCTGCATTTGTGCAGCAACTGAGGCACTCCATCATCCTCCTCCTCCAACCCAGAAGCGTTGAAAGCAGCTCCCTCACGAGCAAAACCCTTTTCCAGGGAATCTGGGCTCGCTTCCTGACTTCAGACTTGCAGATCAGGATTTTTTTATGGGACAGAGGACAAGTGCAGTGGTCAACAAGGGATATTTAAAGTTCCCACAGGCACTGTACTTGAAATGAATCCCAGAATGGTCTGGGTTGGAAGGGACCCTAAAAGTCATCTCATTCCAACCCTTTCCATGGGCAGGGACACCTTCCACCAGCACATCTGACTGTCCACCCTTTAACTGGGAAACTGCAGGTAGAAAGCACCTTACCCCAAGAGAATTAGGAAGCTGCAGGCAGAAAACACCTTTTCCCAGGAGAATTAAGGAAGTGGCAACACTTCATTGGAGTTTCAGACTATTTTTCCCCCCCTCGTCTCACACAGACAACGCCGGCAGATGATCCATATTGTTCTCGGGGACGATTCCATCGGATAAAAAAAGACCTCAAATCCCCCAAACTGTTCGAGTTGCCCACAGAGGGACCTCTTTTGCTAAATCACCGGATATCTTGGCTCCGTAATTAACGTCACCTATTGACTGGCTGTTTCCTACGAGGAGCTGCAGGGGATACTTGAAGCACTGTGATAAGCAAAGCTCCTTCACCAGGGCTAAAATTGGCATCTTTGCTGCAGCCCTGCAATTTGGAGCCAAAGGGCTGCTCCAGGCCCGGGTGCCTTTTATTACAAGACTGGAGTTAAAGCTGCTGGATCTGAGTTGGAATCTCCCCCCTGGCCCGGCCTGGGATGCACCATTAGCGCTTCCCACGACCCCAGAAAACATGCAAGTCATACAAGTGCTCAGGTGTGGAATAAAGTTACTGCACCAGCTGAGCTGTGAAACAATTCCTTCCCCTGTGTTAACACCCCTGGACAAAAATGAGGGAGAACTCTCCCTGAACAGGGCTTTGTGCTGCTGCATTTGCTGCAGGCTGAGCCCCCACCGGCAGCAGAATTCCCAGGCCAGGCCCCCCCAGGATTTACAGGATCATTTTAGGGGGAGAGCTCTGCACTTCATGTTGTCAGAAAAGCAGAAATCTGTATTTGCTACAAATCTTAAAGGCATCATTTCCACCCCTTCCCCCCGCCTTGGAGACTTGACAAAAATTTCTGTCTCGTCCAGTCTCTCCCACTTGTATTTAAAATGAAACCATGAAGATGAGCAGCTCTAACACTGAATCATACAACAAGCTATTATGC
Source organism: Oxyruncus cristatus (assembly GCA_013399855.1). NCBI lineage: Eukaryota > Metazoa > Chordata > Aves > Passeriformes > Cotingidae > Oxyruncus > Oxyruncus cristatus. Next base: position 320,475 of record VXAY01000540.1, on the reverse strand, counting down.
AGATAATAATATATAAAGCTATTATGCAGATAATAATATATACAATTAATATGAACAGCTGTTTTATCCAGGTCCAGGTTGGTAACCATGAAATAACTTTATAGATAGATTTTTTTTTTTTGGAGATATCTTTATAGAAGATATCTCCAAAACCCTAATGAGACATCCTCTGCAGTTGCCTGCTGTAGAATTCAAGCTTGTCCCCAAATTTCAGCCAAATCCATGGTACAAACCCAGCAATCACTTCGTATGAAAAACACAAATTCATTTTTCCATTTCATGCAAAATGGATTCATTTTGCACTGAAGCCAAGAGCAAATGTTGGTTCTGAACCTGATTCACAGTTACTGGAATACGCAAGGACTAGTTTAAACATCATTTTCTTCACATGTAACAGTCCCTGTTGTTCCACCTGCCTCAAGAGCAGAAGCCTTTTTTCCTTCTTGGAGAAACCAGGGTCCTTTGGCAGCAACCCTGAGCACAGGGAGGGTGGTCAGCAGGACTTGGAACAGTCCTCTCCACTTGCAGGGGGTCTCTGGCCCACCCTTTCACACAGGCTGGAACAGGAGAGCGAGCAGGAGTGTCCAACCCCTTGGGTCTGGATGACACAAGGAATCTCCGCAGTTTCTTCCAAGTAGAGCTTAAACCATCCGACAATTTGGGCACTTAACCCTCCCTGATGTGAATATCAGGGATCAGCCCGTGGTGTTTCTTGTGTCCTCTCTGCCTTGCAGGTGGATCTGCAGCAAGGCCTGACCCCACCTCGTGGAGGTTTCCTGACAAACTCTGCTTGTTTGTGCTTTGGGAGTTCATGAAGTGTGACCCTCTGCCTGCTGACGACCCCAAAGGAACCCCAAATCTTGGAATTCCCGCACCTGGGCTGTAGGAGAGGGACGAGCCTGTGTAGTGTAAAGTGACTGGCTGCCAGTCACAAGCTCATAGTCCAGTTTGGAGCTTCCCAAAAGCTGTGCCTGGAGCTGGATGCAACCCCCAAGAGCAGCCTGGCACTGCTGGCATTCTCTGAAGAGATGCCAGGCCATCCTGCCACACTCTGCCCCTGCTGACCCTCCATTTCAAACCCTCCACAAGATCATAGAATCATAGAATCAGACGGGTTGGAAAGGACCTCTGAGATCATCAAGTCCAACCCTTGATCCAACACCACCACGGTTCCCAGACTATGGCACTCAGTGCCACGTCCAGCCTTATCTTAAACACCTCCAGGGACGGAGAATCCACCACTTCCCTGGGCAGCCCATTCCAATGGCTGATCACCCTCTCTGGAAAGAATTTCTTTCTAATATCTAACCTAGATCTGCTCCTTTCGCCCCCTGAACCTCTACTTGACCACCACACTTCTTCCCTCCCCCCCACAGGTTAAACAAAGCTCACATTTTGTCCCCAGACAGGCTAAACAGAGCTCACATTTTGGGGGAAGATGCTGCAGGCACAACCTGCCCACGCCCAGAGCTGCCTTTTGCTCTTCCCATGGCTGCTGGAAGCATCTCTCTCCCACAAGAGCATTTTGAGCTGAGTGACCAGAAGGTGTTTCAGCTACAAACCCACCTGCCAGGCTCAGTGTTTACATCTGCACCATCCCCATCTACCTCAGCTCTTTTCAACTCTTTAGCTTGAAGTAGTTCTGGAGGAACAACCCCCTCCCAACACCTCCAAACAAGGTTCTGCTGCTGCCAAAGCAACTGGTCTTCCCAAGAGAACTTAAGCCCCATAAGAAGATCTGTCCCAGCTGCAGGAAGGTCTTTTACAGCCTGAAAGCAGCACAGGAGCCACTCGGGGCTCCAAGTGATGGGTGGCAGCTCTGTCCTTATCTTACACCTCTGGCAGCAGGTTTTAACCTGGGGTGCAGCAGCAGGTCACAGAATCAACCAGGTTGGAAAAAGACCTCTGAGATCGAGTCCAACCTGTGAGCCAACCCCACCTTGTCACCCAGCCCATGGCCCTCAGTGACACGTCCAGTCCATCCTTAAACACCCCCAGGGGCGTCAGGCAGTGACTGAAAAGCTCCATTTAGAGTGGGCTTGGCAGAGCATTTCGAATTATGGATGACAACAACAGCAGAACCCTTGAGTCCGAAGAGCTCAGGAAAGGATGAAGTGATTATGCCATCACGGTGAAGAAGGAAGAGGCACGAGGGATTTCCCAGAGATTTGATGAAGATGGCAGTGGAACAATTGATTTCGACACATTTCTTCTTCTTGTTTCCTGTCTGAGACCTTCAGACACAAGAGGAGAGATCACCGTGCAAGCCCTTCAAAGGGGAGACAAGACTGGAGGTGGTGTCACAACACTTGAAGACTTCCAAGGGGTGTATAATCCCAAACACCATCCCAAATACCTAAGAGGAGGTGAAGCAGCCAGATCCAAACTCCTGGGTTCCCTAAGAGAAGGTGTTGCAGCACAAAACTTTCCATATTCCCACTCCAGAGTCCGAGAAAACAACCACAGAGCATTCCAGGTTGGAAGGGAGCCAGGAGGAACCCAACCCCTGAGCCTGCACAGCACTCACTGACCCCTCCCCACCTCCTGGGTATTTATACCCTCTCCAGAGCAGCAGCACCCACCTGCTTATTGGGAACAGCTGAATTTACCCAGCTTTAATTTGCTGCTGCTCTCAGAAACAAAAGAACAAATTCCTTCCACTGGAATTTCCAGAATGAGCTTCAGCTGCTTATTTCTTATTGTTCCCCTGTCCTGAGCCAGGATTTATTGTTATGTACAGCTCAGCTATTCAAAGAGAGTTTAATTTACCTGCAGATCATATTACCTAGCCCACATTTTCAGATTTATATCTCCAATGGTTTCTTCTTGCAGCGCCTAGTGATGTGAGTGGAGCCTGCTGCCGTGATGGATGGGCCTCAAGCACTTGGTGGTTCAATTGAATGAGAGAATCAGGGAAAATACAGGTTTTTTCCCTTCTATGTAATTGCCCAAAGCCACAGAAGTCTACAAATCTCCACTTGCAACATCAGATCCAGGTATGATTTACTTAAATACTCAAAGTCAGCTGCTGGAGGAGGTATTTTTAATCTTTGAAAAAGCCTTACCTGTTAATACACACAGCCCCAACCCCTCTCCTAGCAGGGAACAGAGCCATGATATTACACTTCTTAGATTTGCCTATTTCCTACATTTTTTGCAAGATTCAGGGGAATGTGTCGCTTCAGTTTGACAATGGAAGGTGGAAATGCAAACTAATTCCTCATTTTATCAGCAGTGCTGTAATTTAAGTACTCCCACTCTCATTTTTCCTGCCTGACTAGCAGCCCAGAGCTCCCACAAGCCCCAGCACTGAAATCCTGCTTGGATTAGAACTGAGTTTTGTAACAAGAATTGGGTTGTGCTCCATGGAACTGTTCAGAAATGAATCGTGTGCAGTGAGGTCAGTGCCCGCACCGCGACCTGAAGGGCTCCAGGACTGCCCTTCAAGGGCACAGAATTTAGTTTACAGGTTTTAGAGGCAGGAATTCTGAGCAGAACAGGCTTCAGGCAGGAAGAATTTCAGCCACAGATGCTCATGTCCCCTTCTGATGTTGCTTGTAAGCTCAGGGCTCTTACAGAGGGCTTTAATCTGCCAGATAAGAGGGGAAATGTCACCCAAAATGAGGCACTGGAGGGGAACACCAGTTCCACTGTCCTGCTGCACGATCTGGAGAGCATCACCTCGCCTTTGTTGCCTTGTTAATCCAAGTCCAGGCTCCTTCAGGCACTGATTCCCTCTTAGGATATATTCACATCGCGCTCAGAACTCCGGGATCCCTGGGTTTATTAAAGATCAGAAAATCAGAATTTCCAGCCTGGGCTGGAAAGGACCTCACAGATCAGGGAGGTTCCAACCCCTCTGCTGTGGGCAAAGACACCTTTCACTAAACCACAGAAAACAGAGGTGAAATCTTGCAGCAGGTTTGGATGAGACCCTGCAGGTGCTGCCACCCCCTGCCACCAGTTGCCGTTCCAAAGGGCTCCCCCAAAGGGGGGACATTCCAAGGGGCTCCTGCCTTTGCTTCCAAAGCAGCCCTGCAAAGCCCCCCTTCCTACCTGCAGACTGGAGTTTGGAGCCCCCAGACATCCCTGTCCAAGCCCTGCCCACGGAGAGGATTTCATCAGGAATGGGGATGAGTGGCCACCCTGTCCAGAGGGTTTGCTTTGGCAAATTAGGGAATCTGGGACGTGCGGAGCAGGATTCCTTCCCAGCCACCGAGCCCAGGGTCACACACAGCACAGCCTGTAGGAGCTTGTCACGTCCTCCAAACCTGCCTGTTCAGCCTGGAGAAGGTTCTGGGGTGACCTGAATGTGGCTGAAGGGAGCCCACAAGAAAGGTGGAGAGAGACTGGAGAGACAAGACACAGGGAATGGCTTCAAAGTGCCAGAGGGCAGAGTCAGATGGGATATTTAGGGAGAAATCCTTCTCTATGAGGGTGGGGAGGAGCTGGGATGGGATTCCCAGAGAAGCTGTGGCTGCCCCTGGATCCCTGGAAGTGTCCAAGGCCAGGTTGGAGCCACCTGGGCTAGTGGAAGGTGTCCCTGCCCGTGGCAGGGGGGGGAATAATATGAACTTTAAAGATCCCTTCCAACCCAAACCACTTCATGATTCTATCATTCCATGACTCTTATCACAAGCTACAAACCCACACAGTTACTAAAGGACATTTTTATGCCCCCTTTCATATAAATATCGTAATTAACACCGCAAACCCCACGTTTGAAACTCTGCTGCTCAAGAAAAACCACCCAGCCCAGATCCAGAGTGGCTCTTGATGGCAAAGGTGTCTGGTTGTTCTGCTGCAGCTAAAGCTGAGTGGTTTCTGTGATTTTCTGTTATCTGAAGGAGGAGGATGAAATCAAATCAGAGATTAGAGTCCCTGTTGCAGAACCCTGAGACAGGCCCTGCCAAGCACTGCAATGGATGGTCCAGCATTAGAAAAATGCCTCTTTTCTGCCTCAAAACAGCCCCTCGTAGAGGCACCACGGAAAAATCAGACCTGAAGAGGAAACAATCCTGAGAAAAGGTTCAGGGAGTGAAATCAGAGGCTGAAGAGCTCCAGCACAGACTTGACGTGGAGAAAATTGTGTGTATTACTGGGAAGAAAATCAGGTGAAATGCAACTTCTCTGGGGTTCATTAAGATGACTTTCTACACAAGTCCATCCTCAGAACGATTCTGGCAGAGATTTCAAAGAGTTCCCCCCCCCCCCAAAAAAAAAAAAAGGGCAACCAGGTGCTAATACAAGCAAAAATAGAAGGAAAAAAGATGTGGGAATTTAGCTGGAGCCCTTGGAGATTCCTCAGAGCAGGATTTTGTCTTATCCACACTTCACAAATGGAAGCCCTGCTGGAAAGTCACAATTTTCAGCTATGCTGTGCTGGCTAAACAGTTGTTTTACTGGTGCTGAGTTCTCTGTCCTGGGCTGAAAAATCCCAGGAATTCGTGCTTCAATGTCACCCTGGCATCTCACAACAGCATCTCGAACTGCATCTTGGATTAATGATTTGTAGCGGGTTTTTATCTACCAGTAGATCCATACCGCAGAAATTGAAGTTTTTATGGGCTTTAATTTTCATCCCGCTTTATGGAAGGGCCAGAACAATAATGAAAAATTGGAAAAATGATTGGAAAATGTAGAAGAAGCCGCTCTGAAAAGTTAAAGGGCTTTTAGGAGTTAAAGGGAAAAGCTGCTGTTGGCCTCAAGGCCTGGAGGAGAATGAAGATTTCACAAGGCCTGACTTCACATTGTTTCTATAATTTGGCTCAGTGTGATGCAAACAAGGGCAAAAATAAGACCCGAAGTAGTCATTCCTGTGATTTCCCTCTAAACAAATTCTAGGAGGTGGGAACCAATTCTGACACTGAGTTTCCTTAAACACATTCCCTCTGGGATTTACAACCTTCCCATGACCCGGTTTTGGGTGGGCCAAAGAGCCGTAAGTGATGTGGCTCCAAAACTGCCTTTTTTAAGGGGATATCTGGGAAGGGAGGGCGGGACCAGGCTGAGAGAATCGGGATTGTCCAACCTGGAGAAGAGAAGCTTTGGGGTGACCTGATTGGGGCCTTCCAGGGCCTGAAGGGATCGGGCAGGAAAGATGGAGGGAGACTTTGGAAAACGGCCTGGAGGGACAGGACAAGGGGGAATGGCTTCAAACTGCCAGAGGGCAGGGATAGATGGGATATTGGGAAGGAATTGTTCCCTGTGAGGGTGGGGAGGCCCAGAGAAGCTGTGGCTGCCCTTGGATCCCTGCAAGTGTCCGAGGCCAGGTTGGAGCAACCTTGGGATAATGGAAAGCATCCCTGCCCATGGCAGGGGATGAAACAAGATCATCTTTAAGGCCCCTTCCAGCCCAAACCCTTCTGTAATTCTGGGATTTTAGATTCCTGTGACTTCTGACTCCGACAAGACAACGATGCCCAGACACCCCCCTGTGCTTCGGCTGCTCCCAACACACTGAATCCCTGATTCCTTTAAGGAGGTCTCTTCCTGCTGGCAGCCAGACAGACTCGTGCAAACCAAATCCAAGCTGTGACTTTCTTGCTCAGCAGGGACATTTCCCCATCCTTCAGCATTTCATCCACGTGACTTCGCCCCAGTAAATCTGCCCCCGCCCAGAAGCTGGAAGATATAAAAGTTTGCAGCTCTTCCCCTCTTTTCCACTGAGTCAGGTCTCTGAATCCCTCGATGATGAGGTGTAGATCCCAGGAACTGCTGACTAAGCAAGGAATCTTTATGAGGAGTGGCTGGATTGAAGGGATGGGAGGGGGAGCACAGCTTCGCTTGTGCAGGAGCAGCTTTGTTACTGCAGGTTTTGATCCCAGTACAAGGGGATTATTTCTTCCATCTGTGACTCCCACAAATAAGATCTCCCTGCTGTTATTTCCTCAACTGCTCTGCTCATCAAGCCCCTTTGTTTTGCATGTCATGCTGGCCATTTATGATGGAGGAAAATGGATTTGCCTTCTGGCGGTAATTCCTTTTTTTCCTTCTTTTTTTTTTTTTTCCCCCCCTTTTCATTTGATTCGGGTTTTAAATGCATCGAACACGAGAACTTTGGAAACTTTACGATGCCCGAATGCTTCCAGCACTCATGAAACATTTAGTGTGTGAAGGGAGGAGGGAGGGGGAGAAAAAAAGACAAAGAAAACAACAACCAAACCCCCAGATGAAGCATAAACCAGGGAACGCGGAGTTCAAGGCAAACTTTGTTCAGGGGAAGATCCCATCCTTTGCTCAAGGATGAAGGAATATTTGCTCTTCCATATTCAGTGGGACCTGGCAAGCTGCAGTTCCTCTCAGGGCTGGTTTAAATTGCTACCCTGGTGCAAAGGCATCTGTGGTGATCTGAGAGCATGTGGAATAATGTGAATAGAGAACATCCCTCGCTGTCCAAGGGCCTCGGTGTTCCTCTGGCATTCCAGTGCCTCTCCTCCTCAGGGCTGGCATCTCTCTTTGCTCCAAGTGCTGCAGGAGGGGCTGCCCAGAGTTAAGGGACAGAAGCAAGGAGAGTCTGACGTGGAAAACAGGGCTCAGAGAGGGCTGGTCCCAGCGTCGGGGTGGCCTGGGACAGGGATGGGCGGTGCAGAGAGTGCCCAGAGTTACCTGAAGAGTTTACAGGAATCACTGGGCTGTGGTTTACAGGAATTTTACAGTTTACAATTTACAGGAATCACTGCTGAACACGGGAGATGCAGGGGAGGGTGTTTTCTTTAGCTGATGACCCTGAGATGAGCTCAGTTGGTTCAAGCACCGCGTTAATAACACCAAAGCTGTGGGTTTGGTCCCCTCATGGGCCATTCACTTAAGAGCTGATGATCCTTGGGGGTCCCTTCCAGCTCAGAATATTCTGTGGTTCTGTGTACAGAGCTTACAGGCCTCCTGAACATCCTGAGTTATTCCAGGGCCTCCCCAGGAGCTCAGCTGGCCCAGGCAGTGCTGATGAAGCCCTGATTGCTGTGACATCCCTGACTTCAACCCAGTTGGGCTTCTGCCATCGTGGGCAGCTCCTGGAAGCAGCTCCAGCTGTGAAAATGGAGCATGAGACGAGTGGGGCAGATCCCACCCTCCATCCCTGCACGGCTGGGAATTAACTGCACCAGAGGCTTTTCCTGAAGAGGCAGTGGCTGCCTGCTCTGATCAGGTCAGTGCGAGGCCTGGTGAGGGAGCAGATCTTTTTTAAGCCACAGCTGCGGGTGTTTATAACTCTCTGTTCTTTATTAAGGGAGATACAAGTACCAAATGGAGAAGAAAATTCCAATTCAGGATCCTGGCAAGTCTCCCAGTTTCATCCCAAGTTTAAAGTCACTGAGAATGGCCATGTGAGAGAGAAACCAGCCAAGAATTTCTTCCCAGTATCTACTCTAAACCTACTCCCGGTCATTTTAAAGCCATTTAAATTATCTCAATTATTCTTCTCAGCATCCGAGACTTCTGAAAGATTCCCAGAAATTCCTCCCTGGGAGGGTGGGGAGGCCCTGGCACAGGTTGCCCAGAGAAGCTGTGGCTGCCCCTGGATCCCTGGGAGTGTCCAAGGCCAGGTTGGAGCACCCTGGGCCGGTGGAAGGTGTCCCTGCTCATGGCAGGGGGTAGCACTGGCTGCTCTTCCACTCTTTTTCCAACCCAAACCATTCCATGATGCTGTGAGCACTCCTGGTCAGGTACAGCCTGGACATTGAGGGTTAAATCCAGCATTCAAATTACCTGCTAAGCCTGAAACCACCTGAGCAAATGACGATAAAGCCAACACAGAGCAAGGCTGAAGGGTTGACACCTTTAATGGGGGTTTAACTCCCTCATTTCAAACATAACCCCTCGGTTTTTGCAAGTGTTGAAATAATTTCCCAGCCTCTGGAATGGCAGGTAATGGGTCATCATCCATCAAAATCATGGCTGGGCCATGAACAAGGTCGAGGATGGGTGATTTAATAACAAACAAACAGATAAAGTATCCTGCTCTTATGGAGTGCGAATATTATTCCATTTTCTCTTTACTGTCAGGATCTCTGTGATAAATAGCCCTTCATAACTTTGATTCTCACATGTTAGAGTTGTTAAACTTAATTGTGTTCCCCCCAATGTTTTATTAGGGCAGGGATGAATTTTCATGATTCATCCAACACCCATAATTTGTTATAATCTCATTGTTTTGCTTTTTGTCTCAGCAGCTGTAATATTAACCCAGGTCAATAATTCTGTCAAGTGGGACTGATGAGACTTGAAATAAAGCATGGAACTACCTCTTATCTTGAAGATGCAAATACGAAAATCCTGGATAATCACTGGATGAACGCGTTGAGTGCAGCTGGGGTGCAGAATATTTGCCTGATAAACTTATATGACCCAAAGTCCTCTTCCATTAGTCTTTGGTTTGGATATCACTTCACGCTATGAGAGTTTATTTTCCCTCCCACTTTTGGTTGCATGTGCTGAAATTATCTTGAGAAGTATTTTGAAGCATCACCAGCTCTTGGGAGAATTTCTGTCTGTAATCCAGAGGAGACCCAAACAACTGTGTCCCGAGATTCAGGGCATGGATCCAGACATCGAATTATAGAATAATAGAATCTCCTGAGCTGGAAGGGATCATCCAGTCCAACCCTCAGCCCTGCACAGGCCCAGCCCCAAGAGTCCCCCCCTGTGCCCCAGAGGAGCAGCCAAAGCCTCCTGGAGCTCTGGCAGCCTTGGGGCTGTGCCCACTGCCCTGGGGAGCCTGGTCAGTGCCCAACCAGCCTCTGGGGGAAGAACCTTTCCCTGAGATCCAACCTGACCCTGCCCTGACACAGCTCCAGCCCTTCCCTCGGTCCCATCACACGACCCAGAAGTTTTGTCCCATTAAATCTTTTCACTTGGAGTTGTTCACACACTCATTTCTTTCCAGCATCTGAGTTTCCCGCATTTGGTGTCGATCCTGATTTTTCTGTTGAAAAAAAATGAATTTCCAAGGAAGTTTTCAGGGTAGTCTCACACATTTCACTTTGCCAAAGTTAGGTCTGAATCTCCTGAGATTTGTTATACTTGAATCAGCTGTCACAAAGACCAGGGTGTCACAGAGTGATGAAACTGGGATCTCAGCAAGCCTGGAGCCCTGTCCCTGTGCTGGGAAGAGCTCTAATGTATTCTAGGGAGGTTGTATCCCCAGGTCTGGAATTACACAGCCCTGTCTAATGAATAAACCATTCATTTCCTATTGTGTTCCTGGCAGTGTAATCTCCAGAAACCCAAAATTACCTGGAAAAGAATATCATATTCAACAGTCACATAACACAACTATCCCCTAAAGCACAGTGTTCAGCTTATGACAGAGTTTCAAGTGCCCTCTTCTGTGGGAAGAAAAAGTTCCTCCAGTCCTCCAGTAATTTGTTAAATTGAGTCTTTTAAAGCTCTGAAGTCCCAAAGCACATGAGAAGAATATGCACTGTCTCAAGCATTTTGGGTCATATTACCAAGCTCTTCTCTGCAAGCAGAACTAGATATTGAAATGAAAAAAAAAAATCCCTGAACACATGCACGTGTATTATTGCCCCTCTCCTCTCCTCGTCCCTCTCCACCTCCTTGGCCTTTACAAAGCCAGGCAGCAGCACAGTTGTGTCCCTCAGAGCTGAACAGGGATGGCTCCACCACTGCGAGGTGGACAACCACTTCCAAGAAGAATTTTCCCCTAATATCCCATCTAAACCTCCCCTGGCCCAGCTGGAGGCCGTTCCCTCTCCTCCTGTCCCTGTTCCCTGGCAGCAGAGCCCGACCCCCCCCGGCTCCCCCCTCCTGTCAGGGAGTTGCAGAGCCAGAAGGTCCCCCCTGAGCCTCCTTTGCTCCAGGCTGAGCCCCCCCAGCTCCCTCAGCTGCTTCTGCTGCTCCAGCCCCTTCCCAGGGCACCTCCAGTTCCTCAACGTCTGTCTTGAGGGGGCCTAGAACTGGACACAGCCCTCAAGTAGCACAGAGTGGTGTTGGAAGTTGCCCACGAGATGTTTATTCCTGGTGGAGAAAAACCTCCGAAGAAAAGCAGAACTGAAGAGAAAGGCAGCTTTGAAATGCAGCTGAACGACTGGACAACAACCTCAGGGACTACTTTTCATATTATGAGTATAATGTTTATTCGATTTATTAACAATGTTGTTAGAAGAAAATCTTACTTTATGTGTAACCTGCAGTTTAAATCAGTGTTAGCTTCTTCTGTATTTGCTGAATGTAATGTTTTTATTGGCTCCTGGTGGGTAAAATTTACAGCTTTTCCTGATTTTGTATTTTCCCTTTCCCTAACAGGATAGGTCTTATCCCAATTTACCCAATTATAGACACTTCCCTGCATGTACCTCCCTTGAATCCTCCCAAATTCCATTCATTCCATATAAAAAGCCAGCCTTCCCCCTTCCATAAAGGTCCGTTTTTGCCCATTTTGTCTTCACCTCTGTGTGATTTTCATGCCAAGTGGATCTTTCCAGGGTCTGTTATTAAGGAGGTGTCACAGCTCTCGCCTCCTGTAGGGTGGGTTTGCAGATCCCCCAGCAGTGCCTGTTCCTCGGGTCACTGATGGCAACAAAAAGACCCTCTTCATTAACCCACCAGCAGCTCTGGTTTCTTCCCCCCTTTGCCTGGGACTCGTCCCCAGGAGCCGCCCCGGGATCCTTCAGCTCTGAGCAGGAAGGTGGGAGCTTGGCTGAGCACGTGGGACACCCCTTTTCTCTGGGCCCATCTGCCCACCAAACTCATGGTCTGCCCATTGCAAACACCCCTCGGTGTCTCTCACCTGGAGCAGCCTCCTGAAAAGCTCCAGCTCAAGCTTTTCCTTCTCTGGGACGACACAAAGCATGTTTTTGTGGAGATGTCCTGCCTTGGAAAGGAACAGGATTAACGAGGAAGGGAGTGTGAAAATCCTTTGATTTTCGGTGGCTGCGCCGTCAGACCGAGATGTCTCTTAGTGTGAGAATGGTGGATATTTCATGGAATCATAGAATAGAATCATAGAATCAGACAGGTTGGAAAGGACCTCTGAGATCATCAAGTCCAACCCTTGATCCAACCCCACCGCGGTTCCCAGACTATGGCACTCCGTGCCACGTCCAGCCTCATCTTAAACACCTCCAGGGATGGAGAATCCACCACTTCCCTGGGCAGCCCCTTCCAATGGCTGATCACCCTCTCTGGAAAGAATTTCTTTCTGATATCCAACCTAAACCTCCCCTGGCACAGCTTAAGGCCGAGCCCTCTTGTCCTACTGCTGGTTCCTGGGAGAAGAGACCAACCCCCACCTGGCTACACCCTCCTGTCAGGGAGTTGTAGAGAGCGATGAGGTCTCCCCTGAGCCTTCTCTTCTCCAGGCTGAACAACCCCAGCTCCCTCAGCCTCTCCTCACAGCACGTGTGCTCCAGTCCCTTCCCCAGCCTCGTTGCTCTTCTCTGGATTTATGTCCCATGTTCTGGGAGCCACATGATCCAAAACGTTCTGTTTTCACAGAGGAAAATAAACAACCCCCAAATAGCATTCTGGATCTTTAGGCAGCTGGAAAAGAAAGCCGGGCTTGGAAGCATCCTGATGACTCCCAACGAAAATGAAGAAAGCTAAATATTTGTTTGTATTTCCGTGATTTTTAGTCTCTTCTCTAGTTTTTTCAGCGAGGGTTGGTTCATGAATTTTAACTGCTTGAAACTAAAAATTCTCTGTGTCATTCTCAAGAAATCCTCCCAGTGAGCACCTAAAAAATCTCCTCTTCCTTTAAAACACCCTCATATCGCCAGAGTGATAAAAAAAAACACCCCAGCTTATATATATAAATAAGAAGCTGGTCAGCTGTATTTAAAATATTCAAAGTAATTCTCTACTTAGCACTCCTATCTTTAAGTTATAAAGCAAGGTTCACTGGCTGCTGGCACTGTTGAATTGCAAATAAAGGGACTCGGTGAGGCTGCTGCCTTTTCCTCCTGCATCCTCTTAAAAAATGCCTTTACAAATTAAGGTAAGTGGAGTTCAATGCAGCAGAGAAACAAAGCTCAACAGTGATTATTTTAAAAATGCCACGGAGGTTCCTGTTTCAGTCTCCCACTTTGGTGACTGATGGAGGCAACACCCGATTCTGCACCAGCTGAAGTGAAGCCAAACTCAGACTCACAAACATTTGGTTTTTTTTAAATAAAGAGAGATACCAAAAAGCAGAGAGACATTAATTAATTGGTGATATTTATGAGTCAATAGACAGCTATCAAGTTTTCTCGCCACAGGAAGGAAAGAAAATGGTTTTTGTAGAGTCACAGAATGGTTTGGGTTGGAAGAGGAGTGGAAGATCATCCAGTCCCACCCTCTGCCATGGGCAGGGACACCTTCCACTAGCCCAGGTTGCTCCAGCCTGGCCTTGGGCACTTCCAGGGATCCAGGGGCAGCCCCAGCTTCTCTGGGCAACCTGCGCCAGGGCCTCCCCACCCTCCCAGGGAGGAATTTTTTCCCGATATCCATGTAAATCTCCCCTCCTTCAGCTTAAAATCTGCCCTAATTCAGCACATCCCCCACAGGCAGCGCTGGGTGGAAGCAGCGACTCCCCTCCTGTCATCCCCTGTCCCCATCCCTGCCAGGGCCAGTGCTTGGAGCAGGGAGCAGGAGGGGAGCAGGAACAGATGGAGCTTTTCCTGGCCACGTCACAGCTCCCAGCAAGCCTAAGTTGCAGCTTTGGGGCAGAGCTGCCAAAAGCCTCCATGTTGTGTCAACATTGGTCATAAAGTCACCCAACCCTGTTACCCATCTCAGCGCCGGGGCTGCCTCCAGCTGACAACAACCTCCCCACCCCGGGAGCACAACGAGCCTCTGGATCAACTTTCAGTTTCCTGGCTGTTAATTTGATGGGACCACAGCACAGAGTGAAACACCAGGAGGCTTCAGGTTTTGTCGAGCTCGTCACGGCCATAAACCACTCTAACAAGTCCTTGGTGCAGCTCTGGTCTCATCTGCCTGCTCCTCCCAGGGTCCCTCCCTACCTATTGTCCCCTAGAGCTTGTCCTCCACATATTTTCCCCCGTGTCTTGCCCCCNTCCAACACCACCGCGGTTCCCAGACTATGGCACTCAGTGCCACGTCCAGCCTCATCTTAAACACCTCCAGGGATGGAGAATCCACCACTTCCCTGGGCAGCCCATTCCAATGGCTGATTACCCTCTCTGGAAAGAATTTCTTTCTAATATCCAACCTAAACCTCCCCTGGCACAGCTTAAGGCCGAGCCCTCTTGTCCTACTGCTGGTTCCTGGGAGAAGAGACCAACCCCCACCTGGCTACACCCTCCTGTCAGGGAGTTGTAGAGAGCGATGAGGTCTCCCCTGAGCCTTCTCTTCTCCAGGCTGAACAACCCCAGCTCCCTCAGCCTCTCCTCACAGCACTTGTGCTCCAGTCCCTTCCCCAGCCTGGTTGCTCTTCTCTGGATCTGCTCCAGCACTTCAATATCGTTCCTGAACTGAGGGGCCCAGAACTGGGCCCCCTGCATCTCGTCTGTATCTCGTCGTCTCCAGGATGAGAGGACTGAGAATTCCGCTGCGGTTCCAGTGTCTCGTGTCTCACCACCTGCTCTGCTCAGACCTTGCAACTCCCAGCGCTTCCTTGAGGACTCCCATTCCCGTAACTGAAGCCCAAAAAGGCTCAATGAAACTGTTTAGAGACAGAGTTTTTAGCTTTTAAACAGCAAAGGTATTTTATTGCAGTGTCGGGGAACCCCCAGCTCGTGCTGGACAAAGAGCTCCAAAGTGCTTGGCACAAGTCAATGAATANCACCTGCTCTGCTCAGACCTTGCAACTCCCAGCGCTTCCTTGAGGACTCCCATTCCCGTAACTGAAGCCCAAAAAGGCTCAATGAAACTGTTTAGAGACAGAGTTTTTAGCTTTTAAACAGCAAAGGTATTTTATTGCAGTGTCGGGGAACCCCCAGCTCGTGCTGGACAAAGAGCTCCAAAGTGCTTGGCACAAGTCAATGAATATATACAATTTCTGTGAGAGATTGCAACATTTTACATGCATATTCATCTAATTGCAATATCTAGTTATAATATTCATAACAGGCGGAGTCAGGGCGGAGTCTGGGGCAGAGTCTTCCTTTTGGGGTGATCTGTGGTGGGAGATCCTGTTACTTCGGCCTCGTTAGGGGTCTTTTTCTCTCCCTTGGTGAGCTTCTCAACTTCCTCTTGATTCTGCTGACTCCATGGTGAGTTTTGCAAGACCTTTGCACTCAAGCCCCTATTTCGCCCCTTATCTGCTGCTTTCTGTGCTCTATGTCCTTTCATGTAGGTGTGGAAGCATTCTTTTGGGGCACGGTACCAGCTCCAGCCAATCCCTGGATTCTGGTTTCCTTCAGCTAAGAGCAAGGCCTGCATTCTGAGTTAACTCTTCAGGGCCTTGCTCTGTGTCATGACCCTGCCCATCCTGAGGGGAGAAGGACTCACGGCATTCCCCACTGACGTTTTCCGGCGCGCAGCCCATCCCCAGGGAGAGCCAAGGGCTGGGCATTTCCAGCTCATCAGCCACGAGTTTGGGAACAGCAGAAAGGGTGGCACTGAGGGAACCATCTGCTGCCTGCACTGGGGGCGGGGAGCACCCAAGGGAGCCCTGGGGCTGCTCCAGCACAGCCCCTGCAGAAGGCACAGCTTGGCCTCCCCTCTGCCAGGGCTGGGGGTGCCAGGGCTGGGCGTGCCAGGGGCCTCCCAGGGGTCCAGCCAAGCTCCTCCAGGCAGGAATGAGGTGTCTGCCCTGCCATGGCCCCCCCCAGGGATGGAGTTGGCAGCATGTCCAGCCTGGGGGAACAATGAGCACGTCATTTGTTTCCCCGTCAGTTCCGTGTGAACTGGATGGAACTCCTGTTACAGGGGCACAGAGGCGTTTCCTGATGGATTCTGATCCTGCAGTGTCCTCCAGGACTCGGTTCCCTAAAAGCACAGGGTTATTCCTGAATCAGGAATGGGAACAGGGGTGTCTGTACTGACTGTTTGTCAGTGGAAACATCTCTTTATTCAAATACCTGTTATTTTTCTCTTGGCTTTCCAGCCAGAGGAGGTTGGGTGGTGATTTTGGGTGTGCAGGAATGGGGGGATCCACAGGCCGCTGTCCATCAAGGCTGGAGGGGGGTGTAGGACTCAAATACTGCCTGGTTCTGATGGGAATCTGGGGGGAGGAGGAAGAGGGAGGGATCCTGTGTGCAGCCCTGCAGGAAGAAGGATCAACTCTGCCTCCCTCAGAGGATAAAGAGGATCTCATGGCAATGGAAAACTGCAATAAGACTGAAATACAGTCAAAGAAACGTGGAATGGTTTGGGACGGAATGGACATTAAAGCCCATCCCATTCCACTCCTGCCATGGGCAGGGACACCTCCTCAGGGGAGGACATGAGATAGATTTTAGCATCAGAGTGGTTTGGGTTGGAAGGGACCTTAAAAGCCAGGATTCCAAACCCTGCTCTGGGCAGGGACACCTTCCACTAGCCCAGGTTGCTCCAACCTGCCCTTGGACACTTCCAGGGATCCAGGGGCAGCCACAGCTTCTCTGGGCAACCTGTGCCAGGGCCTCCCCACCCTCCCAGGCAAGGATTTTTGCCTAAAATCTAATCTAAACCTACTCCTTGTTAATTTGAAGCCATTCCCCCTTGTCCCATCACTCCATGCTCTTGTAAATAGTTTCTCTCCATCTGTCCTGAAGTCTCCCTTTAACACTTCGGGTCTTTTATAAATAAACTGATTTTTAACTTCTTTTTTCCCCCCCAAATATCTCCTATTTCATATTCTGGAGAGTTTTTTCTCCCGTTGATTCCACCTGTCTCAATAATAATAAAATGAGGGTGGGTTTCCCCTTTTTTCTTTCTTTGCTTTTCCTTGGATAAATTATTTCCCCCCACAATCCCACCCTGCCCCTCAGAGCGTTGTCCAAACCCTCCTGGAGCTCTGGCAGCCTTGGGGCTGTGCCCACTGCCCTGGGGAGCCTGGTCAGTGCCCAACCAGCCTCTGGGGGAAGAACCTTTCCCTGACATCCAACCTAAACATCCCTAAAAAACACTTCATAAAACCTGGAGGCCTCTCTGGCCATCACTTCCACTGCAACCACAGCCGTAACGATGGAAATTCCCACAGGAATCAGCTTTTCCAGCTTCAAATCCAGCAGCCTGAGCCAGCCACGCTTCTCCCGAGGAACCCAACGTTTCCTCTGGAGGGGCTGTGAAGTCTTTTTACAGGTTCCTTGCCCAAAAATCCACGGCTGCAAAGTAACTTCAGGGCTTCGACCACTTGGAGCTGGCTGAGCTGCAGGGAACTCACTCCCAGAGATAACTCGGAATGGCTGCCTGCCCAGCTCCAACAAAAGCTGGATTTTGTAAAGCCAACTCAAACCATGCCATCCATTAGGAGAACTACAAAGCAGAACATTGCCAAGTTAATTGGTTTTGCAATTAAAAGAGGCGCGGAACATGTGACGCAGTTAATTTTGCATCGACTCGGGCAGGAATTAAACGGAAAAGCACTTGGTTGTTTCTTTAAACGGAGCATATGTTTGTTCCCAACACCAGCAGCTTCTCTGCAGAGACAAAATGGGAGGCACTCAAACACTCCCAGCCCTCTGGAGCTGGATTAACTCGGCGCTGTTGTGATTTTCCAAAGGCTGTGCTGGTTTGGAGACGATTCGATTCGAGGCGCTGAAGGCCGGTTTGGAAAGGCAGCCCAACTCCACGTGGAGAAGAAGCTGTTCCCTGCCCTCGTCCCTGGGAAGGATAAATCAGCAGGTTTAATAGTTAATCCAGCAGCGTGTGGTTTGCAGTTGATAAATCTGTGCAGTTGTTCAGTGCTCAGCAGCCAAGTGGCTTTTGCAGGAGTTCAGCTCCAAGTCTGGCTTTTCACTGCCCGAGCTGGTTCTCACCAGGATATCAGTCAGTGGGATTGTTGGCTGAGATGTCCCTGCCTGGAACACATCAAGGAATGTTTTGTGAGTTGGATAACTGGGTGGATCTGGAAAAGCCTTGTCTGCAAGTTGCTCTTCACCAAATCCCGTGTGTAGTTCTGGGTCCTCACGGCAACAACGCCGGGGGTTGGGGCTGGGGGATCTTGAATGTTCCTTCCAAACCTACTCTGTTGTGCAATCACAGGATATCCAGAGTGGGAAGGGACCCACAACGGTCATCAAAGCCAACCCCTGGCCCTGCACAGATGCCCCAACAATCCCACCCTGTCCCTCAGAGCGTTGTCCAAACCCTCCTGGAGCTCTGGCAGCCTTGGGGCTGTGCCCACTGCCCTGGGGAGCCTGGTCAGTGCCAACCACCCTCTGGGGGAAGAACCTCTCTGATTTTATGCAAACCTGTTGCAAGACTTATTTCAATCCCTGTGTTTCTGTCTGTTGTAACCCATCCTTAGGGAATGGGGTCTCTGGGGAAGGCAGAAGTTCTGCTTAACAGAACAAATAGTGGGGGCTGCAGCTTTCAGCGAGAGTGAAAGGTTGTACTGGCAGATCATGGAATCACAGGGTGGTTTGGGTGGGAAGGGGAGTTAAAGATCATCCAGTCGAACCCCCTGCCATGGGCAGGGACACCTTCCACCAGCCCAGGTGGCTCCAACCTGGCCTTGGACACTCCCAGGGATCCAGGGGCAGCCACAGCTTCTCTGGGCAACCTGGGCCAGGGCCTCCCCACCCTCCCAGCCAACAATTCCTTCCCAATATCCCATCTCTCCTTGCCCTCTGACAGTGGGAAGCCATTCCCTGTGTCCTGTCCCTCCATCCCTTGTCCCCAGTCCCTCTCCAGCTCTCCTGGAGCCCCTTTAGGCCCTGCAAGGGGCTCTCAGCTCTCCCCAGAGCCTTCTCTTCTCCAGGGGACCCCCCCAGCTCTCCCAGCCTGTTTCTCTCCATCTTTTTTTATTTCCCTTCAGGCCACAATCAGGTCACCCCAAAGCTTCTCTTCTCCAGGTTGAACGATCCCAGTTCTCTCAGCCTTCCCTCCATCCCTCTCATCGTCCTGGTGCCTCCTCTGGACTTGCTCCAGCAGCTCCGTGTCCTTCCTGTGCTGGTGCCAGCTCTGCAGGGGGGTCTCACAGGTTCTTACCCGTGGGGACACCTCTCTGGAGCACAAAAAAGTCCACTTTTCACCCCACATCCCACAGAGACAATAATGACCTCCGGGATTTTGGCACTTCTTGTCTCTCCATTGCCTTCCCTGTGGTCCTTATCCTTGTGTTTGCTCCACAGCCCTGTCACACCTGGAGCATTCCCAAGGCAGGGAACTGTAAATCCTGAGGTTCAGGGGTGCAGAACTTGGGTCTCCTTGCCTTGGGCACTTGCTTGGGTTTACAGAGGGCACCTGGGACAGCTAGAGGTGCCCCCTAATTTATTTTTTTAATTGGAAAAAAGTTACTCTTTCACTAGGATTTTTGAAGTTTTATCACCAGGGGCAAGATCCCAAATTTAAAGTCACTCAGAACCTTCTTTTTTTTTTTTAACTTAAAATAAAATCTCTTTTCAGAGAAAAACTGTTTGGTGTTTTGGTGTTGTTTTTTTTTCTCCCACAAAGAAAAATCACATTTCCCACCGAAAAGTGGTTTGGGGAGAAAGTTATTGCTGTGTACAAATTCCAGTGCCTTGATTTAGTGGAACACTAAATGACAGCATCTCCTCAACTACTTCCCAAAACTCCTTGGGTCCAGATGAAAGCTCCAGATGCTTTCTTCAAGGGGGAAAAATAAAGTCTCAAAGTTTAAAAAAAGGGCACCAGTTGGAAAAGATTTCATTATGGCTTTGCTGGAAACTTTACCTCCAGGACTCAGAACAAGAGGTCTCCGGTTTTAACACACTCCCCTTGGACCTGGAGCCCCTCGTTCACATCCATGCCAGTGGAAAATGAGGCTATTAAAGATTTATGCATTCATAAAAGTGCTGTATGAAGAGAAAATGAACTTTCAGGAGGGTGGCAAAGCTCCTCGGATGCACCTGATTTAAAAAGAAGCTCCTAATGAAGAATTCTTGCCCTTGGTTGTGTTATAGCTCCAAGCAGTTTTCCCTTTCTCCTCCTCTCCCTCCTCCCTCCCCTTTTTTCCCCCGTTTCTTTTATTCAAGACACTTCCCTCGAAGTATAAAACTGTCAGTTCTTCATCTAAACTCACAGGACAGAACAAAATTCATTCTTTAGCCGTTGTCTCTTTGACTCAGTCTTTAATTTTCCCTCCACCCAAAGGCTGTGGGATAAAATCCCTTTCCTTCTCTCTGCTCCAGAGTGGGAGAGGGAATTCTTGATGGTTGAAGTCTGGTTTCTTTTTCAAGTCTTCTGGACTTGTTCCAGGGGCTCCAGCAGGGCCAGGCTGCCCAGCTCAACGCTTCCAGAAGGATTAAAAAGTCGGGGGAAAAAAATAGGCTTAATTACAAACCCCTTACTGCTTTCAACATAAAAAGCCAAGCAAAAAGATCACAAGTCTGGCTGAGAGAGAGAACAACCCACTCCTTCCTTACCCGGGCAATGCTGCTCCTGATTGGAATTAAATATATGCAGGGGGAGAAATTTCATAAAATGTTCGGTTTTGGGGTTGTTTGGTTTTTTTTTGGTTTTGTTCTTTTTTTTTGTCTCTCTCCTGCTTCTTCACCACAAACATTCAAACAATCCAAGCAGAGGAAAGCAAATACCCCAAATAATTTTAATTCAGGCAGCCAAAGCCTTCCCAAAATCTTATGTCGACTTCAGAAAAAAAGCTGAAGTGGCTGATAATTCAGGGTTAATTTAAAGAAGTCCCAATGTTGTGTTTGTGAATAAAACACCCAATCCTGGTGTTTGCAGTGAGCACAGACCAGAATTCTGCAAGTCTGATGGTCCAGTGCAGGTATGAATTGCACAATTTGGGTGCAGATCATCGGAAGGAGAAGAAGGTTATGTTAATCAAGGGCAAAAATCAGAGTAACACTCTTCCAGTCTCAATCTAAAGCCTCAGCGTTGTGTTTGCAAATCACACAGACCAGAATTCTGGAGAATTTGAGAGTCTGGTGGTCTAATGCAGGTACGAATTGCACAGTCTGGGTTCAGATCATCAAATAGAGAAGAAGGACAAATTAATTAAGGGCAGAAATCAGAGAAACACCTTTTCAGTCTTAATTTGAAGAGGCCTCAGTGTCGTGTTTGCAAATCACACAGACCAGAATTCGGGAGAGGAGCAAGTCAGACTGTCCAGTGTACGTAGGAATTTCACAACCTGGGTGCAGATCACCGGAAAGAGGAGAAGAATAAATTAATTAAGCGCAAAAATCAGAGAAACACCTTTTCAGTCTTAATTTAAAGAGGCCCCGGCGTTGTGTTTGCAAATAGAACACCCAGTCCTGGTATTTGGTGTTTGGCTGACTGGAGCTTCTACCCCCGATTTGAATTCAATTCTCAGTTCCTGAGATCCCCTAAAACCCAGGAACACTTCACAGGCTGCTGCTTGAGGCACCTTTTTTCCAGATTTCCTTCCCTTTGCAGGCTGCTCTCCCTCAGAACGTGGATCCTCTCCGAGCAGGGCGTCTGCAGCCTTGAAAATGGAAATTTATTCCCTTCCCAGTGTCGTGTGCTCCTCTTATCTGTGTGTTCCAGTTATCAGAATAAATACAGAGAGACAAGTCCTTGGAGAGATCCTGAATGTACATGGGCTAAGTACTCCAACCAGGAGCTAATCCAGGGAAGGGATTTCAAAACATGGATTATTCTTTATTAATTGGAAGAGATAACAAAGTAAGCCCTGAGAGGGGTGAGCAGCTGCTCCTCCTAAGAGTCAGGGAGGATGAAGGAGGGACTTTCTTCAGTGAAAACTCAAGTTCCAGTCCTAAGAACAGCCTTTCTCAAGGGTCAGGAGGAGGAAGGGACCTTGAGCACCACAGAGCCTGAAGGGAGGGGAGAAGAGGGATTTTGCACAGCATTTGTGTGGAATTTTGTTGTCCTAAGTCTGTGAAACCCTGGAACTCCCTGGAATTTCAGTCCAAACTGTACTTGGAGAAATTGTGATCTTTAGAAACCTGGTTCCTGTTTTCACACTCCAGAAAGACCCATATCCCACTGCATTTGGAGAAACTCCCTTTAAACATTTGAAGCACCCAAAATTCCAGCCCTGCATCCCTGAGCCAGCCCCTCCCCGCACTGAAGGCACCCCCTGCCCTCCAGGTACAAATCCCTGCCAAAAATACTTGTGTATGTAAAAATATATATATTTATATAAATATCTATGTGTATAATTCGTGGGCTGCAGGTCCAGGGAAGGGATTCTGCCCCTCTGCCCCTTCAGCTGAGACCCCCCTGCAGAGCTGCCCCAGCCCTGGGGAGCAACATCCAAAAGATGTGGAGCTGCTGGAGAGAGTCCAGAGGAGGCCCCGGAGATGCTGCAGGGCTGGAGCCCCTCTGCTCTGGAGCCAGGCTGGGAGAGCTGGGGGGGTTCCCCTGGAGAAGAGAAGGCTCCAGGGAGAGCTGAGAGCCCCTTGCAGGGCCTAAAGGGGCTCCAGGAGAGCTGGAGAGGAACTGGGGACAAGGGAGGGAGGGACAGGACACAGGGAATGGCTTCCCACTGCCAGAGGACAGGGAAAGATGGGATATTGGGAAGGAATTGTTGGCTGTGAGGGTGGGGAGGCCCTGGCACAGGTTGCCCAGAGAAGCTGTGGCTGCCCCTGGATCCCTGGAAGTGTCCAAGGTCAGGTTGGACGGGGCTTGGAGCAACCTGGGCTGGTGGAAGGTGTCCCTGCCCATGGAATGAGAGGGGCTTTAAGGTCCCTTCCAACTCCAACCATTCTGGAATTCCATGACCCATCCCTACCCATCCCTTTGCATTTCTCCCCCCGGATTTCTCCAGGCCTGGGTTGCTCTGCTGGAGCCTCAGCCCTGGCAGTGTCTGACCCTGCAGACACTTCAGCCTTCCTGATCCATCTTAAATAAGAGGAAAAGTTGGCAAACTCCAGAGCAGTCGGGTTTAGTCCTGTCAAAATGAGTTTTCCTTTCCAGCCCCACCAGGACAGGGAAAGGACCGGGAGCGCTTTGTGCAAACTCAGTGTTCCCTTTCCAGTTAATCAGCCCTTTGTATTAATTAACTATGAATTGATTGTAAAGGACATTAATTGAGATTTAAAAGAGAAACATCGTCATTAACTCCAAATAACGGAGGCAATAAATGTGGAAGCTTATTAATACCATTATTAATACATTAACCTTGTGAGGATCCTTTGGAGCTTTTCCTCCCCGCAGCCCACAAGTGCCTCACCTGGGCCACCACAACCTGGAGATCAATTAACACACCTTGAGAAAATAAGACACATTTTCAATTAGCTGGACTCTCACGTGCTGGCTCTGACAGTGGCTCTGCCTTTTCCCTCCTTGGCATCCCATATCCATCAGCTCCTTGAACCTCCTGCCCCCCCCGCCTCAGCTCCTTTCATCTCCACAATTCGGGAGAGTGTCCAGCTGCTCTTCCGTCAGCGAGAGCATCGGGATGGGAACAGGGAGAAGTGAGTCTGGTTAGCAGAGCAAATAATCATGCTCAAACAGATAATTATATATCATATTAATCATGAAATAATACAATTATTTGTAAAACTAATAGTAAAAAGACGAGGGAAAGGCTTTGGGAAATGCCAAAAGTTTTGGGTCTTGCCACATCCTCTTCGTCATTTCTTCTCGCCAAGCTCAATGGAAAGCAGTAAAAGGGAAAGCAGCTTCAGGGAGGGAAAAAAACTCCAATCTCAGTGAGTCTGCTGGACTTTTCGTTGTTGTTCTTGTTGTTTAGTTGGTTTTCTTCCCAGGAATGTAGAAATCCTGGCAGAGCTGCCTCATTCCAACCGGCTTCATCCAAACTGTGCCGTGGCATCTGGGCAGTGAGAGGCAATGATTGCACTTGCAGCCAACATTTATGGGCAGGCCCACGATCCCAAAGAGCTGTTGCTTCCTGCCCCTCTCTTTTCCATGTCCACCCCTATTCCCACATTTTCCTGCTCTTTGGGCGCGTTCAAGCAGAGAATTTCTTTCCTCAGCTTGTCCACAGACAATAAATTATCTAAGGCACTGTAGCCCGATCCAAGATCTGTTTCTTCGACGGTGCCAGAGGGGCAGGAGAGGGGAAGGGAACCACGGGCGGGAGCAGATCCCCACACAGAGCACTCGGAGGCTTCTTTTTTGGATGCAAAAGCCCTTTCCTTTTTTGATTTTTTTAATCTTTTAATCCATATCTTTTCCTCCCATGAAAGCCCCTCTTTGAAGTAAAACCGCATGTGTGGCCCTTGGGGGTTAATTATCAGCTGCTCCTCTCTCCCAGAGGCTGGAAAAGGGAAAAATGCCACGTCAGGGCAGCGTGTTAACGGGCAGAAATACACATTTACCTGGCAGGTTTTGAAGTCTGGTTAATGATTGCCAGCCATGCCGGACCACGGCTTTCATCAGGGGCAGAGGAGATGATTGCTGGTCAGGAAAAATGGGTTTTTCCCAGCCCAAAATAGTTCCAAGAATTTCCAAGACACTCTGACTTTGAAAGGAGGAAAAAAAGCTCAAACCGACACGTTTTTTACGCCGTGATCCTCCAGAGTCCCAGTGTTGGTGCTGATGGGGAACACAGGAGCATTCCCTGAGTATGTAACGTTAATTTGTTAATGGAAATTAATATTTCCAAAAGCAAACGGTATTAAAAAAAGAAACATAACATGTTTATATTATATCTATATATGAGGATATATAAAATATGTGCGTTATATTTCTATTATAAATGTATCTGTTTATACTTATATAATACACAATATTATATTTATTGATATTATTTTATAGTATATTAAATGATAAACGCTTCTACTTATTTTTTATCATATAATATATAATTACACTATAAATTATGTAAATTTACATTATATTATAGGATAGGATAGGATAGGATAGGATAGGATAGGATAGGATAGGATAGGATATATGGTTTGTATTATATGTATGATATGATAATGATATGATATGATATGTGATATGATATGATATGATATGATATGATATGATATGATATGATATTATCCACTTATATTTCTATAATATTATAGAAATATTATATATATTTATATATATTATATATATAACTTCTGTACTATATTATATAAATATAAGTATGAATACAAGTAGATACATCTATAATATACTATATAAATATTATAGTATCTCATACTATATATAATATAATATATATAATTTATATATAATATACTATATAAATAATATAGTGTAGTATATTATACTATATATACATTATAATTAAATAATGTATTATAATTATTTATATTATTTATATAGATAAAGTATAAAATATTCACTGTCAGTACAGCTCACTTTGATTTCTAGTAACACTCCCAGTGCTCTTTTTGAAACTCAACCCAAGGGAGCTCTTGGAATCTTTGGGAGGTGTTTCTGCTCCAAAACACCCCTCGAGCTCCCTGGATCTGGGGGGCTTTCCTATGGAAATGGTGCAGCCATGGGAAGGAACATCCCTTCCAAAGCATTTGGAGTGAGAAATTGAGGGGATTTGTTGGGAAACTCCAGCACAGCACGGCCCAGAGAAGCCATACATGTATTTTCCAGGACGAAGGTGCAAAAGGAATGAGAATCCCCCGTTCTCTTCAGAGTGAGCCCGAGAGAAGGGGGGAAATCAGCCCAGTCTCTCTCAGGCAGCTGAAGTCAGTGACTGGGATTTTCAGATTTATTTCTCCCTCTCCCCAACCGCGCCGAGATTTGCTGCATTTGCATATCAGGGGAGATTATTTTTCCTGCTCCAGCCTCGCTTGAGCAGAGCAGGCAGGTGTGGAGCAATCAAAGCCCATTGAGCTGGAAATGCTACGGAAGGGCCCTGCAGCTTCTCCTCCTCCTCCTTCCCAGCTCCTCCTGGTTCTATTTCGAGGTCTGGTCCCGTTTCAAACGCCTGTGCCACCCTGCAGCTGGGCCAGGGCGGCTTTGCACACACCCTGCAGCTCTGAGAGCCCCCAGAACTACTCCAGAGCCCTGGCTGCACTTTGTTCCTCCTCTGGTCCTTGGGTCCAAGCCTTCGGGATTCACGGGAGGAGCTCATTAAAGCTGGTTTGAAATAACTGGGTGTAGAAAGCCCCAAGTGTCTTGTTCCTTCTCTTCTCCCATGAGGGTCAACACCAAGAGGAAACTCTGCGTGAAAAGAGTGCTAGAAAGGCAAGGGTTATATTATCATATATTATAAAACATATTATCATATATCATAGCATATACTATATTATATTCCATATACCATATAAATTATATTACATATTCTATCATATAATATAGGATATATTATCATATATTATATTCTATATATATTATTTATAGAATATAATACTACACTATATCATATATTATATATCATATATGATAAATTATCATGTATTATATTTTATATATATTATAGACTACATGATAATATATAATTTCATATGATATATGATATATGAAATGATAAATTATCATGTAAACTATAAATAATATAATAATATGACAATAGAATACTATAACTATTATATATGATATAGTATCATGTATTATCTTCTATATATTGTATATTATTATATAATATTATATATTATATTATATATCATATCATGTCATATATTATATTATCATGTATTATATTTCATATATACTATATTATTTACAGAATATAATATTATATTATACATATTATATAGTCTGTTATATGGTATAGTAAATCATATATTCTTCTATTATCTTATATATATCATATATTATTTATGATATTATATATTCTATTCTATCA
>VXAY01000540.1:239124-293663 GCA_013399855.1 Oxyruncus cristatus | reverse complement strand
CCCCCCCACAATTTTCAAACTCCTGATATTAAACAGCTTCATAACTGGTTAAAGAGAAGGGACTTCCAGCTCTTCAAAAACTCTCTCCCTGTTCAATATGTTAAAAAAAGGCCAAATAAAAAGAGGCAGCAGGAGGAGAGTCCCAAGCCAAGGGAACCTGGGGCTGCTCCATCCTTTATTCCACCTGGGACACCGGGAGAAGTTGCTGGAATGAGACCCGGGACACTCATCAGCTGGGGACGGATGGGGAATGACTAATCCCAACTCGCTTTCCTGCAGCACTTGGCTCTCCAGACAGCACCAAAGCTGAGCTTTGCCCACCACCAGGCAGGTATTGAAGGCTCAGGTGGAGCAGGAGGAGATAAAAGGACCGAGATTCCAGAGTCCCATTCCCAGCTCCCAGCGCCGCCTGGATAAGGACACGGACACAAGGGAACCCAGCCAGGCCTGGCTTCAGGAGCTCCGGGGAGGCTTCAGGGAAGAGATAAATGGAGCAGCAGCTTCAGGCTGGTGGGTTTGTGATGAATGGAAACGGTCCAGTGGGAATGGAGATGGTTCAGTGGGAATGGGAACGGTTTGGTGTGAGCAGAGCATCCTACCAGGGAAATGGGACACGTTCCTCAAAGACTCCAAGGGAAAGGCAATTCCCGTCAGCAAATGAGGCACTTCAGGCTGGAGGAACAGGGACGGGGTGAGCAGGTTCTGATCCACAGGGGCTTAGAGCTTGCAGCCCCCCCCGGAGGTGGTTTGGGTGTGCAGAGGGCACTGAAAGGGGCAGAGCTCGGCGGCTCAGCCTGGCCCAGGGGCAGGGAGAAGAGCAGGGGCTCTGCAGCACAAGGATCAGCTGCCCCGGGGCACTGCCGGCACGGCAGGAATTGTTGTGCTGGTGCCTCCCTCCTACCTTAAACATTCGTTTCATGACAGCCACCAACCTTTGGTTTGGGAGCTCCCAGAAGCATTTTGCTACCAAGGCCACTAAATGTTGTCCCATTATACCCTCTATTCCCCATTTTTAAGGAATGGACTTCGTGCCCTGAGTTTCAGACGAAAGCTCTGGGTTTTTGTTACTGGAATAAACCCAATCCCTGCCTTAAAGCTCCCAAAATTTGCATTATCACTGGATAACGAGACTGAATTTTGCTCTTCCCATCTGGGTGCCCTGCTCAAATCCAAAGGACTCGATGTCGCTGCGAGTCACCAGAGGAACTAATTTTATCCTTCCAGTCTTTAACGCTCTTCCTCCCATAAAGGCAGCAGGGCAACAAAAAAAAAAATCAGTTTATCTCCGAAACCCTGACAACAGCACTCTTCTCCCTGGATAAAGCTCATCAAGAGCTTGGTTTTGTGAGTGTTTTGTGCCCTGGAAGCACAATTTATCAGGTCTCCTTGACTAGTTGATACCACAACCTGTACATACAACATCCGACCTCTCTCCAAGAAGACCCAGAACTAAACAATCGATTAATGTAAATTAATGGTGGGGGTTTTTTTGTCCCCTTGCCAACACGGCTTTGGCTCAGCCCAAGTGCTGTTCCCCTGAAGATGCTCAGTTGCAGCAGAATTTCTCAGCTCCAGCTCTTGCTGCTGCTATATTTACTCACACTCAGCCAGGTGCTTGCAGAATAGATGTTATCAGAGCTGTTTAAGCTCCTGGATAACTACTCCAGGAGGACAACAGGTTTACAAGCAGCTCTGATGAGGCTGTTGGATACTCCACCGTGACTGGGTTGTTGAATGTACTTCCAAAGTGCTCCCGTCAGCTCCAAGAAATAACACAAACCCCACGTTGCCTCGTAATTTCCATTGCAAATTCAGCCCAGCCGCGGAAGGGACGAATTCCCGTCGTGCCCAAAAGCTGTCATAAAGGAAAAAAATAATAATAAAAAAAAAAAATATCAAAAAGGAGCCTTATTTTCTGCTTAACCATCCGTCGTGCTGATGAGGATTGCGACAGCTCGTTTGCTGTGACGAGCTCATCAGTGTTAAATGGCATTAAGGACGTAGCAAAATACCCAGAAATGGAGTTAATCTGCAGTGATTTCAGATCTGCTCGTGCCCCCCTCAGCCCAGAAAGGGGTCTGTGGCCAGAGTTGTCAGCAGGGACAGCACCCACGGTGCCACACTTAGTGCTGATGCTCATTCTGTCGTCAAAAAGGCACGGAAATAGCGCAGGAGGTGGTTGTGATGAGGTTTGTGGAGCTTCATTCCTGCCTGCTCCACAGGCTCCCCTGCAGCTGGTGCTGAGGCAGGTGCAGAACCTGGGCTGGGCCATTCCTGTTGTCAGGATTGCTCAGTGCTGGGCGTGAGGGACCAGACAAACCACCCAGAAATGGAGCTAATCCGCAGTGATTTCAGAGCTGCTCGTGCCCCCTCAGCCCAGAAATGGCTCTGTGGCCATTCCCAACCCAGAGCTGTCAGCAGGGACAGTGCCCACGGTGCCACACTTGGGGCTGCAGCTCATCGCCTTGCCAAAAAGGCACGGAAATAGCACAGGAGGTGGTTGTGATGGGGTTTGTGGAGCTTCATTCCTGCCTGCTCCAATGGGCAGGTGTGAAACCTCGGCTGGGCCATTCCTTCTGTCAGGATTGGAAGGGAGGGATGGCCTGAACGTTCTGGAAATGCTGAGACAAACTGGGGGCATCTTCTGGCTGGGTTGGACTAAAAGCCTCAATTCAAGAACCCTCTGAGCTCTTTAGCTTAGAAGAAAACACAGACTTCTCCCCCCAGAGGGCTTCTGATTCAGCTCAGGTGTCTCCTGGTAATTCCTAGAGCTTTACTCCCTGCCCCTGGGGATGTGGACAAAGCTCTGGATTCTCCAGGTTCCACCCAGCCCTCGTGAGTCCAGCCCAGGCTGAGGAGCTCTGGAGGACACTGCTGAGCTGGCCAGGGCAGCAAGCAGCAGAAGTTGGTTTATACAAACTGAGTTTTTGCCAGTTTTGGTGTCACGAGTTCAAGGAGTGCTTTGCTCAGATTGAGAGATGCAGCCCCAGGAACAACGACAACAAAGGCGTTTTTCAGCACCATCACAGTGCTGGTTGTAAACAGGAGCACGGCCCAGAGACCCCAAAGCAGAACTCACCTTTTTGCAGGGTGAGGAGCTCAAAACCTGCATTTACATTCAACTCAGCTCCATATTACCCCAGCTAATGGGATCCCCAACTAACATGCAGAGCTCCTGCAGACCTCAGCCCTCTCAGATAACCCACAACTCAAAATCCAACCACAGATCATGGAGATAAAGTATTTTTTTTCCCCCTATACCTTTGGCTTCAGACTGATGAGCGCAGAAGCACGCCAAGACCCTGCTGAACTTAGGATTTATAAATCCTATCCCCTCCTTCCCCCCACGAGGTCTCAGGGTTACCCCTCACAGCCTTTAGACCCTTGATGGCAGAGTATAAGCCCCTGTACCCCTTATCCATCTGTGGGATGGCACAGAGCACGTCCCCAGCTGCACAGAGCACAGCCAAGCCCTCAAGGACCACGAGGAGCAGCAAGTTTGAGTCACAGAAGCCTTGTCATCGCATTTCTCATTTATATTGGCGTTGTCTGAGCAGAGAGAAACCGCTGTGTCATCCCCCCTCTCCCCCGGGGATATCTCTTCATCCTCAGGAATCCAACCCTTCCAGGCAGCACCGCTCAAACACTCAGGTGTTTTACAGTGCCTGTGTTTTACAGCGTGGCCATAAAGGCAATAAAACAAAAGGTTAACACTGGCAAGTTCATAAATTTCGTAGTCAAGGATTAGTACATTCTTGTTCGTCTCCTCTTTATTGAAATTTTAGATACAAAGGTTTTAGGTTTGCCCTTGCGCCAAGTCTTTGAGGCTGAAGGGCCAGGCTGGGCAGGTAAATTGTTTAAGTCTCAGCAGTAAGTGCAGCTGTAAAAAGATTTAGCACAGGCTGGGCTGAGAGGAGGTTGATAACAATTCCTGATTTCTGTTTTACAGACCAGTGCCTGTTTGCAGCAGGCTGTGGCGAAATGTTTCCTTCCAGACTGGTTCAAGCTGCTCGGTGAGTTGTTTTGTGCAGCCAAGAGTCACCAAGCTCAGCTAACGGAACTCGATTCCTGAGTGCCCCCATGACAGCGCAAAATTCCCAGCTGGATTCCTCTCCACACCAGCCTCCTGGGATGTTTGAACCTCAGCAATTTGATTTGGCACCGACACAGAGGAGCAGCACTGAATCTGGGCCACTGACCTGTCACACCTTCCCCAAAGCTTTGATTTCTTTAAAACCCTCACTAAGTCCTCCAAGAGGAACAAACCAATGTAGTTTCCTGTTCAATTAATGTGGTCTTAATTTCATAGAATCATGGATGGTTCAGGTTGGAAGGGACCTTAAAGATCATCCTGCCGTGGGCAGGGACACCTTCCACTAGTCCAGGTGGCTCCAACCTGGCCTTGGACACTCCCAGGGGTTCCAGGGGCAGCCACAGCTTCTCTGGGCAACCTGTGCCAGGGCCTCCCCACCCTCACAGGGAACTATTTATCCCCAATATCCAACCAATAATTCCTTATGCCTCAGCCCACAACGTGCCCAGCAGTGATCCCACCAATACTCCCTCGTGGTAAAAGAAAGTATTGCCCAGGGAGATCCCAGTGCCCAGAAACTGCAAACCTTTGGTAAATTAGGGAACTGTTCCATCCTAGCTCTTCTCTCCTGAGCGCTGGAAAACCCTGAAGGCTTCCCAGGCAGGATTTAGAAACAGGAGGCCTGTACCAACCTGTCTGCCTGCACTGGGAGCTGTCAGTGGGGTCACGTCCCTGTTCTGCTCCTGAAACGATGACATCCTGGGTGGAAAATGCCAGTTGAAGGCTCAAAGGGGTCTCTCACTCACTAGGTGTCCACCAGCACTCTAAAGAGGTCACCAGCTGGAAGTCTGACATGGAAACATCCAAGGGAGAAGTGATAATGGACTCCCTGGAGGGGTTTCAGCCCAAGGCAGCAGCTCACAGGACCTGGGGTGGGACCTGGGCACAGCTGGAGGGCAGAGTTCCAAGAACAACACCCAGGACTGTTCGTGATGCTCAGCATGGACAAAACACCCTCATCCTGTGGAGGAAAATCTTCTTGCCTTCTGGGGAGGAAAAGTCTCAGCTGTGCTGCAAAATTCCACATCAGGGCCAGACAGTGTGTTCCAGTTGTATTCTATGTATTCCAATGTATTCCATTATCTCCCATTATGGATTTAACTCCTGCTTCCCCTCCCAGCCCCCAACGCCCCCTTAGGGATTACACCGTATTTATACTAAAAACAAATGCCCATAAAAACTTATCAACGTTATTTGAGAGAAATTCACCCCGTTTCTCAGGAATATTGATGCCCCTTCGCCCTCTCACCCCACTCCCATTGTGTTGGGTTTTTTTTCTGCAGTCACTGAAAATATTTTACCTTAAGCCAAGATCAGTTCCGTGCCATTTACTGTTCTTATTCCAATCCCCGTGAGATCAAACCCTCCACATCTTTAATGCCACCTGCAGCCGGTGACTTACGGTTATGTTCCTGTGCTGCGCTACTTCTGATCTCTTCACTATTTTGTTGGTTTTATGGCGCTGCCTCTTTTGTTTTCCCGCTTTGCGGCCTCGCTAATCGGTGGGAAGGAGCAGAGCAGCCCCATCAGTCGCCCCGCAAAGGGTTAACCTCGGCACGCTGTAGATGCCTGGTTTCAACGAGTGCTGGACCTAAACGGAGGGTTTGTGCCAGAGGTCTGGTCCCTCGTGTGACAGACAACGGTATAATTCGTGTCGATAAAAGGAACAAACGGGTTAATGTAACCCCAGAAAAGAAGAAGACAAACGGACATAAAGCAGACCATACTTCCCCATCCCTCCTAGGTATGAGTTATAGTTGAACTGGGTCGGGTCAGCAGGATGCTTGTGCCCACCCACCTCTCTCGAATATGAATTATAGTTGGATTGGACCAGGTCCACAGGATGCTTGCCCGCCTTTTGCCAGGAAATGCACAGATCTATAGCTTGTTGTAAAAATAACCAATGGGACTTAATTGTGAAAGAAAACATACGTTTTCATACGTTCATATGTTTTCTTTGTGAAAGAAAACAAACCCTAAAAATAACAATGTCAAATGTATATGCATGTGATGTAGTGGATATGGATAAATACCGAACACACACTGTAGTGGTGTGGCAGGTTTAGGACCTGTGCACCCAGCATGCTACTTGCTTTTATCCTATAACAAACTCCTATTCGAAAACTTACTATAACTCGAGACTGTGTTTCTCACACTTATTAATATAACCACACCCTTCTCCGGTGCTGATCAGCAGACCCCGGGTGGGGACATCCACTGTAAACAGGCAGGATCCAGCAGAAGCCTCAGTTTGGGGACTAAACTGCAACCATTCCCCTTCCCCAGCAGGTCCTGTGATGGGAACTCTCAGGTCAGGACACTGGGGAGGATGTTTTTCTCATCAAGCTGAGCCCACATCAGCACCATCCTGCCCCGAGGGTTCACACACAGCCCGGCCACGGGGGGTTTGATGCTCTTCTGGGGGCATTAGTTGCCTTTTTGTGCTTCTTGTGGGTCAGACAAAGAGTCCTCAGTTCCCACCACACAGTGTGCTTGTGAGTGGCCTCAGCAGGACTGGAAGATGCACAGAAGTCCTGTTTGAAGTTTCTTATCATATATTAGACAATTGGGTATAAAATGCCACAGGTTTTCTTTGCCCATCAAACCCCAGATCAGGTTTTGTGTAAAGAACTCGGCTACAAGCCCCCATCTTACAAAATTCTTCCCCACATCCCCCAAAAAAGCCACAACGTGAGTCTCGATAAAATGACAACGAGGTGAGACACAACAGAGACTGAGGTTGTACAGGACATTATGAGGAGGATGGTCTGAGATTTATGGCCTGGAGCTGAGCCTTGAAACAGCAGAGCACGAAGACTTTTTGTTAGAGAGTTAAATGTTCCTGGGAACAATTGATTTAAAATGACTGAGGTGGCTGGGGAGACTGGTCAGTAATTTTAGAACCAAAATTGTGATTAAAAACACTTCGCCACCCAAAGTTTGGAAGGCAGGTTTCCTGATGGTGATTAATAAGACACTACAGGACAGAGGAACAGCAGAGACTGAACTCTAGTTAAGTTCTTATCAAGTGAAATGTATCCAGCCTAATCTGATAGGTCTTAAAAGGTTAATGTAAGCTAAATCAATGCTGTCTCCATCCAGATAAGGTGTGGGGAATTGTCCTTGAGTGTGAGTGTTCAGAAGTCTGAAGATGAGGGTAATAAAGGCCTTTCATCTTCTGCTAATCTTTGCCAAGTCCATTGCAATGCATGAGGAGTTGATAAGGGCACTGATTTATCAGCCAGCAGACATACCACTCCGGGCTGGTTTTAAAACATTTCATCTCCCTGCTTTATGTTACTATCTTAATAAACATTTGAAAAACCCAGACACCTTTTAGACGCTCGGAAAACCAGGCTGGTGTCGCATCACCTGGCCTGGCAAAGTTTCCAGGAGCTGAACAGGAGGGTTGGGGGAGAATCTGGAAAGCTGTTTGGAAATCTGGAAAGGTGTTTTAACCCCCTTCTGCTGGGATAAGGGGCTAAACGGAAGCTGAGTTTCAGTGTGCATTTTAACTTCAAGCCCATGGTTAAACCCCAGGGATCAAGGAGATGTTCCAAGCTCTGCTCCAAGCCACGGAGCTCAAGGGCTGTTTAGCTTCCACTGGTGACTTTAGAAACACCCCTCGAAATTTATGGCTGAACTTAAGCCAGGCTTAAAAGCTCCTGTGGTAAGTCGAGCCAGGGACTGAGAGCAGGAGAGAGAAGTGAGAAAGCTCCAAGTCTGCCATGAGCCCAGAAAGATCCAGCTCTCCTTTGCGCAGGGCGTGTTCCTGCAGGAGGTTTGTGGCTCTGGTGGTGGCACCACTCGGTTTAGGCCAAGCATGGGCACAAATAAATAAGTGTCAGCTCTCTATATTCACCCTGGACATGCCCTGACAGCCACTCTTTGTGATCCTCACTTCCTATAGAACACAGAGCCTCCGGATCGGGATGGAATCAGACAGCAGGAGAGCTCAGGATCACAAAGATTAAACCCCAAACCACCGGAGATCTGCCAGCCCTCAGGCAACAGAGGCTTTTCCTGTCCTTTCTAACCTTGTCCAGCCCGGGTTAAAGGCTCAGCTCACTCCAGGCTCCAGCTCAGCAGACACCACGATGTCACAAAGATCTGAGAAGAAGCATCTGTACAAAATGTGCAGATCTGAATGAGTTTGTGCTTCGCTCTGACCTGACAAAG
This sequence comes from Oxyruncus cristatus, assembly GCA_013399855.1. NCBI lineage: Eukaryota > Metazoa > Chordata > Aves > Passeriformes > Cotingidae > Oxyruncus > Oxyruncus cristatus. Next base: position 285,391 of record VXAY01000540.1, on the reverse strand, counting down.
TCCAGCTCCTGCAGAGTTCCTGCTGGATGGCAAACCAGCTCCCGAGCCAGTTTTCCCTCCATCCACGCAGATGGTGCTTGAGCTGAACTCAGCACTAACTCAGAGCATTATTGTTACAACTGATTAATACCTGAGCACTCTGTAAAGAGATAAATTATGATTAGGGACACACACAACACTGTATACGCACCACGTACAGCTGATCCATTCTCCCAGAATGAGCTGTCAATTCCTGAGTATTTATACATTATGTTTACACAGGCTTTTATCACCAACGCTCAAACCACTTTAGGTATTAAGTGCTTCAAACTATTGATTTGATTAATTCACCCATCTTCATCAAACCAGCCCCTTCTGCTTCTCCTGGGCTGCAGTTCTGACGAGCAGCAGCCCCCGCCCATCTGCTGTGGCCCCTGAGCCTCTTTGAGCACATGGATACACGGAAGGATTCCCAGGAACTCCACAGGAACAGGGCTCACCTCCTTCAAACTGACTGTGGGAGCAAGGCACTTAAAGCCAGAAGCAGCCCAGAGAAGCTGTGGCTGCCCCAGCCCTGGAGATGTCCCAGGACAGGTTGGAGCAACCTGGGCTAGTGGAAGGTGTCCCTGCCTCCTGGATGATCTTTAAGGTCCCTTCCAACCCAGACTACCCCATTTTTCTATGACTGCCTCCCCTTCTCAAGGCTGTGCTGACCTGAGCAGGTTTCCCTACACAGACTGAACATTCATGTTAAATCCAGGGATTCCCTTTGGTCTCTGTGAAGCTCAGTGGGATCCATGATGCCAAAGGCTGACCTGAAGCCACCTGCGCGTTTTCCTGATGAACAGCTGAAATAATCTGCTGCTTTAGACACCCTGTGGGGCAAAGAGGAGCCCTGGGATTTATTGAGGAGAAGTGCTGCTGTTTGGTGCCTTTGGCTCTCACCCCTGGCTCAGAACTGTGGGGTCTCGCTGGCTCTGTGACCTCTGACTGTGACCATGTACAAATTAACTCAGTATTTGTCATCTCAAGGCCTGCTCTCCAGAAATGGGGGCATTTCTGCACCCAGTTTGTGTAGTGCCCAGCACAAGTGCTTTGTCTCACTGATGGAGCAGCCAGACTCTCGTCATTTGATAAAACAATTAACATTATTCTACTTCTCACAGCCAGGGCTGCCTCCCCTCCTTCTTTAAATCAAGCCCAAGGTACCCTGGTTCTTGTCAGCTGTGCTCTCCCCATCAAATCATGGTTTTATAGCTCTTGCTGAAGTTTGGCTGAGGAGACAAGAGGCAGAAAGTGCCGTCCCAGAGTGAGAGATGGAAGGCGACGTGGTGGCAAGAAGGGCGGCCAAATCTCAGAATATTATTTAGGAGAGAGCAATAAATAACAAAGCCAATGTTCATGCCGGCTTTAATGGGGTTTTATCACCACAGAGAATGCATCTGAAAGAACAGGGGCACGGGGAGCCAGGGAACAAGTTCCAAATCCTGAGACTCGTGACACCCACTGCCTGCTGAAAAATGAGGCAGGGGAGCACCAGAGACAGCCCTGGAAGAGATGGATGATACAGATGGTGCTTTACTGCCCCACGCTCTTGGAGAGCGCTAATAAAACAATCCCAGCAAATGGAAGCTGAATCTTGAAGGAATAAATCAATAGCCTGGAGAACTACAGGGTGGGGAGAAGAGGAGCCGCTGTTCAGGTCCGTCCCACCCTCAGTTTGGGCTGGAAGGGGGTTTGGTGAATAGGGAGGGGTGCAGAAGAGCAGGGCTGTGACACTCAGAGTCGCCTGATGGGGAGGACACAGAGAGGATGTGGAGCCACAGACCCCCTGGCACTGAGGTTTGGCACTTCCCTGTGCCTCTGCTCCCAGCCAGATGTTTCAGCTGGATCTCAGGATATTCCACAGCACCCCTGGCACAGAGGGCTTCTGGCCTTCCCCTGGCACAGAAGGTTTCTGACCTTCTCTGGGGTCTTTCCAGACCCTCAGGTGACTGTTCCCACCTCTGTAACCAAGCACCTGCCCAGTACCCGACTTCCTGCCCTCACACTTCCTAACTCTGTAATTCCAACTGTTTCCTTCTTGCAGGAAGATGGAGCTGGGTATTTGCAGCTGTGGGCAGTACGGTGTGATAGCCCAGGCATTGTTCAGCACTTGAGACAGCCCTGGCAGTGAAAATAATCATCCTGCAAGGAGAGAAAAGCTTTTGCAAATGCAGCCAAGCTCCAGCTCGAGAGCAGAACGCTCCCCAGCAGGGCAGGCACTGTGCAGGTGGAACAAGCCAGTCATTTGAAGAAACTGCGTATGAAAAGAGATTTTAAACTCTTAATTTGGTGCTATTGCCTAACAAACCCCACTGGCAATTCTCCCCTGCATGGGATAACATTTGTTCTGCAACTTTCCCACCCACTCGGTTTAACGCTGGGTTTAATTCAGTGGAGGGGAGGAAATAACATCAGGACACCTGAGAGAGCTCCTAAAGCTCGACTTTCTTTCTGTGGCTCAACCAGACACTCACAGGGTCTGATACAGCAGCAATAACTCTGCTGAATGACGTGAAAATCAACTGCTGGGCTCAGGAAACAGCCTGGGCTGCACCAACAGCAGGGTGGGCAGCAGAGTAGGGAGGATTCTTCCCCTCTGCCCCTTCAGCTGAGACCCCCCTGCAGAACTGCCCCAGCCCTGGGAACAACAGCACAGGGACGTGGAGCTGCTGGAGAGAGTCCAGAGGAGGCCCCAGAGATGCTGCAGGGCTGGAGCCCCTCTGCTCTGGAGCCAGGCTGGGAGAGCTGGGGGGGGTTCCCCTGGAGAAGAGAAGGCTCCAGGGAGAGCTGAGAGCCCCTTGCAGGGCCTAAAGGGGCTCCAGGAGAGCTGGAGGGGACAAGGGATGGAGGGACAGGACACAGGGAATGGCTTCCCAGTGCCAGAGGACAGGGAAAGATGGGATATTGGGAAGGAATTGTTGGCTGGGAGGGTGGGGAGGCCCTGGCACAGGTTGCCCAGAGAAGCTGTGGCTGTCCCTGGATCCCTGGAAGTGTCCAAGGCCAGGTTGGAGCAACGTGGGCTGGTGGAAGGTGTCCCTGCCCATGGCAGGGGTGGAACTGGATGGTCCTTAAAGTCCCTTCCAACTCAAACCAGTCTGTGAGTGCTCTGTGGCTTTAGCACAGCCTTGTGTCCCTGCTTCTACCAGTTCAGGCTCCACCACCAGTAATAAATCCCCCACTGGGAACAGCCCTGCACGAGGGTCACTCACTCACTCACTCACTCACTCACTCACTCACTCACTCACTCACTCACTCACTCACTCCCTCCCTCCCTCACCCACTTTGTAGATTTTAAAAAGTTACTTATCAAAAAGTGAACAAAAAGGTTGTTTACTATGAAAGAAAGTGCTCTTACAAGAAAACATGGCGAAGTCAAGATTCCAGTCGCTTGCACTCTCAAAAACATTAAGAAAAGGCAGCTAAAGAAGCCCTGAGCTCACACCCACCCCTGTGGGAAGGGTCTGGGCAGGGGGGGCTGAGCAGGGCTGGGGAAATGCAGGTGAAAGATCTTCAAACTTCTTGGGGGGAAAGGCCCATCCTGCTTTTTTTTCCTGCTTTTAGGAGGCTCTGCCCCTTCTCAGAGCGGAGCCCAGAGGGGTGTGCAGGTGGATCCCCTGACAGGCACAGGACAGGCTTCAGCTGGAAGGTTTCGTGTGCTAAGAGCTCAGAAGTTGTTTTTGTAGTTGAACAAGGTTTTCGCTGTTGCAGGGAGATATTTTACCTGCTGGACTCTTTAAGAAAAGGCTGCTGAAAGCTCCCAAATCCAGGGTGCTCCGAAAGCACTGCCTGGAGAATCCCAGCTTAAACTGAGACAAACCCCTTTTCCTGGGAAATCACGGGCCCAGCTAAGCTGGAGCTTTGTGTGGGTTTCTCATCTTTTGCACTGACTGCCAAGAAAATATTGTAGTGAAAAGGGCTAAGAGGGAAATGCTTTCCAGGGAATGCACCCAGCTCAGCAAAATGTGGGATGTCCATACTTATGGGTTACTGTTATGTGTGTTTTGGAGTCATATGCTAAAGGAATATTAATATATAGTGTTATATATAATATATATGCATAATATATATAATACTAATCAAGAACTGTAGGAATAGGATAAGGAGTAATGGATTCACACTGAAAGACAGGAAATTTAGATGGGATATTGGGGAGAAATTGGAGCCTAAAGGGGCTCCAGGAGAGCTGGGGAGGGACTGGGGACAAGGCATGGAGGGACAGGACACAGGGAATGGCTTCCCACTGCCAGAGGGCAGGGAGAGATGGGATATGGGGAAGGAATTGTTGGCTGGGAGTGTGGGGAGGCCCTGGCACAGGTTGCCCAGAGAAGCTGTGGCTGCCCCTGGATCCCTGGAAGTGTCCAAGGCCAGGTTGGAGCAACCTGGGCTATTGGAAGGTGTCCCTGCCCATGGCAAGGGGTGGAATTGGACGGTTTTTGAGGTTCCAACTGGGAACCCAACTGGGTCTACGATCCCCACATTTCTCTCCAACAAATGAGAAGAGCCAAGTGCAGGGCTGCAGGATCTGGCATTTCTGCTGGTGCTGCCTCGAAGCAGCAGAGAAGAACTTTGCAGAGCTCAGCTTTAGACCTCTCAAAATTACCAACCCCGAGGAATAATAAGAGCACACCATGGGGAAAAAAAAAAAAAAAAAGGTCTCTATTATTCTTTTGATAGTGTTGCAGCGTTCTTGAAAAATGACTGTTATTTATTTGATCGTCCCCTAAAGATTCCTTTGTCACAGGCTATTGTGTAAATTTGTGTTCAGACAGTTTTTTAAATGTTGAATTATTCACTTGATTGGCCTTAATGTCTTCTCCTGAAACACCTCAATATGGTGAGATTATTATCAATATATGGAGGGCTAATAAAAAAGTGTGGAAAAAAATAACTGCAGCTGGATTTTCTAAAGGGGAAGGATAATTTTCTAACTACTAAAACATTAGTAGTTAAGAAAGTTAAGATAAGGGTAATAAAGCCTTGTGCTTCAGGGCTTTGCAAACGGGGTTAGGAAGTAATTATTTTAAATTCTTTTCCAGTATTATGCAATTTAACTCTCGTTAATAAAGGACCCAGTTTTGAAAGGCAATGAAAGATGTAGCTGGAAACCAGAGGAGATTTTAAAAAAAGAGAGAAGTTAGTCCTCAACCTGCTTCAATGCTCTCCAAAAAAAAAAAAAAACAACCCCTCCAGACACTTATTTGCATCTTTTTATGTGATAAAATACTTTTTTCTTCCCCAAACGTCAATTTATTGAAACTCAAACATTTCACTGTAATGTGGGAACTTTCACTCCTAGTTCCGGGGGCCCAAGTACCTCGGTTTGAGGGGCTGAGGTGGATTGATCTGTAATTTTTAGGTGTCCCTGATGATTTAAAAAGATTTGGGTGTTGGGATGAGATGGTGTTTAAGGTCCTTTCCAAACCAAGCTGTTCCATGGTTTCAGATGTTCACTCCCTTTAAACCACAGGAGTCAAAAGCACAGGAAAGGCCTGTCTGGGATGTGAGAAGTGACTCAGGTTCTGCTCCTGGACTGACTGTGCTAAAAAACACCTTTTAGGGGAACTCCTACAGATTCCATGGGGACTGTCCCTCCCTGGAATCCACTGCCCACCTCCCTGTCCTGTTCCTACACGTGGCTCAGGACACAGCCAGGGAACAACTGGCTCTCCAGACCCTCAGACTTCAAATCCTGTTCTCAAAGACGCTTCCTCCCAGTCTCACTGTGCTCCACAAGCTGTGCAAAAATCCATCATTCCCACATCTTAATGCCAGTCACTCTCCTTATTATTTCCAGGGCCTAAAGGGGCTCCAGGAGAGCTGGAGAGGGACTGGGGACAAGGCCTGGAGGGACAGGACACAGGGAATGGCTTCCCACTGCCAGAGGGCAGGGAGAGATGGGATGTTGGGAAGGAGTTGTTGGCTGGGAGGGTGGGGAGGCCCTGGCACAGGTTGCCCAGAGAAGCTGTGGCTGCCCCTGGAATCCCTGGAAGTGTCCAAGACCAGGCGGGAGCAACCTGGGCTGGTGGAAGGGGTCCCTGCCCATGGCAGAGGGCGGCACTGGATGGTCTTCCAGTCCCTTCCAACCCAAACCATTCCATAGTACTATGATTTGTGTTCGCAATCCCGCTTTGTGCATCCTGTGGCAACAGTCACACACCAGGTGGAGAAGAGTTTTATCTAAAACGTCCCTCAGCCCTGCCTGGACGGTGTTTCTGCATCTTTATTAGCATTTCAAAATCTCCCTTGGTGTTCAAATCACCTCCATTCTCCTGCTGTCCCCAGTCTTTACCTCACTTGCTGCCTCTCTATCAGCCAGTCATTTGGCCAGTGCCATTTTTAACACCCCAGGTAACCCCGGGCCTCGGTGGTGAATCAGATCCACGTGGGACAGCTGGAGAGGGCCCCGTCCTGGCTTCTTCTTCCTCTCACGGGGTGTGAGGGCTCGTCATCACATCACTCCCAACGCACCTTCTGCTCCACGGAAAACGACCGTAACAAACGACGAGGCAGGGACTTCGTTCCCTTCACGCAGAGCAGGAGCGTTTCCCTCCCTCCTCGTCCTCGCAGCGAGCGGGGCACTGGGATAACCCCCCCTCAGTCACGTAGGTGCCTCTGATGGAAGAAACCTGTATCGTGAATAATTGAGAACCACCCCAGAAGCTTTCTGTGAGCGGAGTGGAAGCTTCCAAATCGCACGACCCCGAGGGTTCCAAACCCTGGCAGGAGCTGCCGGGCCATAATCACCCGCCGTAATTAAGGGCAGCCGTTGGAGAGCTGGAGATCAAGTTGTAGGAGGTGATGCAACATCTCCTTTGCCCCCCTCACCTCCGCTCTCCCCGCTCCGTTTTCCACAACGCTGCACAGTGTTAAGAGAATGGCATCAATTAAAACAACTTTCGTGCCTTTTCAGACAAAAGCTGAAGGGAAAGCGCTCGTCTTTGAGGAGTTTCACGTGTGCAGGGAACGTGTGCTCGTGTTCGGGGGGGGGAAGGAATCAGCTGGAGAAGAATCCTGTGGCATTTCTGCCCTGCACACCCTGATGTGTGATCTGTCCTCAGCTCCAGCTTCAGCAGGACACCACCACGTGTGGGGTTTTCCAGTGGGATGAGGTTCAACCAGGCCAAGTGTGGGGTCCTGCACTTTGGCCACAACAACGCCCAGCAGCCCCACAGGCTGGGGACAGAGTGGCTGGAGAGCAGCCAGGCAGGAAGGGAGCTGGGAGTGTGGAGTGACAGGGAGCTGAACATGAGCCAGAGTGTGCCCAGGGGGCCAAGAGGGCCGATGGATCCTGGCCTGGATCAGGAACAGGGTGGCAGCAGGAACAGGGCAGGGATTGTGCCCCTGTGCTGGGCACTGGGGAGGCCTCACCTCAAGTGCTGTGTCGAGCTCTGGCCCCTCAGCTCAGGAAGGACATGGAGGGGATGGAGCAGGGCCAGGGAAGAGCAGCGAGGCTGGGAAGGGACTGGAGCACAAGTGCTGTGAGAAGAGGCTGAGGGAGCTGGGGGGGCTCAGCCTGGAGAGGAGGAGGCTCAAGAGGGACCTTCTCACCCTCTACAACTCCCTGACAGGAGGGGGGTCGGGCTCTGCTCCCAGGAACCAGCAGTAGGACAAGAGGGCACAGCCTTGAGCTGCCCCAGGGGAGGTTCAGGTTGGACATTGGGAAGAAGTTCTTCACAGAGAGAGGGATCAGACACTGGAAGGGGCTGCCCAGGGAGGGGGTGAAGTTACCGTCCCTGGGAGTGTTTAAGGACAGACTGGACGTGTCACTCAGGGCCATGGGCTGGGTGACAAGGTGGGGTTGGGTCACAGGTTGGACTCGATGGTCGCAGAGGTCTTTTCCAACCTGGCTGGTTGTGTGATCCTGTGATTATGGGAAGTCCAACCACCAGCACCACCACCGTGTTCACTGCCAAACCAGGTCCCAAGCTCCACATCCACATGTTTTCTGAACACTCCCCAGGATGGAGACTCCACCACTGCCCTGGACAGCCTGTTCCAATGCTGGAACACCCTTTCCATAAAGAAATTTTCCCCAATATCTAATCTAAACCTCCCCTGGCCTCACCCTACTTGGTTCATCTCGTGACAATATCACGAGCTAAGAGGCTGGGAGTGAAGATTCCTGTCCTCACAGACCTTCCATGCACACACCAGTAGCTAATTTGCAGTGATTCACCTTTTTATGTATTGATTGGTTTAAGGTTTTTTGGAGGAAAAGAGGAACTGAAAAGGTGTGAGGAGGTTGGCCTGATGAAAGTTGGCGTTAATTCCTGATTGTTGACTCAATGGGCTTTGAGTCATCAGCTTTCAGGACACCAAGTTGTCTCACTTTTGAAAGCTCTCGGGAATTCGGCAGCAACTTTAATTCTGGCATCCAAAGGAGTCAGAGAAACCCACACTGCACGGCACTGACAACAAACTCCAGGCTGGAGCCAAGCACAACCAGGCTGTGTGCAGGGGATAAATTTAGGCAAATGTTTTAAACCCCTCCAGGGCTGTTTTACTGATACGAGGTTTAAAAATGATTCACCTGGAGAAGGTGCTCCAGTCAAATAAATCACTGAGTGAAAGAGCAGAATAATTCTTCCCACCCACCTCACAAGGAGGATTTTATTTGGTTCTTCCTTTCTTTGCCCGTTTCGCCTCAAATTGCAGGAGGTGGCTGAGGAGGATTTCATTCCCTTTGTTTCCCAGCTGTGTCGAGTTCAAAAGCTCACCCAGAGGCTCCAGAATTGGGGTTACAGCCTTGAAAATAAAGTTTTCTGAGTTTCCATTTTATTCAACATCTCAATAACTAAGCCATCAACTCTTCTGCATTCCCAGGACTAAAGACTTCTCCAAATGTCACCCAGCAGCACTGAACACCCAGTTCGGGGATTTGATATTCCAGCTGTCAGTGTTGTGCTTAAAGATGTCATTGCCATGCTAAAGACTCTGGAATCGGCACTTAATTAGATGTTTTGTTTGCCACCAATGAAGAAGAACAGATGATGGATTGTTTGGGGTTGTTTTGGTTTTGTTTTTGTTTTTTTTTTGCTCTCAGAGTTACTAAGAAAAAAAAAGTACGAAAGCCAGACAGAAAGATCTATTTATGGCTATAAATTAAGTAGTGTTAAGTCCAGAGACCCAGGGGAAAAGAGCAGAAAATAGAGCCATGGTGCTATTTTTGCAGTCAGGGTTTCATTGGACACAATCATGCTTGGAAAATACACAGGAAATTCCCAAATATCCACAGCAGCTGGGAGTGACTGGAAGTATTGGACTCGCTAAGGAGGGGGGTTTCTGGTAAGACCCCAACACTGAAAATGGTTTATGGAATGATGTCTGGAGCAAACAGAGCACCTTAATGCACAGATGGGATTTGGGACAGGTGGGATTTCCTACTGAAGAATTCCAAAGGCTGGGAATTGACTGTGTTAACCACAGCTCTTCCCAACAGCATGACCTCTCATCCTCCTGTGAGGAAACAAGAGTTCAGAGAACGTGGAATGACAGGATGGTTTGGGTTGGAAGGGACCTTAAAGCTCATCCAGTCCCACCCCTGCCATGGGCAGGGACACCTTCCACCGGCCCAGGTTGCTCCAACCTGGCCTTGGACACTTCCAGGGATCCAGGGGCAGCCACAGCTTCTCTGGGCAACCTGGGCCAGGGCCTCCCCTCCCTCACAGCCAACAATTCCTTCCCAACATCCCATCTCTCCCTGCCCTCTGGCAGTGGGAAGCCATTCCCTGTGTCCTGTCCCTCCATGCCTTGTCCCAAGTCCCTCTCCAGCTCTCCTGGAGCCCCTTCAGGCCCTGCAAGGGGCTCTCAGCTCTCCCTGGAGCCTTCTCTCCTCCAGGCTATGCCTGTACCAGGCCCTCCCCACCCTCACAGGCAGGAATTCCTTCCCAATATCCCACCTAATCCTGCCCTCCTTCAGCTCCAAGCCATTACCACGTCCCTTATAGCCCCTCTATATCTTCTGCTGTTTCAAGGGACTGTGTCAGAAGGGTGTGAAACAAGAACCAACAGCAGGCCCTCAAACACCCCACGGATTCGGATACTCAGGCACAGGAGCATCCTTCTCCCTAGGAGACAAGAGAAGCCCAGACATCACTCAGGAGCTGAAACATTTGCACTTCTGGCTCTCCTTCCCCTGCCAGCAGCACTGGCCCCCCTGGCTCTTGTGGCTGCCTGTCCCCCCAGGGCTGCACAGCCCCTGCCTCCCTGAGCCAAGGAGGAACCTGGCGGGTCATTCTTTTGAGCTTGATGTCCCCTCAAAAAGAGGATTATTTCAGCCCTCCCTGCAGCCTCCAGGAAGGGATGAAACAGCAGGATTGTGAGCCAGGAGCAGCTTCCCAGCTCCAAGCATCCAGGCTCCAGCACGGGGGCCTTCAGGGTTAGTGTTTCTCCTCCCTGCTTGGCTGCTGCACTGAGATATAATTCATTATATTGTAACATCTGCCTTTGACAGCAACACCAGCATCCTCCCTTCGGTTGGGAAGGCACCACAGGAAGCAGGGACAGGGCAGGGCACCCATGGGTTTGGTGCTGGTGGGGTTGGCACAGGGCTTTTTTGGGTTATGAGGGGCTCAGGGAAGTGGGTCAGCTGAGTTCCTGCCAAACCCCCATCCCTACAGGCACAGCAATTCCGGATTTGTTAACCACGGGGGGCCTTTCGGGATGGGAAGAGGAAAGAGCAGGAACCTGACAACCTCCTTGAGAAAAGCAGGGGGAAAAGCTGGTCCAGGTCCTTAGCTGGAAGCCACCTGGACTAGTGGGACTTCCACCGAAGCAATAGGTGGGTTGGAAAACACGGTTGGAAAACCCCTGGGGAACGGGAGAAAGTGGTGACACATTGGAGCGGCACCTCTGTGACAGCCAACCATGCTCTGCATCAGAATTCGAGCAAATTGTCACCTTTGACAGCTCCATGCCTGATCTGAGACCCCACTGAAAGCAAAATAAAGAGTTTTCCTCAATTCCCCAAACTCTCCTGATGCCGAGTGAGGAAGGGAATGTCTCGTCCTGGGGCAGGAGAGCCAGGGAGGAAAGCCAGAGGAGTCGTGCTGCTGAACAGGCACCTCATTCAGTCAGCTCCAATACTGTGCAGGAGAAGCACCCACAGGCAGAAAGACTGGGTTTAAAAAGGACTCTCCACTTCCTTCCTCTCCCCCCCCTCATCCCCCTGCAGAATGGAATCAAGATGTTTTTATTCCAATTATAATTATTATTTTTTCAGACAGGACGCAAATGATAATAGAGCTCCTCCACTGTTGCCTGCAAAAATAATATGGATGTATTTAAGTGCCAGAACAAACTATTCTTGAATACAAACTGATGCTTTAGTGAGGCTTTTCAGCCTCTCCCAGGGGAAAAATGTGTCTCAACTAAATGCTCCTCTCCCATTTGGCATCGTCACATCTTAATGGTGCTCTGCATCCAAATCCAGTGGGGGTGGCATCTGGGGCAGCAGATCCCAGGCTGACCTTGGAGAGGCAGAAGTGTCAATCCTGGCTCAGCGGGGTGTCCTCAGACAGTCTGGCTGCTGCTCATTACAAATACAGGATGGATCATATTATGGCCCCTGGCATGAATAATGTGGAGGGCCCAAAAATACGGTCGCCATGGCAACAGCTTCCCGACGATCACAAGGCGGGGTGGGAACGACTGGCCTGGGAAGGGGTCAGCTCCAGGGTGGTGGGGCTTGGGAGGGGAGTGGGGTCTTAGAGCAAGTGCCACGTCAGCCAGACCCCACAGTTTTTCCTGGGGTGTTGTTGGAGCCCATTCTCACTCCAGGTCGTTCCCCTCCAATCCCTGTGGTCTCTGATGGTCCCTGGAGACCCTTCTGGTGCTGTGCTTCAGCTTTATTCGGTGCCTCCCTGGGGATTTTGCCTTCTCCCCCTCCCCACAGGTCTGCCCGTGGCTCTCAGGGTCCTGTGGTGGGAACTTGTCCTGAGGGCTTTGGTGTCGGGCTCTCATGGGTGGATTGTTGGCTTGACCCGTGGCTGCTGCTGCACCCAGGAGTGGGATGAGCTCCATCCATCTCTGTCAGTGATGACACCTCCCAAAGGGCCTGGGCACGTTCTCAGAGAGAGCTCAGACAGCACATCCTTGTCCTGTTCCCCTGGGCACCAACCAGGAGGAGATGAGCTCCTGTCAGGAGCAACAGAACCAGCTCAGGGTGGTGCTTGGTCCCATTACAGAGATTCCCAGAATCCCAGGATATGCTGAGCTGGAAGGGACCCCCAAGGACCATCCAGTCCAACCCTCAGCCCTGCACAGGCCCAGCCCCAAGAGTCCCCCCCTGTGCCCCAGAGGAGCAGCCAAACCCTCCTGGAGCTCTGGCAGCTTTGGGGCTGTGCCCACTGCCCTGGGGAGCCTGGTCAGTGCCAACCAGCCTCTGGGGGAAGAACCTTTCCCTGAGATCCAACCTGACCCTGCCCTGACACAGCTCCAGCCCTTCCCTGGGGCCTGCTCCTGGGGCCTCCTCAGCAGCACTGAGGGATTCCACCCAAATCTCCTCATGTCTCTGCACTTACAAAAGTTCAACCCCAGCTGGTGTTTCTTCCAATTCCATATTCCCAGCCCAGTCCAGATGACACAACATTGCACCACTGGCCCACCTGTAGGGGCCAAGAACAGCTTCTTGCAGGCATCCAGCTGGGATTGCCTGACATTCCCCCAGTCCATTATGGGATGCCTCTGCAGTTTTACATGATCCTTTGTGATTTCACCCCAGAGTTTTCTTCCAGAATATTTACTGTCTTCCTGAAAGCATTTCTCAGAATTCTTAGGAAAGGCAGTTTTTAGCCTGAAGGTTGTTTATGAAAAGCTCCCGTTGATTCTGTGCTCTCAGGACACGCCTGTGACTGCCAGAATCACTGGGCATTGTTTCTCCTCTTCAGCCAAGAAGCTGAAACAATTATATTCCTCCTGAGAGGACTTAAAATAAATGTACAAGTCGTTTGTGATAGAATTCTGAAGCCACTCGAATTCGTGCTTGAGTTTTCCCAGTTCCCACTGCCTCTCTGTATTCCCACGACAATTTGCCATCATTACTTGCAGGAAATCACATTTTACCTTTAAGCTATTCCTGGATGATTTTGAAGAGCATTTGCCGGTTATCTGTTGCTTTTAGGGTTAAAGCCCCACACTGCCTCTGCTTCCATCCATCCTTAATTACTCCAGATCCGAACAGCATCAGGAATTGAGCAACACCAGGGAGAGCAGTTTATCTAAGATGAGACTCCAGCAAAGGGGAACAGACAGAAGAACCCTGTGACGCTGTCTTTAAAGTGAAAAAAAATCCCATTTCATTGTGGCAACACCCTCATTTTCCTTAAACAAGCTGTTTGCATGGAGTTTCTCCAGGTTTTTCAAGGTTCTCAGCCATGACCTGTTCCCTTTCGCTGATCAAGAAAGGATATTTGACATCTCTGGAAGGATTAGAAAGTTCCTGAAGCACGTTTTGGTGAACTGTGTCCTCACAAGGACCACTGCCATGAGGCACAGGGGGCTGCTGAGAGAAATTATTATTTCCCATGTAGAATGAATCCCCTTTTCTGGAAGAAAACCTGCTATCCCACTGTAATTATCTGTTTGCTTTCTGGTTCATTTTATGGGAAGTCAGAGGCTGGATGGAGTTAAAAGCACAGAAGTCCAGGGTAACGTTCACCATTAAACCACATCCTCAAGTGCCACATCCACATGTTTTCTGAACACTTCCAGGGATGGTGACTCCGCCACAGTCCTGGGCATCCTATTCCAGTGCTTTATAACCCTGCAGGGGGTGCTTGAAACAGATTTTGAACAGATAAATCCCCTTCCAGGTCCCTTAACTCCTGTTTCTGTGTCACAGCTCAGCCCCACTTGGAGCACTCAACATTGAAAGTATTTAGGATATTGGGGTTTTCCTGTTGTTACTGAAATTGCAGCTGGGTTAGAAAGGATCTCCTGCAATGGCTTGTGATGTTTTTAGGTGACTACCTAAATACAGAGTCATAGAACAGGCTTGCTAAGGTTGGAGAAGACCTGTAAGATCAAGTCTCACCGTCAACCTGCCACCACCATGTTCACCACTAAACCACGTCCTCAAGTGCCACGTCCACATGTTTTTTGAACACTTCCAAGGCTGGTGACTCCACCACAATCCTGGGCATCCCATTCCAGTGCTTTACAAGCCTATATGGGGTGCTTGAAACAGATTTTGAACAGATAAATCCCCTTCCAGGTCCCTTAACTCCTGTTTCTGTGTCACAGCTCAGCCCCACTTGAAGGCCTGCGTGCTGTGTTATCTCACTCGGATAAGAAGCAGAGCCACTCCAGTGAAGGATGTCCTCATCCAGCAGCTCAGCCAAGCAAAGAGACATCTCCTCTTTGCACCACAGGCAGGTAAGTCTATTTTCCCTGAAACAACTCCACCACGGCTCTCCTCCCGCCGTGAGTTATGAGCCCACGGACGTCCAGATCCATCACTGCAGGCATTAGTCCCAGCATGGCTGAGCGGGACAGTTCATCACTGGGAGCTCAGCCTTCTGGAGCAAACATTCCTGGGCTTTTAGTGGTTGTCACTCCCTCATTACTCACAGCAAATGGGAGGGAGCAGCAAATGAAGGGCCCTTCTTGCCTCGCCGTGGTGCCTCAGATGGGCATCGGTGGCCCGGGCAAGTCATTGCTCAGCTCTGAGGGCTCTGAGCTGGAGCTCCTCATCCCTTATTCATGATTCATTACTCTTCCCGGGCTCTGAAAATTGAGAGAAGGCCATTAAGTAACTGGGATGCAGATTTATTCGGGCCTAAACAGATGTTGTGGAGATGGGGCTGCAGAGAACGACTCAGCAAGAGACGCCGGGTTTTTAAAGGCAAAAACAGCAACGGGCACAGAGAAGGGGTTTAGTGCCACCCCAGGAGCTCCTGAGCGTGCAAAACATCTCCCGGCCTCCTCTCCTGAGCAAAGGGTGCTGGATCAGATGGATTTCCAGCAGGACACTCTGCATTAGGAGCCAAATTCACTGCAAAGGGCCTTTGCCTGACACATTTGTTGTGAGTGACAAGCCAGGAGCTGCAGGATCGGATCCTGCCCAGCTGGGAACCTCTCACCCCAAGCAGAACCCACCACAGTTTATGCCCAGCTGAGAACCTCTCTATATTTTCTTAAACTCAAATCTTTCCATCCACCATTCCTGGGCAACATTGCGAGACTTCCTATTTTTTTTCTCATTTCTCAAATGTCAAGTAGATCTTTTACAGCAGCTCTTAAGAAGATAAAGGGGATTAAAGGATCATTTTATCCTATTTAAAGTTAGCTCTGAGACGATAGGAGTAAACAGGCACATTTTAAAGGATGTTAATCTCGTCTCTTTTTTATCCCCCTTCTCCTCTTCTTGTTCTTCTTCGCCAGCAAAATTTCCCTTTACTGGCTGGATTCCCTTTTGTGAGTGAGCTGATTGCAAGGAGGCAAACGCCGCTCCCCTTTCTCCTCACTTCAAAAAGCAAACACAAAATATATCACTTTTGATCGCAATATTAAACATTAAGTTTAAATTGGGCTGTCAATCACGGGCTTGGATTTTGTGGAACGAGATGGAGGGGATCAGAGGGAAACAAAAAGGGGATTTTGGCAAATGGAGGGAGCCTGTCCCTGCCAGTTCCCCCCCCCCCAGAAAGTGAGGCCACAGCTTATTAGTAGCAGAATAATGAAGATAACATTGTTTAAAAAAAAAAAACCAACCAAGTAGCAGAACTATGAGCTTTGGAGTATTTGTGGGGATTTCAAAATAAGCTGTCAGAGCCTGGGAGACAGAGACAGACTCGTTAACGTCTAACGAGGGATGGTTCACTCACACTTCAGACTCACACACTCAGCTCCTCTGTCAGCATTTTAACCCAGCCCAGTTCACAAAGACACAGAATCCCAGAATCCCAGAATGTGCTGAGCTGGAAGGGACCCGCAAGGACCATCCAGTCCAACCCTCAGCCCTGCACAGGCCCAGCCCCAAGAGTCCCCCCCTGTGCCCCAGAGGAGCAGCCAAAGCCTCCTGGAGCTCTGGCAGCCTTGGGGCTGTGCCCACTGCCCTGGGGAGCCTGGTCAGTGCCCAACCAGCCTCTGGGGGAAGAACCTTTCCCTGAGATCCAACCTGAGCCTGCCCTGGCACAGCTCCAGCCCTTCCCTGGGGCCTGTCCCTGGTCCCCCCAGAGCAGAGCTCAGTCCTGCCCCTCCTCTGCCCCTGCCCAGACAGTTGGAACTGCACTGAGGTCTCCCCTCTGTTAAGATGTGCCTAATTTTATCAGAGGAAGCAGCACGTTTGATATCAAATCTTGGCAACTTTGCTAAATTCAGGAGGATTTCTCCTGCCCTGAGTTATGTGCTTTCAGAGCTGCTTCCGTGAACACCCCCCCGAGATTTGATGAGCAGGTGACACTCACTCCTCCAACACCCCCTCCGAGCCCAAAACCAGTGTGACCTGGCCCAAATAGATGCAGTTCAGAGCAGGAGTGTCATTCCAAAGCAGAAGGAGGGGGACAAGTCCCAGAGTGTTGCCAGCAGCTCTGCTGGGGGGCTGCCTGGAACATCCCTTTGACCCCACAGATGATGCAACTGTTCTGATACAGGTTAAAATACCTTCCTGTCCTGCTTGGGGGGCTGAGGGAGCCACGAGTCCCAAGCCAAGCCCTCTGTAAGGGTGCTCACCCCACCTTCCGAGGTCCCTCTTACACCCCTGCAAGAGCAGGGGGCACTTCACTGCTGTAGGACACGCCAGTTCCTCTCCTCTTTCGGGTGAGACCTCACAGAGACCTCACAGCACCACCAGCCTGCCCTTCCACCTGCAATCCCTCCTCCCACAGCCTCTCCAGCCGGGGACCTGGATGCTGCACGTCCCCACAGTGGGGTCTCTGAGCAGCCCCTGGGAGGGGGAAGATGGGGTTGACCAAACCTTTCAGGTAGAGCAGGAGCTACCTGAGGATGTGTTTCGTTTCTGGGCACTCAGGGAGGAGCTCTTGGCTGCCATCAGCTCCTGGTGAGTACATGTGGCTGCTTTCCTGTCATTTCCCTTCCAGAGAGTTTAAGATTTCCTCATTCTTTGTTTATTTCCCTTAATCTAAAATAAAAGTCATAGAAACTTAAAGTGCCTGTTTTACTCTTTGTTTGAGAAACATAACAAGGGAAAACAATTGCAAAGGTAGGCAGTGCATTTCTCTTCCAAGCTTTCAAGGGATTATTACAAATGACAGGAGAGAAAGAAATAACAGCTTTTGAAACTCAGGGGGAAAGCACTTGGACAGCACCTGCATTAAAGAGCTTCTTCCCTCATTTTTGAGCTGCAGTAATTACGTTCATCTAATACCAGACAGTAAAATATTTACAAACACAGGGAATAAAATGAACTTTCCAGCCACGGTGCAGCTGTACCTGCAGCTCTGGTGGAGGGGCTGAGGAGCTGGAATTTGGCTGTGGTGTCCTGCCCTCATGGTCCATGCACCAAAGGCAAGGACCTGCTATGGGAAGGGCAGTTATTCCAATGACTGACGTGCCAGAGGAAATCAGGGAGTGCCCTGTGGGCCTGGCATGGCCCAACAACAGCCATTCATCCTCGTGATATCCCTGCCTTCCCAGCATCTCCCTCCCAGAGCTCTTCTCTCCCCTGTGCGGGTGTCCCAGTGCTCTGGGTGCTCCATCCATGGGCTTTGGGGCAGAAGGGATGAGCCTCTCACCAGGAATGTCTCATCTCCTCTCTGCCAGGGCTGGGGAAAGTGGAGTCTCTCACTCCAAAGAGTATTCCCAGTTATTTTTCCCCCACTTTGCTCCATCATTTTCCCCACTTACTCCATCCTTTCTGGCAGCGAGGGAACACCTCGTGTCAAACTCCATCGGGCTGGAGCCCCATCAGCCCCCACGTAGCTCAAACTCCACAAATCCATGAGAATCCACGAGGACCTGCTTCTCCTCTGCCAGAGGAAGATGAATCAAATCCATCTTTAATTACTGGTCCCTTCAAAAATAACAGCCTGGATCGGTACCAGGCGGGGGGTCATTAATAGGGATCAGCATCGGGACGAAAAAAGACCCTCGATTAATATGAAAATATCCTGTTTTTTTAAAGGGAATCCAAGCTTTGATACCCGTAAAAATGACACAGGACCCTCTGGAGAAGCAATTGTCAGAGAGAACAGCAACCTGGCTTATCAGGGACTGTCACAAGCCAAGCTCCAACACAGCCTTTCCTGGAGAAAAGCTGCCGAGATGGAAAGCGAACAAGTCCACAGCAGCACATCGATCCCACAGCCTGGAGCCTGGCAGATAAAGACTTCAGGAAAAGGTTCCAAAGAAATAATTTGGCCATATATTATCTCAGACAACACAGCAGCGCACACAGCCAGGGATTTGCAGCAGACCCTGGCCGCTGGTTTCAGAGGGGGTTTGTGGCCCGGGCGGCCCCGCTGCAAACCCCAGATAACCCTGGGAAGAAATAAAACAATGCCCAGGATGGGCAGGAACCAGCCTGTGCTTACAGCAGGTTTGCTTTTAGCGTGTCACACAATCCCACTGGTTGTCCCTTTTTTCTCCTGTGTTCTTGCTGTGCCCTGGTTATCAGCCCTGTAGAGATCCGAGCTCTCGTCTGCCTCCTCTGCAAAACGAAACATGTTGATTTGTTTTTTGGGGGTTTTTTTAAATTATTTTTTCAGAAAATAAACCCAAGCACAAACCAGAGGATGAGTCTGGTCGTGTCAGTGCCCACGTGCTCCACCCACTGTGCACTCTGGCCAGGCTGATCCCTCAGCTCTGGTCCCTCCCTGGGGACTTGGTCCCAGTCCCTGGATGCTGCTCTCGGTGTAGTTTGGCTCATCCCTGCTCCAGCTCAGCTCTGGGGACATAGAGCCCTTTCCCCTGGCGCTCACAGTGTTTCCCTCACCTGGATGGCTTTTCAGAAAAACCATCCCAAATCAGGTTTTGCTGCCCCTCTAAGGTGGGGTGGGGTTGTTGGCTGCACAAAGTGGGGACAGACAGAGGGACAAAACAGTGACAGAGGGACTGAGGAAAAGCTCTGGGAGGTACTGGGGAGATGTTCCTGTTCCCATTTCCTGCGGTAACCAGCTTCTTCCTTTCCAGCACTGTTAAGGGGGCACCAAGAGCAGCCCCAGCAGCTGTTCCACCCACGTCCTGCCCCAGGCCTGTGGGGCAGAAGATCCGAGGGATTCTGAGGAACGGCCCCATGGAATTCGCACCGGAGAGAGCATCCAGAGGAGCCTCACAGCCTGGCTGAGGGAGGAGCACCACTGTGCTGCCTGTTGGCAACTCAGACTGAGAAGACTGAAAACCGGGGCCCAGAGCCATCCCCGGACCGATTTCTTGTTCCGTTTGCCTGTTCCCTCACTGCCACAGCCCTGCTCAAGCCCAGCCCGAATGAAAACAGCTCTGCAGTGTCTCTCAGCCGTGTTCCAGACACAGAAGCAAATATTCCAGTGCTCTGATGAACCAGAGCTCAAACTGAGCTCGGCTCAATTAAATAAAGCCCATTTTGACTCGCAACGAGCCTGGCCACAGAGGTGGCTTAATATGGTTTAACCAACCCGCTTGAGCAGTTAATTTGGATTAATTTTCCTGAAAACTCCCAAGTAGGGGAGTCTTGCATCACCAATGGCCTGGAGAGTATTAAGGAAGCGACCTCTCCATTAACCTGCTGTCACCAGTTTCCTTCTCAGCAGTTGTGCACTTCTTCTTTAGCAGTTTACCATGACGTTGGGCAATATAACATTAAATTACTCTGCCACTTGCCAGGGAGAGCTCGAGCCACGGGGATGGGTCTTAAATCACCACACCAGGCTAAAGAGGTCTTCTGCAACAAGTGCCTCGCCCATAATTGGAAATTTCTTTAATACTTTATTGATTGATTTCTTTATTACCAAGTTTAACGCCGTAAACAGAATCGATCCCAGAGGCCACGGGCCGGGCCTGGTGTTTCGTGCCTGCTGAGATTCTCAAATTGAATTATAGTTATTGTTCTGCTGGTGGCATTTTTCATGTCTCATCGTGACAGATGGCTCTCTAAATGATAGCAGATTTGTATTTCATTAGGACACTTAGTCAAAGGATCAATATCTCTCCACGCACCTCTCTGAGAACACACACACAGCCCAGCCAGGCTGTGGGGGTTTAATGCAATTTAGGGAGCATTATCTCCCCAGCAGACATATGTTTGATTTGTAATAATGTCTCATTGATTCGAAAAAAGCACTTCTGGAAACCTAAGAGCTCTTATTGTCACACTTCATCTTTTTTTTCTCCCTGCCTGGCGGGGGAATGGTATTTTTTGGGTGGGCAGAGCGGGGAGCCCCCATCCCGCTCCTCAGCCCGGGCACGGCACTGGCTCCGATCTCCGTTGCCCTCTTGTGGTCCTGGAGCAACAGCTCATCTAAAACCAGACCTACAGACCCGGAAAATCCTCCCTAAATTACAGCCTGACACACCGAAGGAGCTGTTTGTGTCTTAGAGGAAAGGCAAAATATTTCAGAAAGGCTTTGTTTTATTTAACACCTTCCCACTCCCTCTCATTGTTCCACCCTTCCAACCCCCTCTGTCTCCGTGGTTGATTCAACGCAGGAGTTACTTCGGAGTTACAGGCTCTGTTGATTGATTTGGGTTGTAATGAGTCTTTTCAATGTAAGCAGCCATGCATAAAAAATTGGTTTTAAACCTCCCCCTTATGGTGCATTGATTTAGTGTGATTAAAAGTGGATATAAGGTTTTAGCCGCTCGTTGCTCCCCGCACAGATATCACCAAGGAAAACACTGCAAATGAGGCCTCCAGAAATGCTGCTTGCACTCAGAGGGTGCAAATGAGCCGAGGGTGCCATCCTTGGGGTTAACGGATCCTAGGAAAAAATCCCTCCCTGTGAGGCTGGGGAGGCCCTAGCACAGGTTGCCCAGAGAAGCTGTGGCTGCCCCAGCCCTGAAAGTGTCCAAGGCCAGGTTGGATGAGGTTTGGAGCACCTTGGAGCAACCTGGGCTAGTGGAAGGTGTCCCTGCCCATGGCAGGTGGGTGGGGCTGGATGGGTTTTAAGGTCCCTTCAATCTAAACCATTCCATGATTTCCTGTGGTGTCCAAGGGCTGTGTCGGTGCCACTGATAAATGGTGGGAGTTACTTCAGGAGGGTTTGGGTTGTGCAAGAAGCTGCATCCATGTTCTGAAAGGAAAATGGTTGGAAAGGGGCAGCTGTCCCTTCCAACCCAAACCTTTCTGTGATTCCATAATCTCTGAGGAGGAAGGATGGGAATACCAAGGAGTTCCTGCCCTGCTGGGGACGGGCTCTCCAGGACACGGAGAGCACATGAAGAAACGTTTCAGGTGGAACCTGTACCAGGCCCATCCTGTGTCTATGTCCTGGTTGCCATTCCAGACACCACCAGACCCAGGGAAGGAGACAAAGCCACTAGCTGCCAGCAGAGCCCTCAGGACAGAGGCTCCAGCCCTTTGTGCTCGTGGCAAAGAGGCTCACAGAGCTCCAGGTGTGACACCAACCCTCCCTCAGCCCCTGCTCAGCCTTCCATCATTAGGAGGCACTGGGAAAGCATCTGTCTGGGAGGCTTAAATGACTTACACGTGTGGAATCATAACATCAGAGAACTCCAGAATGGTTTCCATTGGAAGGGACCTTAAAGCCCATCCCATTCCACCCCCTGCCATGGGCAGGGACACCTTCCACTGGCCCAGGTTGCTCCAACGTGGTCTTGGACACTTCCAGGGATGGGGCAGCCACAGCTTCTCTGGGCAACAATCATTCCACCAGGGAACAGAGAGGGATTTGTGCCCAGGTGTCCCACAGGTGAGGAGCTGCCCACCAGCTCTCCCACCCGCCAGCAGCAGGAGAAGCCCTTTCTCAGCAGGACTGTGGTTTCCCCCTGCCCACCTCACCCATGGGGGCTCACAGCACTGCTGCAGGGTGGGCAGGTGCTGCCAGAGCTGAGCCTTGGCCACGTGGACTTTCCCAAATCCCCCAGTGCCACCGTCCCCAACCTTTACCCTCCACCAGCAGCACATCAGTGACTTCCCTGCTGTCACTTCTGATTTCCTGAGATCAGTCCCGGGCCTCCCCTGCTCTGTGCAGGCTCATTTTTAGGCGCCTCTGACGCTTCATTTGAGAGGGAGAGGTGAAAAAAATCTCCTGGTCTTATAAAACCCATTTTATGTTGGGCAGTGCTTACAGCTCCCTGAATTGAAAACCCCTTTTAAAATCTCGGTATTACAACAAAATCTGTTCTGGTTCACTGCCTGTGTCACTAAAGCTCCCACATGCACCTGGCCAAAGCAATTAAAGCCCACCATGAAGGATCCTGAAATCAGCATTTCTGGGCCGGCTTCACTGAATCACAGAACCTCAGAACACGTTGAGTCAAACATTTCATCTTCTGATACAACTTAAGAACCAGGGAGGGAGAATCAGAAGCGGAGAAAAGCCAGAAGAAAAGCCGAGAAGCTTCTTTATAATAAAATATCTCTTCAGTTTCATTTCCTCTCTTCTGTGCAGGAACAGCAGCAGGGAAAGCCTTGAGGGCAGACAACTTCTGACCCAGCCCTGACTTGTCATCACAAAGTCTCCTGGCCCCAAAGTCCCCATTAAGGCTTGGACTTTGAAGAGCAATAAAGAATGTCAGGCTGACAAATCTATGTTATCAGAAGAGATCTCTCCTTCAGTTTACAAGACGATTCCCCAGTTTTATTGCACCTCTCTGGAGGTCCCAGACTGTGTGTTGTTATTTTTCTGAGAGATGAACAAACAGCTTCATATTCACTCTGTGTCCAGCTGTCACTCCAGGATTAAAAATTTCAATGGATCAACCTTCAAAGGTCAATGAGTGACAAAATCAAAGCTAAGAAGGGAGGAAAATACAAATGATGGCATTGACCCAGGCTAATGGGGATACACGTCTTTGATATCAAACTCCAAATTGCACCATAAACTGATTTCGAGGTGTGCAATGAATGCCCCAAACAGCACTCTGTATCGTGGTAAATAAACATCTCAACCAGTAAAAGGAAATATATACATTTTCTATAATCACTCCAAGCTTCAGATGCTTCTGAAAATCTAGAATTCTGCAGAAAAAGCCTTATTATGCTTCCTGGTGGGAATTATGGGATCATTATCACTCTTACTCATTTCCCAGTTGTTCTTTAAGTCCCCAAATAATAACCAGGGCACTGCAATCCATGCTGACCTTTAGTCCCAAAGGACCGATGGCTGAATAAGAATTGAAGGCAAGTATTTCACAGAGTCACAGAGTGGTTTGGGTTGGAAGGGACCTCAAAGACCATCTCGTTTCACCCATGGCAGGGACACCTTGCAGCAGCCCAGGGTGCTCAGAGCCCTCATTTGGGTGAGAAAATGGAAGTTCTTCTCTTGTTCAGCATGCCCTGAGTTTCCCTTTCTTGATCCTAAGCTGGCACAAGTTATGGGATCACTTCACTGAGGGTCCATGTCCCCCCCAGTGCCACAGGGAGGTGACAGGGGACATGAACACAGTCCTGAGCGAGGAGAAAGCCTGGCCACGTGGAAAGGGATAG
Source organism: Oxyruncus cristatus (assembly GCA_013399855.1). NCBI lineage: Eukaryota > Metazoa > Chordata > Aves > Passeriformes > Cotingidae > Oxyruncus > Oxyruncus cristatus. The sequence continues at coordinate 261,825 of VXAY01000540.1, read as the reverse complement.
GAAAACGCCTCTTCCTGTCACTGGGAGCAGGATTCCTTTCTTCCCGCTGTTCTTTCACTTCCACAAAGCAGGCATGGGGATAGGGATGGATTAATGCGTGGTGGAAAGTCAGATTTATGAGATAAGGAGGGATGTTCTTGCTCTCTCCAACTCCCTGGCGGGAGGGCTGGTCTCTTCTCCCAGGGAACAAGCAAGAGGATAAAAGGAAACAGCCTCAAATTGCACCAGAGGAGGTTTATGTTGGATATCAGGAAAAATTCTTCCAGCTGCCCAGGACAGTGGTGGAGTCCCCATCCCTGGAGGGACTTAAAAGCCTTGTAGCTGTGGCACCTGGGGACGTGGTCAAGGGTGGCCTTGGCAGTGCTGGGGGATGGTTGGACTCGATGATCTTCGGGGTCTTTTCCATCCTAAATGATTCGATAGTGTGGCTCCTGCTGGGTGTCCCCGTTGGCTGAACCAGGGCTGCCCTGAGGGAATTCTCTGCTCTACTCACACGTGTGGGGAAAGCCTGAACATTTGTAAGAAAATTTATACAGAAGCCCAGTTCTTGTCCCTGTCCGGGCACTTCCAGCTGGTCACACACCAGGAGCTGCCTCTCCAGCCCCTGAGCACGGCCTGGCTCTGACTCACAGCACAAGATGTGCCCGGGATGGTGCCCAAAGCGCCAGACCCAGCTCCAGCCTCAGCTGTGCCTCCAGCACCGGGATCCAGGCCAGCATCAGCTCTGCCCGCTCAGGGAGCTGCATCACAAGGCCTTTCCTCTCCCCCTGCTTTCCCTGCAGTGCCCTGTGCCCTGCTGAAGGGTTGCTGTGCTCTCTTACACAGTTTAAGTGGCAGGTGAAGGTGTCTCTGTGCAGCCACAGAGACAGAGCGCTCCCTGTCCCTTCAATGTTCTCTGCTGTCACTTCTCTGGATGCAATTTCAATGCAGTAATTACTTTATCAGAAGGACATCGACAGGCTTTGTGCTCCTACATCCATATTTCTGCTTCCACGCCTCTGCCTGTCCACGCTGGGAGCGCATTTGTATTTTATACCTTATATATCCGTATAATGAACTATGTTTTAAGTATATCTTTTATGCATTGTACATCATAAATACAGTGTGTGCTGTAAGAACGGGGCTTGTAGAGATTCTAAGAAAGCACTGATGGATATTTAAACATGTAATAACTTTGCACCTACTACCTGGAGCAGCCCAGGAGAGAGAATTCCTTCAAATTACTGGCAATACTTTGGAGGAAAAGGCTGGATTATGTCACCCTTTCCCCATCCCTGGGAGCTGGATGTGCGCAGGGAGTGCAGAGGTCCAATTAGGTGAGTTAAGTACAATAACAGTGAAATGCTGCCTACATTCCACTGCAATAAAAATGATAATGATTCTGCTGAAAAATATCATTACTTCACACTCATTTAATTCTGGAAATCTAAATTCACAAAGGAAACAAGAAGCCCTTTAATCTCCTGGTAGATAAATAGCCCAGTTTTATTTCTACTATTATTTTTTTTATCCTTTTCCAAGACATTTTATAAGGCTCCAGAACACGGGGGCTCGGTTTAATTAACACGATGGCATTAAAAAGCACAGCCAAAATTTTCATGGAGTTTTAATTGAAATATAATACTGTCTCACTTAATTTTTATTATATTTTGCATCGAGCAGCCCGATGAAAAACATGGTCTGCTCTGCTTGTTGTGGTGTGTTAGCACAGAGGGTTTATATAAGCAGCCATTTGGAGAACTCAGGGTGATCTTTTCTTGCAGAGATGTGGGAGAGGGAAGGAATACTTTCCCTTTCCTTTGTTCCCACCTGAAAACGATTGCTTTGTCTGCACAGGTGATGCCAATTCCATGCAAACATTTTTTTGGAAGGAGGTTTGTGCACCTGCCTCTCAAACACGGGCAGGATAATGAGCCAGCTTTGTGCTCCCAGAACATCTTCCAGCACAGGATCTCTGAGCTCTTGGAATGTGTTACATCCTGGCCCCTTTTTAAAATTTGGATTCGAATCGGGGACCTTTGACTAAAAGAGAAATGTGAGGACTCACCTCTGCTCCCAGCTGTAGGAATGTTCTTGGCATCTTGTCGCCAGCACCACCAGAGTGGTGCCAGTTCCCAGCTGCTGGAGCGTGGGCAGGAGGTTGTCTTGCCAAAAAATTGGAAGGAATAAAGCACTGAGGGTCACCCAGCGGGTCAGTGGCAGCCACTGGATCCAGACATTCCTTTGCCTGTGCCAGCCCGGGAAATGAGAGCTGGCATTTTTGTTCTCTGAGGGAATAGATGGGATGAGATTTTTCCAGGCTGTCTGCGGCTTTTGGACCCCGCAGTCTTATCTGGCTGAGCAGGAGCTGCATGTCCATCTCCCCGAGGCTGCAAAAATGTGAGTTACCCTTTTGATTTTCGCTCAGTCCCAACCTGAGACCTGGAAACCTCATCCAAGGACGGAGAGAGCCCTGTGAGCAGAGCAAATGTGCCGCTGCTGGAGGTGCCAGCCCCGTTTGCTTCGGCTGGGTCCTGTTGGGAAGTGAAGTGCTCTGCCTGCCTTTGCAACTGCTTTCCTTTGTTGTGTTCCTCAAAGAAAGAGTAAAACTGGCACTTTAGGCCTCTATGACTTTTATTTTAGATTAAGGGAAATAAACAAAGAATGAGGAAATCTTAAACTCTCTGGAAGGGAAATGACAGGGAACCTCAACAGCCCATCTGAGCCCACTGGGGGCAGTTTCCAGCCTGAGGGTTTGGTCCTTCCTTGCCCTTGGCAAAACTTTGTTTTTCCAGCCATCCATAGCAGAAATCTCGGAGCAAACAACATTTCCTATACTGGATCAATACATTGGCTTATGTCCATTGATCTGATAAATAAATAAACTGCCTTACAGGAGCACCAGGACCTTGATTAGAATTCAAATATAAGATTTTTTTTTTACTAAATACATATGATTACAAGTCCATATTGTTCTGTTCTGTGTCTGTGAGTGATCAGACAATTCCTGGAGAACTGAGGACCTTAAAAAAGCAGTTTTACACTCCTCTCTAGCTGGGTAAGGTGACCTTAACTCCGTGTCTGGTTGGCAAAGGGATGGGCTGGGATGTGTCCCTTCCTTGGTATAGACCAAACATCCTTAATGAATTGCTTGGGAGCATTTTCCACCCTCCATTAGCAACGATACCCAGATAACTGTGCTTATAAATTTATGTTCTTTCTCAGGGCTCTCAAGCTCTTGGCAAACACAAGAAAGGCCAGATCTGAAGCCCAGACTTCAATTCTCCTTTTTTGTTCCTCCCCATCCCCTCAATCAATAGATATATAAAAGTTGGAGATGAAAACAAATCATGATCATGCTGCAGCTTTCAGGGGAAAGCACCGGCTACAAGAAAACAAATCAATAAAACTTCGTATTCTTGGCCATGGTCTCGTGTTTTGGTCAATAAATGCTCTGTGTTCTGCAGTATATCACAGCCTGCAGCTCTTTGCCAGTGACTGAGCACAGGAATTCGGGGAGGGGGATGAAATTGCAACTCCAGTTGTTAAGCAACGATATTTCCCAAATTTAATACGGTTCGGGGTTTTTTGGGGGGGTTTTTTGAGGATTTTTTTGCCCCGCCAACAGGTGGGAGCAGACGAAGCCAAATAGCAGCACAGCCTCCTAGAGCTTTCTTTGTGTAGTTTGTTCCTCTAAAATTACAGGTATTTCCTCAGGAAGGGTTTCCTGCACTGTTTCACTTGGGAGGGTTCATTGATTTCAACAGGCAAAGTGAAAACAAAGCAGGTGTGAAGGGAAGAAATGCGAGCTGATAAATTCGATTCGATTCGATTGAATCATGCCTTTAATGTTCACACAGGGCTGACTCAGTACAGGAAAGCAAATTTTCATAAACACCCAGCAAAGCCTCACCTCAGAATTTACCAGCTGAAGGGGCCGCTTTTACTCTCTGCAAGAAAGAGGCAGGACTTAATTGAGCTGGTTGGAATTCAGGCATGACTCAGATGGTATTTTCTCAGTGAATAATAAGAGGAAATAGCTCAGAAAGTGGAAGGGGTGGAAGAGGTTGCTGTGCCCTGATGTTGGAAACGAGGAGGATGTTTTTAAATCCGTATCAAGAGAAGAAATGCTTTGTCCCTCAGCCCTGGGGTGTTTCTGCGAGCTCCCCTTGGGGTGTTTTTCAAGGTCCCCTTGGGGTGTTTTAATGAACTTCCCTTGGGATGTTTTAACAAAGTTCCCTTGGGGTGCTTTGTGAGAGCAGTGAACGACTGATGGAGGGTTTGGGGAAGGATGTTGCTCTTTGTACATTAAAGGAAGGACAGCTCTGGTCATTCATGGAACCGACACCACTCTGAGAGGATGGACAGTGCCAGGCAACCAAGTTTAATGAGCAAGGGGGTTAAATCCGTGGATTTTATTTTGGAGTGGGAACGCTGTCACTCCCATGGAAAAAAAACCACAAACTCATCACAACGCAGCAAGTGAATTGGATTTGATCAGCTCCTGCCACCTCCAGCGTGGCCAGGATTTACAGGACTTGGAGCACAAAGAGCTGCGGAGCAAACGAATCGTCCCAACCTGCCGCCGCTTGTAACTGCCCGGAGGAGGTTCTGCAGCTCTTCGTTGGATGTCTCTCCTAAAACTGCTGCCCTCATGAAATCTGTCATGACTTCTCCCAATGAAGATCTTAATTTTGCAGGACGGAGCGGCGCGAAGTCACCATCTGTCACAACAGAGCGTCAGAAGGCAAATGAATCCTTCCTGGCTGCCACAAACAACACGCCGAGCTTTCCGCTCCATTGATTTCCTTTCTGTCCCTCCAAGTGGAATATTAATACGTGTCTCTGAAGGGGAAAGGCAGAGATTATCTGGGAGTTAATAAAGGGAGGTGTCTGGCTTGGACACAATATCTCCAGCTGCCATCGCAACCTCTGTTGTTGCTGAGTGCCCTGCCCTGAGCAATAAACAACTCCGTGGGTGAGGCTGAATAGACAGGTTGTTGTCCTGCCCCGAATTCTCCTGCCAGCGTTGTGGTGGGGGGTTGCTAAGCCGGTGGGGCACCTGAATGCTGTGGCACAGAGGGTGGGTGGTGAGGAGAGCCCTCGAGCTGCCAGCTCTGCTGGTATTGGGGCCACATCAACATGATGCTCATACGGGACGTGATCCCTCTGGAGACAGGCTGGGAAAGCTGGGGGTGTCAGCTGGAGAAGAGAAGGATCCAGAGAGATCTTAGAGCCCCTTCCAGTGCCTGAAGAGGTCTGTAAAATAGAGGGAGAGGGACTTTTTATGTGGTAATAGTGACAGGACAAGGGACAATGGCTTTAGATTGACAGAGGGCAAGGTTAGATTAGACACTGGGAAGAAATTGTTTACTCAGAGGGTTGTGATGCTCTGGAAAAGGTTGGACAGAGAAGCTGTGGCTGCCCCAGCCCTGGAAGGGTTCCAGACCAGGCTGGATGGGGCTTGGAGCAACCTGGGCTAGTGGAAGGCGTCCCTGTCCAGGGCAGGGGATGGAACTGGATGATCTTTAACATCCTTCCCAACCCAAACCACCCTTTGATTCCATGATTGATTCCATCCCTGCAGACCCAGCATGGCCTGGATTGAAATAACAGTGGTGACAGAATTCCTGGAGTTGCTTCAGTGCCCTGAGTGCTTCACATTCATTCCTGTATTTACAGCAACACAATCCATGGGTTTGTGCCCCTCCTGGCCATGGGCAATGACACAAATCCCCGTTCTCTGCTCTCCTGGAGATGTCTGAGCCTGTCTCCAGCCCTGGCACCACCACCTCTTGTTGTGGCTCAGGTGAATCCCAGCTCATCCCTCCCTCCTTCTCTTCCCATGGAGAGCACCTGGCAGTGCCATCGAAGCTTTTCACCTGGGTGAGAATGAAGCTGATACAAAACTCAGGACCTTTCTGCACCCCTTTCTTTTAACTTCCTTTGAGGAGTTAAGGACCTTTATTGGAAGTTCCTGGCTCCAAAGGCTGACGCAAATAGAAACACAAGCCCCTCTTGCTGCTTCCCAGCTGCTCTCAGTGTTGAGCCCCGTCCTGCCTGCAAACCATCTGCCACCCAAGAGCCCTATTTGGGGCACGGTGCAAATCCTGTTGATTGGTGTTTTTCCCAGCCAGCCAGTTTGACAGGGAGAGGCAGGAGGGACAGCAAGGAATGCAGGATGCCTGGGCAAATCTGAGCTGGCACTGAGAATGATCCCAGGCTGTTTTCCACTGGTTTGTCCCACGGAGCTCAGGTGAACAGGGTGTTCCTTCCCCACCTCCCTTACAGGTCTGGGCCTTGTGAGACCCCCCAAATCAAACGCACACGTCGCTGTTCCTGCTCCCTCAGCCCTATTGATTAAGCTCTGCTTGTTCCTACACTTGTTCGTAATTATTATGATCTGCAAATTTGCAGCTGATCACTCAAACTGCTCTGACAGCATCAGCCAGATAAACGCTTTGGATTTATTGTGCAGCACATTTTCAAATGATTATTTGATTCGTGTTTTCCCCTCGTGTTTTCAAAGCTTAATTTTTTTCCCAATTAATGAGAGCTGACATGAATCACATCACACTGAGCTGCAGCCACGAGTGATTGATGTGTTTGTTGAAGGCACAGCACTTTTCACGTGCATTTAAAAAGTCAGGAGTCCGTGCAGCAACAGTTGGGTGATCTTCTGGGATGGTCACTGCTGCAAGAGCAGGCTGGAGATCTGAATCCATTAAAAATGAGGCATACCACATTCCCAAGGACTACCTAAAGGAACAGCAGCATCTGTCTCGGTATCGTTTACCCTTTATTAACTGGGAAACAAAAGCAGGCAGCTGGAAACCTCCTTCCAGTGCTGCCTTCGAGCAAGGCCAGACTGTGCCTGCAGGAATGGGATCATCCCTCACCCTCCTGGAGCAGGTGCAGAGCTCCCTGGGTGGGTTTTTGACAAGCACTGGTAGGACATAACAAGTGAAGTCCAACGGAGCATTTAGAAAACAAACAGAATTCATCTCCTCTCCCTTTCGATGTGTAACGGGGACGTGTTGCTGTGCCTGCTGGTCACTCCAGACTTCCTCTGAAGTCAGAGAACCACGTAGGTTGGAAAAGACCTCCAAGATTGAGTCCAACCCTTGATCAGTCAGCACCTTGTCACTTGGTCAGTGGTCTCTTCAAAAGGAATTGTTTGACCCAGCTGAGGCTGAATATGGATCTTATTTCTCCCCCCACAACTTTTCAATGACTTGATGGTGATTAGCTCATGGTTGCACTCCTAAAAAATAAATATATCACTCAGGGCAGAGGAATCCCCCTCAAAGGGACACATTTGTGGGCAGATGAACCTGTGCACTGTGCAGCACAGGAACAGGTAATGCATTACCTGTTATTAATAATTGTATCATTAATTATATCATGAGCTGATGGGACACGTAGCAAGAAGGGAAGGTGACAGTCACTGTGTTCTCAGATAAACCCACTGTGCACATTCCTGCTGCTCTGGGGCTTCCAGTGTCATCATCCCCTCCCATAAGGAGTCGCCAAACTGTAACTCTCCTCCCTGGAGTGGAGCTACTCCTCTTAAAGTCTCCAAAGCTACAATAAACTGCGGGCATGGGAGGGTGGGAAAAACACAGGGCATGGTGGGAGGGAGGATTCTCCGGGATTCTCTGAGCACTCCTGTCCATCCCCTCCCCGATCCTGGTGCTGGATGAGACCTGAGCAGCAGGGAATGACTTTGAACACTTGGAGCAGCCAGTCCTGTCGGATGGCTCCAGTGATTTATGTGCTGAGGAGCAGGGGAGGAGAGATGGATCACCCCGTGATAAATCAGCGTGGAGCTTTTCATCATTCCATCGCTGGGGAGGGCACGGCTCTGGTGATTTGTAGCAACATTATCCAGCCATGATTCATCTGCAATTCCTGGCCCTTCCTCTGCCCTCCAAACACTGGAGCAAAGGGTGGGCAGCTGCCATCAGGACACCCCAAACCTCCCCCTGCTTTGTTTTCCTGGGGCCTGTTTTACTCCCTTATTCCACCTCTCGTAAGCACGAGGACGAGGAACAGCCAAAAATTCCCTTTCCTGAGCTCTGTGAGGAGCCTCTGTGCCCATTTCCCCACCCTCTCATGGTCCCTCTGAAAGGCAGTACAACCTTCTGCTCTATCAGCTGCTCCTCCCAGTCTCAAATCGTTTGTATTCCCACCCCCAAATGCTTTTCAACCCACACACTTTAGAAGGTACTAAGTGTGAGGAGAAATGAGTTCATTTGAGTGAAAACCCCCCAATGGTAATTTCAGAACTGGGACTGGAGTCTGGACCACTGGTGGATGTCGTCTCATCCAGGCTGTGCTGCTTCTCTTGGCCAAAATGGAAGTGGAGTGTCCTGGTTTCAGTATCACAGAGTCATGGAATGCTTTGGGTTGGAAGGGATGTTAAAGCTCACCTTGTTCCCACCCCCTGCCCTGGGCAGGGACACCTTCCACTGTCCCAGGTTGTTCCAACCTGGCCTTGGACATTTCCAGGGATCCAAGGGCAGCCACAGCTTCTCTGGGCAACCTGTGCCAGGGATGAACTTCCCAGGGATGAATGGTCCAAGGATGAACATGCCAGGCATGGACACCCCAGGGATGAACGGCCCAGGGCTGAACACCCCAAGGATGGGCCCCCAGGGACGAACATCCCAGCATTTCTAATTCCCAAGTGGCCCCTGCAGCCACACTGGTGCCCTTCTAATCCACACCCACGTGTGTGTGTGAGCACCCCCCAGCCAGAAAATCCTGATTCCCGCTGGAATGGAACAATTCCCACGGCAGTGCAGAAGTGTCTCAGAGAGAAAAGCTCCCACACAGAGCTGTGGTTTCCCTGAAAGGCTCCTATTAATGCATTTTTATAAATTTGCAGTTATGGGAAGGTGTCATTGCTAATGAAACGTTTCATCCTCCCCAAGATAATGCCCCAGCCAAGAGATGCATTTTCAGTATCATTTTGAAATCAGGAGATGCAATTACTGTTTCCACTTTGAAATGAATTTTTTCTTTTTTTTTTTAACTCCCTCTTTCAGGTTTGGGTTTGTTTTGTCTTTTTTTTTTTTTTTTTAAACTAAATAAAATTCTTTAAAAATCAAATTACAGGGCTTAGGGAAACGAGGGCAAATTAACTGTCAGGAAGTTTGGGCTCAAGTTCCTTTTGCCTCCTGTTTTAGGGAGCATTAAAAAAAAGCAAAATGCCATTTTTAAGTCTCGGCTTAAAGAAAATTGGCACTTTGTTTTGAAATATGGACTGAGATATTTCCAGCGAGCCCTAAATTATACTGTGGGTTTCATTGCTCGCCCTCAGAGGAGGCTGAGCAGCTCTAATCCGAGTACAGACCCATGAAGTGCTGAAGCTGCAGAGCTGACAGAAATCCCATCCCAGATTTCCCCCACCCCGGACCACAAGTCCTTGTGTCTAAAACACACACAGGCAGCTCCAGGGGTTTTATGGACCTTTGAGGGGGTCCCTCCATGTCCCCTCCTGCCCCTTCCACCCCTCGCAGTCACACCTTGCCTTGCTTTTGACCTCTTTGGTACCTGGGGGGAAGGATCCAGGAGAACACTGGGAAGCAGGATGGGAAGTGGGAGCCGCTATTCACACCCTGTGCGCAGGGCAGGGCTGGATTTGAGTGTGTGGAAAGAGAATTCCGCTCTAGGGAAGCAGGAACCACCTGGGTGAGTCTTGAACAGGGATGGACATGCCAGGGATGGACATTCCAGGGATGGAAACCCCAGGGATGGACACCCCAAGGATGGACATGCCAGGGATGGAAACCCCAGGGCTGGAAACCCCAAGGGATGGACATGCCAGGGATGGAAACCTCAGGGTTGGAAACCCCAGGGCTGGAAACCCCAGGAATAGACACCCAAGGGATGGACATGCCAGGGATGGGCATTCCAGGGATGGAAAGCCCAGAGATGGACATGCCAGGGATGGACACCCAAGGGATGAACAGTCCAAGGATGAACATGCCATGGATGAACATCCAGGGATGAGTATCCCAGGAATGGACATCCAAGGGATGAACAGTCCAAGGACGAATGTCCCAGGAATGAACATCCCAAGGATGAACCTTCCAGGGATGAACACCCCAAGGATGATCAACCCAAGGCTGAACATCCTAAGGATGGACATCCCAGGGATGAAAATTCCAAGGATGGACATCCCAGGGATAAAAATCTGAAGGATGGACATCCCAGGGATGAACATCCCCAGGATGAACATCCAGGGATGAATATCCCAGGAAAGGACATCCAAGGGATGAACAGTACAAGGACGAATATCTCAGGAATGAACATCCCAAGGATGAACCTTCCAGGGATGAACATCCCAGGAATAAACATCCCAAGAATAGACACCCCAGGGATAAAAATCTGAAGGATGGACATCCCAGGGATCAACACACAAGGGATGAACATCCCAGGGATGAACAGCCCAAGCATGAACATCCCAGGAATAGGTATCCTAAGGATGAACATCCCATGGATGAACATGCCAAGGGTGAACATCCCAGAGATGAACACACAAGGGATGAACATCCCAGGAATGGACATCCAAAGGATGAAGATCTCAGGGATGAACATCCCAGGGATAGACATCCCAGGGATGAAAATCCCACGGATGGACATCCCAGGGATGAACATGCCAGAGATGAACACCCAGGAATGGACATCCAAGGGATGAACAGCCCAAGGATGAAGATCCCAGGAATGAACATTCCAAGGATGGACATCCCAAGGATGAACCTTCCAGGGATGAACACTCCAAGGATGAACACGCCAAGGTTAACACCTCAAGGGTGGACACCCCAAGGTTGAACATCCCATGGATGAACATCCCAGGGATAAACATGCCCAGGATGAAGATGCCAAGGATGAAAATCCCAAGGATGTGGTCACCCCAGGAATGAGAGGATTGTGAAATTCCTTCATGAATTAAATAACCCATCACGAAAAAAATAACTTCCAACATTTGCACGATTTCACAAATATTTTCCATTTCATGTCTCTCCTTTTTAATTCCCAATTAAAGTTTTCCTTTTCTCACCTTTTTTTTTCAGTCCAAACTGGACAGAAAGTGAGAGCGAGAAAGAAAAATAAAACCTCGAGTTTTTTCCCTTTTTTCATTTCCATGGGGGTTTTTTGTGGTTTTTTGTTTTTTTTTCCTTTTTCTGAAGAAAAGGTAATTTTATACCCGCAAAAGAAAAAAAAAAAAAAAAAAGTTGGGGAAAAAAAGCATTGTGTCAAGCTTCAAAGCAAATTTATACCTCTGTGCTGCTTTGGAAGCCGATTTGAATACCAGCTCCAAGTACCTGCATGTACAAGAGGGCTGGGATCAAATAATTGAGGCTCTTCACGCGAAGAAATAACGCCACCAGCTCTATCCCACCCAGACTTTTCTGGTGTAATTACTTCCCTGGGGTGCCCTGGCAGACAAAGCTTTCGCATTTGCAACTCCCCTTGACCCTCTTTGATTTCCTGTTTGCTCCGTTCCGTTTCGCTCTCTGAACCGCCGCCAAGCTCCCGGGAAGTTGTGGCTGCTCGTAAAACGTCCTGGGTGGAAAGGTCAACGCAAATAAGGCTCTCGGTGCTCCCGTGCAATCCCTCCTCCGCCAGCAGGCAGAGATTTCCTCTCCCTCTGGAGCACTTCGCCGCGAAATAATTGCCTGCTGCGGATGGAACACGCTGAGGGCGAGTTATTCCCAGGTTTCGGCAGCGGATGACAAGGAATCACGGATGCCCCGGCGTTTCGTGCCAAGGTGGGAGCTCATGGGAGCTCCTGGGGCACGGCTGGGTGATGGCAGGACACCAGGGAAGGGGGCAGGCTCTCACCTGTCCCTGCTCGGATGTGGAGGACCCGAAATCCTCCCTGCTCATGGGAAGGAGGGCCCAGGAACTCAAAGCTCTTGGGGGGTTTCTCTGTCACAGCTCTTCCACCCTCCACACGAGGCAGTTTCTGCCTCTCCCCCCACCCTACAGCCCTGCACTGGGACAGCCACTTTTACTGGGAGTCCCCCAGGAATTTACTGAGTTCAGGTCTGTTAATATGTTTCACAGAATCCCAGAATGTGCTGAGCTGGGAGGGACCCCCAAGGACCACCCAGTCCAACCCTCAGCCCTGCACAGGCCCAGCCCCAAGAGTCCCCCCCTGTGCCCCAGAGGAGCAGCCAAAGCCTCCTGGAGCTCTGGCAGCCTTGGGGCTGTGCCCACTGCCCTGGGGAGCCTGGTCAGTGCCCAACCAGCCTCTGGGGGAAGAACCTTTCCCTGAGATCCAACCTGAGCCTGCCCTGACACAGCTCCAGCCCTTCCCTGGGTTCTGTCCCTGGTCCCCCCAGAGCAGAGCTCAGTGGTTTGATGCACATCACCACAAAACACAGAACAAGGGTGGGAGTGAGTGTGAGAGGTCATCTTTTTCTTCTCCTTTCCTGAAATCTCACAGGGAAGAATTTCTCCCCAACATCCCAGTAATCGTGTGGCAGTGGGAAGCCATTCCCTGTGCCCTGTCCCTCTATGCCTTGTCCCCAGTCCCTCTCCAGCTCTCCTGGAGCCCCTTTAGGCCCTGCAAGGGGCTCTCAGCTCTCCCTGGAGCCTTCTGTTCTCCAGGGGAACCCCCCCAGCTCTCCCAGCCTGGCTCCAGAGCAGAGGGGCTCCAGCCCTGCAGCATCTCCGGGGCCTCCTCTGGACTCTCTCCAGCAACTCCACATCCTTTGGATGTTATTCCCCAGGGCTGGAGGCAGCTCTGCAGGTGGGAGCACATTCAACATTTCCAGATGCCCCAACTCTGTTACTGTGGGACATACCCTACTTTTCCTCCAGTCTTAGTGCAAGGAAGCGAATTCAGATGGAAGAAATCCACTGTTTATTCAGGAAATAATAACAACCTACATCATCTCATAACCTCCATCACCTCCACACCAAGGATTCTGAAGGACCTGCCTGACCCTACAGCAGATTTCCTCATTTCCCAGCCCAGCCCATCTCCCCACATCACGTGCCCCAAATACAGCAGTGTTGCTCTTCAAAATGTCAGCAAAAAACCTGCATATAAATCTGTGAGCTAAATATATAAATTTCCAGTCATGCAGAAGCACATTCCCTAATTCCTACATAAAAAGCAGTGCATTGTAACAGTTTTATTATAATGGTAACTTGAGGATGCTTCTTGTTTATGGGATGCAATAACCATATCATGGACAAAATAAATCCTAAAAGGCTGTGGTGGAATATCCAGCACTGAAGTTTATCAGCTGAGGAGGGAGTTATTACCAAGTCAGGCAGAAACACACCCATCACAGAGTTGTTATTGTTATGATGATGCTTTTAATTAAAATATTAAAGGGGAAATTGCCAGGAAAAAAACGGGTCTAGAAAGGTGCGTGAAGAAAGACACCATTTTGGAGCTTCCTTTTCCTGTGCTGCCAACTATCCATGGAAGTTAATCTGTTTTCCACACATTCTCCTCTCCTTCCTGCATAATTCCTCCCTTCTGAGGAAGAAATCCATGTCTGGGAGACACCAGTCCCTCTTGGTGGAATGTGTCGCTCCTCAGAAATGGATGTTTGACTTGAGCTGAGGGAGGGCAGGGTTAGATGGGATATTGGCAAGGAATTGTTCCCTGGGACGGTGGGGAGGGGCTGGGATGGAATTCCAAGAGGAGCTGTGGCTGTCCCACCCCTGGAAGTGTCCAAGACCAGCTTGGAGCAACCTGGGCTGGTGGAAGGTGTCCCTGTGTGCAACAAGATGGGCTTTAAGGTCTCATCCAACCCAAACCGCTCTGGGATTCTCTGCCTCCCAGCACCAACATCCATGTTCACCGACAGCAGTTCTGTCTGAAGGAGCTGATGACTTCCAAGTCATAAAAACAGGTGCCAGAGAGACATTTGGGTGGTTGTTGGAAAGAGATACTTCCCTTTTCCTTTGCAAACCAATCTCCCTCTCCCGATGCCCATAAACACGAGGGTTTATAGGACAGAGCACAGGCTCTGTGTGTTTATCAGCGGCAGCACAATCACTACCACTGCTCAGAATATCAACAATAAATCCAGAGAAGCTGCAAACCAGAAATGATTCGACCCAGCAGTTAAATATGAAACTGCAAAAGGGCCCTGAACTTAAATCAGGTGAACTTAAATTTGCTGGGCTCAAACCCGGGGGTGTAACTTGGCTTTCCAGAGGGGTCATTCCGTGGTGCCTGGGAAGAGGAGCCTCTGGGGTGTTCCAGGCTCAGCTCACCACGATCTGGAGCCATGGAGAAAACATTCAGTCAATTATTTTTATTGCAGAATAATGCTGTGGCTCAGGCCAGGCTGCACAACACAGAACAGTCTCCAGAGACATTTCCCCCTCGGCTCATTCCTCAATTTCTTGCTTTGACTTCTTCCACACAATGATCTGCTCCTGGTTTTACTGAGCTGTCTCAGGCTTTGTCAGCTGTGTTCTAGTTCAGAGGTTTTACAGAGACAGGAGACTGTTGCTGACACTTTGTTCCAGTCCTGCTTCACATGATCAAGGGTTTCACAAGCTCTTTCTCCAACGAGCCAAATAATTCCCACACGGCTCCCAGGGGAGGTGCTCCAAGCCCCACAGCTGAAAATGAAAACTGCAACTTGAGGGGTTTTAACCCATTTACAACCACTGCCTCCATTTGTTGGTTCAGTTCTCTCTTCTAAGCTGAACGTGCTGAATTTGCTTCGCCTTTTTATACCATCTTTCCCTGTAATAAATAATAATAAAATGAATAAACATGATAAACAGGCAGAGGGCAGGGTTAGATTGGATAGTAGGGAGAAATTGGCTCCCCTGTGAGGGTGGGGAGGCCCTGGCACAGGTTGCCCAGAGAAGCTGTGGCTGCCCCTGGATCCCTGGGAGTGTCCAAGGGCAGGTTGGAGCAACCTGGGCTGGTGTAAGGTGTCCCTGCCCGTGGCAGGAGGTGGAACAAGATGGGCTCTAAGGTCCCTTCCAACCCAGACCATTCCATGATTCTCTGCTAATAATGGTAATAGTGACAATAATGGCATTCAGCAATTCTGTGTTTTATTCCTATGTTCCAGTGGTACGTTGGACTTTGAAGGGCCCTGTTAACACAACGTGACTGAGTCTGACAGCAAACACTGCTGGAGATCAGGCTGGGCAGTGTGAGCACTCGGGGTTCTTATACTCTCATTTTATTAAAATGGAAGTTCACTGATCTTTCAAACAGCTTCAACGCTTCATCCCAAACTTCCCGTAATCCTGGGATACACCATTTCCCTGTCACTGAATGCTGGGGCCTTAACGGGATGTGGCCTCTGTGCTGACACTCACCCGGTACTTCCACAGAGCCCAGAGGTTGTGGATCCTCCTCCCCTCCAGGGGGGTATTTCTCAGATCTTTCTCCTTTTACCCCCAAATCCAAATCCTGAGCCTGAATTGCAGCTGGCACAAAGTGTGGAGACAAGGAATTGCTCCTCCTGCTTTGGGAACTGCCAGGCAGGGGGATTTCTCTTCCACCTGATCCGACCCTACCAGTCTGCCAGCGCAGATCAATTCGTGGCCCCATCAAACATCGCAGCTCATCCCTGAGCAGGGCTATAAACTCAGGAGGATGGATGGCACTGGGGCCACCCTGCCAGGCAGAGCTGCTCCATAAATGCCTTGGCTTCCTTTCTCCCTTTTTCCTGCTTAAACATTCCTAAAAGATGCTCCTGTGGCTCTTCAGCAGTGCTGGCTGTGAGCTAAGGAGTGTCTGAGCCTGAGAGTTTAGGGAAATTCCTCTAGAGAGTGAGAGATTCCAGTTTCTAAGACTCTGGACAGTTGGATTTGTTCTTCCCTTTCACAGCTCTCCTCTCCCAAGGAGAAGCTGTGGGAGTGGGAAACCTGTTTCCCTGTTCAGACCCTTCAGAATATCCATCCCTCCTCAGCTGCCAGCTCGGCCCTGCCAGAGACCACAGAGGTTTCTCAGCTCCAAGGACCAGCTGGAAAGCCCTGGAATACCTCAGTCATCCTGGGAGTAAGGCAGTTCCCCATGAATTTAAACTTCCATGCCACTATTTTGAGGCTGATGGTATTTTACCTCCTAGGCTTGAGGTGAAGATTAATTAGAATTTCTAACAGGTCTGAAGGCCGAGTTGGTTCAGCTCTTCTGGGTCTACCTGGGCAGAAGATCAACCTGCACTTGCCTTTATTCCCTTTACAATCCAACTGCAGAGGTGGGTCTTAGAGTCACATAACACAAAACTCACCACACAAGGAAAATTCATTCGAGCTATAGAGTTCTGAGGGTTTTCCCTGGACTTGGAGTGCCCAAAAGGAGACGCCAGAGATTATTCATGATGTTCTACTTTGAGAATATCTCACTGTTTTTACTCCAGGCCTACAATGGGTGGTGAAAACACCATCACACACTGGCAGGCCCTGCTATGCCCTTCTCTGCTCCCCCCCTGGAGGACCCTGCAGAGAAATTCTCTTTGAAGCTGAGGGTCAAGCATGTCCTGCTGCCCCTGCCAGGTCTCTCCCTGCCTTTCAAGGCTTTTTAGCAAAAATATTTAACAAAAAAACTCCCCTGAGTTTCTGCTCCTTCCAAGGGCAGTTTCTTGTTCAGGCCAAGCCTGTGAGAATCACAAGTTTTTTTAATGATGTGGAGGTCAGATTAATAAAAGGGAGCTGAGGATGGAACAGAATGGCCCCAATGGTTGAGGAGCAAAGCAAAGCAATGCCACATCCAGTAGGTACAGCACAGACACAGAACACATTTCCCAAAACTCCATTTTTAAGCCCACCTATTGCTGCAGCAAGCACAGACCTGCTTTCCTCAAGATGCAGCAGCCATGAATAAACCAGTAATTTCTACAACAACCTTCAGCTTCTCTGCCAATCCCCACAGCAGAGATGTTTTGGGAGGGGAAAAGAGAGTTGCAGGCAAAATAAGGATGATTCAGAGACTGTGGGGCCTGGAGGGATCAGTCCTGTGTTAGCCTTGAACAGCAGAGAGAGATTTGTCCAAGGAGGGCGATGGGTCACTGACTTTGGCCTCAAAGAGTTTAAAAGCAGCAACAACAACGATAATCCAAACAGCAGCCCGAGGTTCTGGTCTTTGTGAAACAGAGAATTCTGGCTCCCCCTGAGCTGGGATTTCATTCTGTCCCACAACTGGGGTTTCATAAACCATGGGCTCGAGCACAGACTGAGGACTTGCTTGTTGCCCAAGCGCTGAGCAGGACATTGGTCCCTCTCTGTGTCCCCTGGGCTGGGCTTGGCTAATCCCCAAGTTAGACCTGTCTCAACACCCCTGGCTGTGTCCTTCACCTGGGTATCACCAACAGGAGCAGGAGGTTAATCCCAAAGTTTCTCTAGGCTTGCACATGCACCAGAGCTCAGAGGGAGAAGGCAGAGAGAAGCCTCACACCAGTGACAAGGAGCCCTATGTGCATAAAACTGGGAGCTGACATAAAATGTGTCATCTCCTGGCTGGCAAAATACATCAGTTCTTATTTCTAAGTCAGTGGATCTAATAAAATTGTTGCTGTTATTTATCTCGTAAACACCTTCTCCAATCCACCACTGTCAGCTGCCATTATTTTCTTGCAAGCCTCCTGATAATGATACATATCATCATTCTCAGTTCCTCATTTCTCCGTGGACATGGAAGCCTCGGCTTTCTTTTGGAAAAGATCAGCTTTTCACAGCCCTCCCAGATCAGCAAAGGAAATTACACAGGTGACCAGACACTAAAAGGTGAAGGCGATGAAGAAAAATATCCAACTACCACTGAAAAATCCAATAAAAATCCAGGATTTAATGGCAGGGTGGGGAGGCCCTGGCACAGGTTGCCCAGAGAAGCTGTGGCTGCCCCTGGAATCCCTGGAATCCAAGGCCAGGTTGGAGCCACCCGGGCTAGTGGAAGGTGTCCCTGCCCATGGCAGGGGATGGGACTGGGTGAGCTTTAAGGTCCCTTCCAACCCAAATCATTCTGGGATTCCACGATTTGGGGATTTTTGAGTCACGAATTTTGGATGCTTTCAGCTGGTGGAGCTGCATCTGCAGCTTCTCATATCTTCTACCAGTAAGGGCTGGGGAGGCCACAGCACCCTGGGCTGAAGGTGTTTCCTCATGACCCTGCTCTAAGCTGGGCTTTATCCAGGGTCACCCTCCTGGTCCATGTTCTTGAGGGGATGAATCAGCAGCCCAGCATTAGCAGGGCTGATTGACAGCTCCTGAGAGCTGTTTTCTCAGTGCTTTTGGACATGACATCCTGCTGATGAACAACTGTCTTGAGTTTTAAACACCATTTCTCTCGAGCCAGAGAGCCCTTTTCTGGGCAGCCCAGTCCAAAACTGGAGCTATTAGTTAAACAAGCCCAGCAGTGAATGCAGCAGTGATCCAACATTCTCCCTGCTCCCCATGGATGCCATTTGAAGAACATCATCCAGAGCAGGGGCAGAAGGTCTGAATAATCAGAAGCAACTGCTCATCTACCACTAAATCCCCTAAAACCGTCTTGAAGAGGACCACAGTCAAGGAGCAGAAAGTTTCTCTGCTCATTCTTGGAAGTAGCAGGATGACAGGCAGCAGAAGGGGATTTATCACCCCGTGAGCCCCAAGTGGGCTCTGAATGAGTGGCAGATTGTCCAGAGCTCCACCAGCCAAGATGAGGAGGCAGAGCACCAGCTGCTGTTAATCTATATATACAGGCTCCAGCCAATGTGCCACTGGCACCTGACTGGCCACCAACTAAATTCAGCATTCAAAAAGGTTGTTTTTTTTTTTTCCTGGTGGATGCATTCCTGAGAATGGATGCTCATAAAGGAGAAAAATGGGCTGGTTATGGCCCGGTAGCACCAACCTGTGAAGTCATTATCATCAGCTCCCCCTTGGGAATTAGGATTCTGTGGCTGTGCAAGGCACTTGCTGAGGTAATTTATCAGCACGGGGATTTATGGATTCCACAAAAGCTGTCCTGGGTGTTGTTTGCTCCTCCAGTTTACCAGAAATACCTCCATTTAGATTTTGTCAAGATTGCTGCTCCTCTCTGTCACTGGGAGTTGGGAAGAGTGGCCCAGCCCCCAGCAGAAGTGAACATGGACTGCAGGAGGATCACAGTGGCTTTCAGAGAGTTCTGCTGCTTGTCTCGTCTCAAAGGTGCCCCCAGGAATCCCTTCCCATCACTGTTCTAATTCCCAAATTAGGGAAGTTCTTGTAGGCCACACAGCTCCTCACGAGGTGGAGATTCCCCGGTATTTCCACAGCTCTGTTTCTAAACCAGAGAATTACAGAATGGTTTGGGTTGGAAGGGACCTTAAAGATGATCCCATTCCCCCCCCTGCCATGGGCAGGGACACCTTCCACTGGCCGAGTTTGCTCCAGGCCCCGTCCAACCTGGCCTTGGACACTTCCAGGGATTCCAGAGGCAGCCACAGCTTCTCTGGGCAACCTGTGCCAGGGCCTCCCCACCCTCCCAGCCAACAATTCCTTCCCAACATCCCATCTCTCCCTGCCCTCTGGCAGTGGGAAGCCATTCCCTGTGTCCTGTCCCTCCATGCCTTGTCCCCAGTCCCTCTCCAGCTCTCCTGGAGCCCCTTTAGGCCCTGCAAGGGGCTCTCAGCTCTCCCTGGAGCCTTCTCTTCTCCAGGGGAACCCCCCCAGCTCTCCCAGCCTGGCTCCAGAGCAGAGGGGCTCCAGCCCTGCAGCATCTCCAGGGCCTCCTCTGGACTCTCTCCAGCAGCTCCACATCCTTTGGATGTTGTTCCCAGGGCTGGAGGCAGCTCTGCAGGGGGGTCTCACCTGAGGGGGCAGAGGGACACAATCCCCCCTCCCTGCTGCCCACGCTGTGGGATCAGCCCAGGCCTGACACAGTTCCAGTCTGGAACGTCGTCACCACTGAACCACAAACTTCCCAAAGGATGAGCAACAACTCCTGAAGGTCATTTTTCCATCTGGCCAAAGTCTCTTGGGTCTTTTGAGATCCTTACAGTGGTGGGTAACATCAGTCCAACCGAGCCAGGACTCTGCACCAGGCTCCCCCCGGCCACCAGCCCCAGCCGGGCTCAGCTCTTGTTTCCATCACCCCCCTGTTCCCTCCCAAGTTGGTTTTATCTTTGTTTGACCAGCTCTGTTGACAACCCTGGCTCCAGCAAGGATGTAAATTGTGTGTGAATCCAGACAGAAGCAACGGGAAACACAAGGGTGATGAAAAACAATGTTTGCGAAACAGAAATGCAGCAAAACAAGAGGGGAAAGGGACATTATTTTGAAACTCCAGCAAGAACATGCCACAGAAAACCATTTTTTTTCCCCCTGAATATCGAAGGGAAGGATCTGATTTAACTGGAAATAATCCAGCTCCCCCTGACAGTGTGAATAAAAATCCCATATGTCCAATGTGTGCTTTCTACAGATGGAAAAACCAGAGATTTGATGAACAAAAATATCACCACAAAATAACCTGATGCTGGTTTTACTTCCCAGCTCCTCTCAACCCTTTTTTTGCTTAAATGTGCTGGTTTTGACTCTGAACTCCAGTGCAGGGCAGAGTTGTGCCAGCACAGAGGTTTCTTGTCCCTCTCTGTGTTTTTACACTTTTTTGAGTTTAGGTTCAGCTGGACGGGCTTAAACTGCTGCCTAAAATGAAGGTTTTATCTGAGCCAGTGTCCTCAGGTCCCCCCTGCAGTCAGGGGAGGGACACAGACACATCCAGGAGAACATTCCCCCCATCCCATGACAGGGCAGAGGAACAGACATCTCCAGTTTGTGATTTTTCCCCATAGATAATGGATTTAATCAAATGGAGTCGCTTGAATTTGCAAAATAACCCCACAAACCAAACGAAACCGAAACCCACACACAACAGAGAATGAACTCGCAGAGAATATTCACATCCTGATCAAAATATTGGCTCGAGCCAAGCGGAATCAAATTGAAAGTATCACTGAAAGGTTTTCAACTAGTTTAGCAAAACCCAGTTTACCTGACGTTAAAATGAGACAAATCTGAGTTTAGACAAGGCCCCAGCTGGTGTAATTGTATTCAAACTTACAACCAAGATCTCCAGAGTTTTTGCTGTGAACTGGACATAACATTCCTTGTGTTTCTGGGCATTAAACCCAGAAGATGACACCTTCAGGGTTCTCATTTTTTGTGTCGCTGAGAGCTGAGGTGGGGAGGGGGAATGACTGAGAGCCTGACTAAGCCTCTGCTTTAGGCTTGGGGCTGACAAAGCTCTGTTGGCTCCTTCCAGCATCTCCTCACCAGCTTCCCTGGGATTAAGGCAGCCTGGGCTTTGTGCTGGAGAAGTGGTTGCCCTCACTGAACGGGAATTGCTTGGATTTCACAGAGGCACACAGGAGAGCTGGGAGAAATTACTGGATCAAAAGAAAAGCTGGGAAAAAAATTCGCAGCAAAGGCAGAAGTTGAAGCAAATCTCCAGAAAGTTTGAACTAAATCTCCTTTATGGAGGGGACTGGAACCATCTGGATTCGGGAAGCGAAGGTACAAACCTTTCAGGCACAGCTCCCGGTGCTGAGCTTGCCTCTCTGTGCTGTATTTTTGTCAGAAATGAGGTTATAACTCCCCTTATTCTTGCCCAGCCTTTCCCAGGACTCTCCTCCAACTCTATTTTGTGATCCTCCAGATTAACTCCTGAACCTACAGTGCTGTGAAGCAGTGCCTGGGCTCCCCCTTCCCTTCCCTTCCCGGACAGAAGATCGAGAGAACTGCAGAGTCAGCAGTTCTGTGCTGCTGACAGCTATTTCCTTGGCCAGTTTTATCTGTGAGGCCACAAAGTTGGCACTGGAAGTGGCTCCTCCTGCTGCTGCAAAGCTCCTGTGCAGGCAAGGGGCAGGCGGAGCAGCACCTGGAAAGAAAATGTGCCTCATGAAGAGGTGGTGGTGCTCTGATATGGCACCAAACCAATCCAAGGCAAGTTGTTTCCAGGAGGCCAAAAGGGGCCCCTTGTGATTCCTGAGCCCAGAACACACTGCTGGGTTTTACTGCAACAGTCACAGAATCATGGAATTGTTAGGGTTGGAAAAGACCTCGGAGATCATCAGGTCCAACCATCAACCAGCACCATGTCCTCAAGTGCCAAATCCACATGTTTTTTGAGCACTTCCAGGGCTGGGGACTCCACCGCTGCCAGGGCTGGACAACCCTTTCTGTGAACGTGTTCTGGGCACTGACCAGGCTCCCCAGGGCAGTGGGCACAGCCCCAAGGCTGCCAGAGCTCCAGGAGGGTTTCAGGGACATGTTGGGATTGTTGGGGTGTCCTGGGCAGGGCCAGGAGCTGGACTGGATGATCTCTGTGGGGCCCTTCCAACTCAGGATATTCTGGGATTCTGAGATGACTCTTTAGCCCCTCCAAAACAGGAGGGGCAGCGGGATGGCACCCTAAAACCCCACACTGGAGACAAGCACAGGAAAATCCGAGCCCGTGTTGACCATGGCCTTGTAGAACAGCCAAAGAGGGAGAGCAAATAAAGGAAACTCGGCATATTCTGTGATTCTGTGAATAAAGTTTCCCCAATATCCAATCTAAACCTCCCCTGGCACAGCCTGAGGCCGTTTCCAGGCAGAGTAAGAAAACTCCAAGCCCTGTGCCGGGGCTGAGCTGGGCCCTGGCACCCACCTGCTCCTCTTGGGGTGTTCTGAACCCACCACAGCCCCTTTGAAGTTCCCCTTCAGGTCCATTTGAAAGTCATGCCCAAAGCCAGGTGAAAAATTCCTTTTTTT